>VIIQ02000802.1:0-56017 GCA_007449985.2 Desmodesmus armatus
CCCTGTGTCTATTCCTGCTGTATCTTCACATTCTATAGGTGCGGGGTGCCACTGGAATCATTCCCGCCATGTCAGCCGACCCCGCCGCTACCTGCTGGCAGTGCTCACTGCAGCGGTGTTTTTGCCACCCCGCCTGCTGCCTGCCCCCCCCCCCCCCCCCACCACACACACACACACACACCACCACCACCACCACCCCCACCACCACCCACATACCCCCCCCCCCCCGCGCATGTGTCTGCCCTTGTTTTTACAGGTGTGGGGTGCCACTGGAATCATTCCCCGCCATGTCAGCCAACCCCCGCCGCTACCTGCTGGCAGTGCTCACTGCAGCGGTGTTTTTGCCACCCCGCCTGCTGCCTGCGCCCCCCCCCCCACCCCCCACCCCCCACACACACACCACCACCACCCCCACCCACATACCCCCCCCCCCCCCCCCGCGCATGTGTCTGCTCTTGTTTTTACAGTGTGGGGTGCCACTGGAATCATTCCCCCCATGTCAGCCGACCCCCGCCGCTACCTGCTGGCAGTGCTCACTGCAGCGGTGTTTTTGCCACCCCCGCCTGCTGCCTGCCCCCCCCCCCCCACACACCACACACACACACACCACCACCACCACCACCACATACCCCCCCCCCCCCCCCCCCCCCCCCCCCCCGCGCGCATGTGTCTGCCCTTGTTTTTACAGGTGTGGGGTGCCACTGGAATCATTCCCCGCCATGTCAGCCAACCCCGCCGCTACCTGCTGGCAGTGCTCACTGCAGCGGTGTTTTTGCCACCCCGCCTGCTGCCTGCGCCCCCCCCACCCCCACACACACCCCACCACCACCCACATACCCCCCCCCCCCCCCGCACATGTGTCTGCTCTTGTTTTTACAGGTGTGGGGTGCCACTGGAATCATTCCCCGCCATGTCAGCCGACGCCGCCGCTACCTGCTGGCAGTGCTCACTGCAGCGGTGTTTTTGCCACCCCGCCTGCTGCCTGCGCCCCCCCCCCCCCCCACCCCACACACACCACCACCACCACCACCACCACCACCCACATACCCCCCCCCCCCCCGCGCATGTGTCTGCCCTTGTTTTTACAGGTGTGGGGTGCCACTGGAATCATTCCCCGCCATGTCAGCCAACCCCGCCGCTACCTGCTAGCAGTGCTCACAGCAGCAGCTGGTGGCAGCAGCGGCAGCAGCACCGAAGCTGCGCTGGTTGATGTTGCAAACGCATTGGGGCTGGACTGGAGTGGAGCACTGGGGCTGTGGATGTGGTGAGTGGGGTTGGGTGGGTTGTTGGTTATAGCTGTTATGTTGAATGTGGCTGAAGGTTGATACTCCAGTGCAAGGCACCCTGCAAAAGGGAAGCAAAACCATGCAATACAAACCAGCCGAGAGCCCATCTAGGAGTAGCAGTGACAGCACAGAGGCGGCATTGGTTGATGTTGCAAACGCATTGGGGCTGGACTGCAGTGGGGCACTGGGGCTGTGGATGTGGTAAGCGGGGCTGGAACAACAAGCTTCCTCTGTTGGGCTTCCTAGGCCCAACACTCTCACGCACATGTACTGTTATCCACACATGCCTGCATTTTCTCTCTTGCACTGTCCCTCTTCTTCTCACTGTTCACCCGTAAATTTCCCCTGTAGGTACCAGGTACCTTGTCTGGAGTCCCTCCCCAGCACCCTCACAGCATTCACAGCAGCAGTGACCACCCAACAGCAGCTCGCACGCCCGGTGCCACCCCACGCATCAGACCCCTCCGTCCTCCTGCAACCCGCACAAGCAGCAGCAGACCCCGCATTCGCAGCCGCGGCGGCAGCAGTGGCAGCAATGGCAGCAATGGCGGCAGCAGTAAGGGGGTTGTGCCGGCGGCTGGGAGCTGGGCGCTGGTACCGGCAGCAGCAGCAGCAGCAGCCGGCGGCAGCAGTGGCAGCAATGCCGGCAGCAGTCAGGCGGCGGCTGCGGCGGTTGTTGAGGGTCGGGTGGCGGCTGTGGCGGACAGTCAGTATGCGCTGCTGCAGCTGCATGCGAGGGGGGTGCGGAACTTGGGGACTGCACTGCTTGACTCTGGGGCACAGGATGGGTACACAGGTAAGCGTGGCATCTTTTCTGCGCCTCTTTTCCTTACAATTGCTGTATCTTTGGGGTTTGACTTCGTTTCCCTGTGTTACGGTCAGTCTGGTGTGTTTTTGCACTGTTGAAGGGGGTTTATGTAGTCAGTATGCATTGCTGCAGCTGCATGCGAGGGGTGTGCAATACTTGGGGACTGCGCTCCTCGACTCTGGGGCACAGGATGGGTACACAGGTAAGCGTGACACCCTTTTCTGGGTCTCTTTTCCTTTCTTTTGCTGTATTATTGGTGGTTTGACTTCGTTTTCCCTTTGTTCTGGTCAGTCTGGCGTGTTTGTGCACTGTTGAAAGGGGGTTTATGTAGTCAGTATGCGCTGCTGCAGCTGCAGGGGACGGGTACACAGGTGAGGGCACCGCGGGTGTTCCTGTTGCAGTTCTGCCAGAACACAGTGCACGGTGCTCAATGCAGATTGCCTTTAGTTAGCACTCACCCCACCTTACCTCTCTCCACCTCTCTACCAGCACAGACACATGCATGCACTGCCTCACGGCTGCTGTTGTCCTGTGCCCCCCCCCCCCCCCCCGGGCCGCAGATCTTGACACTGATGCTCTGGTGGCGCGGCTGCTGAGAGCCCCCCCCCCCCCCCCCCCCCGGGCGCAGACGCATGCATGCAATGCGTCACGGCTGATGTTGTTCTGTGTTCTGCTCCCCCCCCCCCCTCAGACCTTGATACAGATGCTCTGGTGGCCCGGCTACTGAGGCCGGCTGGGCACTCCTGCAACCCATTGGACTACAGCACTGCCTGCCAACCCCCCCCCCCCCCCCCCCCAAACACACACACACACACACCTCCATACCACACACGCATGTTCACTCACACATCCTCAGCTGGTGTGTCTGTTGTTGCTGCTGCTGCTGCTGCTGCTGCAGACCTTGACACGGATTCATTGGTTGCACGGCTGCTGAGGCCAGCGGGGCACACCGGCAACCCCTTGGACTACAGCACCTCCTGCTCCCCCCCCCCCCCTCAACAACACACACATGCTCACTCACACACCCTCAGCTGCTGCTGCTGCTGCTGCTGCTGCTGCAGACCTTGCCACGGATTCATTGGTTGCACGGCTACTGAGGCCGGCTGGGCACACCGGCAATCCATTGGACTACAGCACCTCCTGCCACCGCCCCCCCTCAACAACATACGCATGCTCACTCACACACCCTCAGCTGCTGCTGCTGCTGCTGCTGCTGCTGCAGACCTTGACACGGATTCGTTGGTGGCTCGGCTGCTGAGGCCAGCTGGGCACACCGGCAACCCATTGGACTACAGCACCTCCTGGCAGCTACTGCAGGTGCTGAAAGCACTTGGGAAACTACCAGAGGACGATGCAGAATGTGAGTGAAGGGCTTTGGGGCACGATGATGGGTGGGGATGCAGATGCAGGATGCAGGATGCAGGTCCCCTAGGGGGGGGGTCCTGGGATTGAGGGGCACGGGGGTGCTGCTTGAGCTTCCCAGGGAAGATGCAGAATGTGAGTGACTTGAGCAACATGTGCAAACATTACAAAAGAGTGTGTGTGTGTGGGGGGGGGGGGGGGGTTGCAGGGGGGGGGGGGGGGGGAGTACCTCCTGGCAGCTGCTGCAGGTGCTGAAAGCACTGGGAAAGCTAACAGAAGACGATGCAGAATGTGAGTAAGGGTTTGGCAACAGTGAGCAACGGGGGACAACCTTATTTTTGTACGAGGCCTGGCCAGAGAGTCCAGTTGTCAGGTCGTGAAAGGGGGGGGGGGGGCAGAGGGGGGGGGTTGCTTGTAGGGAATGCAGGTTCTGAAAGCACTTGGCAAACTACCTGAAGACGTCACAGAATGTGAGTAACGCAATGGGGGGACATGTGTAGACGTTGTTGGACAGCACATGCTGCAAATGCATGGGAAGGGATGCAGGGGGGGGGGGGGGGTGTTACAAAAACTGCAGGTGCTGTCTGGTCTCTGACGATGTTGGTTCTTTGTCTGAAAGCTGTGTTCATGCTACTGCTGCTGCTGCTCTGCAGATGAAGTGACCTCCAGCACCATAGCATCCAGCCTTATTGGTCAGCTGCTGCTGTTAGGTCGCCAGGCGGTTCCCTGGGTTGTGTTTGTGGGGCTGCACATCACACCACGGGAGTGCAGGGAGGCAGCCCTACAGCAGCTGCTGCAGGTGGGTGCTGTGCTGTGCTGTGCTGTGCTGCGGTATCTTGTGGCATCCTGTCAGAGGTGTCAGTGAAGCTCTGCACTGCTCCCTGAAACAGGTTTGCCAGAGTGCCCCATATGTCCTACATGCGTAGTCACTGATGATGTGCTGCTGCTGCTGCTGCTGCTGCTGCTGCTGGTGTATGGTGTGCTGTGGTGTGCTATGGTGTCAGGTGACTGCTCCCAGCTGGGCGTGTGATGTGGAGGTGGTGGGCTGGCTGAGGGACAGACTGCAGCTGCCACTGCCATGGATGCACACAGCACAGGTAGGTCAAAGTGTGGGGGTTGATGCTGCAATGCATGTACAGTGACTTCCCAAGCATCTTTGGTGTGTGACACAGCAGTCCCGCTGCTGCTGCTGCTGCTGCTGCTGCTGTCAAGGCTGCCAAAACTTAAATCAGCAGGCACCACGCCCGTGCACACATTGCCCCCCACCCAAGATGTCGCTGCTGCGTCTGTTGTTGTTGCAGGCTGTGTGGTACGGCTCCAACCACCGCGCGGCTCTGACACTGCTGCACCATCAATGCTGTGCTGTGCCCTGACATGTGCTGTGCCGTGCTGTGCTGTGCTGCGTTTGTTGTTGTTGCAGGCTGTGTGGTACGGCGCCAACCATCGCGCGGCTCTGACACTGCTGCACCAGATTGCGGCGGGCAACTGGCAGGAGGCACACAGGTGAGGAACACATTGGTCGACGCTTTCAGTGACGCCATTAAATTGCCTTGTTGGGATATGACAGTGCCCAGTTTATGTATGTCAGCAGATCGAGCGTCTGTCATGTTGTGCTGTGCTGTGCTGTGCTGTTACAGGTTGGCATGCACAGAGCTACTGCCCCTCCTGACCCTCGCCACTCCCCCCCCCCTTCCCCTTCCCTCCACACACCTTTCTCTGCCAATGTTTCTCAGACACCCGACTGTGCTGTGCTGTGCTGTGCTGTTGCAGGTTGGCATGCACAGAGCTGCTGCCCCTCCTCACCCTCGCCACCATCCCCCCCGGCGCCACCAGCAGCAGCAAGCCAAGCAGCAGCAGCAGCAGCAGCATGGCCGCCAAAGTTCGATCAGGACTGTCAGACTTCACAGCTGCTGCTGCTGCCTTTTTGGCGAGCGTGAACCCCGGGTTTCTACTGCAGCAGAGGAACAAGCTGCTCAGGGGGCCCTTGGCAGGGGTATGACGAATGGGTTGAGTCATCCTCGGATTTGGCATCCTTTTGGGGAGCAGCAGAAGGGGCTGGGCCAGTCGATGGGAATGGGGGCGGGGATCAGATCGCGAAGTACGGCAGCAGCAGCAGCAGGGCAAAGGATATGTACTGTGTGGCGGCGGCGGCGTATGTGGCAGCGGCATGCAGTATGGGCAGCGATGCTGCTGCCGCGGCGGCTGGAGCAGCAGCAGCAGCACCGGCGGGCGCTGGGGTTACTCTCCAGGCACTGTGCAGTGTGTTTGGAGCACAGGAGGGTGCATTGGGTTCTGCATCGAGCCTGGGCGTCAGGGTTTACTCGGCTTGGTGCGAGGCCTTCCTAAACCCTGACGACGGTGGCTTTGAAGATCCGGCCACTGCTGCTGCAGCCGCCGCGGCGGCTGCGGCGGCTGGGGAGGGGGTCATGTCATCAGATCAGATCTCTCAGATGGAGGTGGAGGGGGTAGCCGGTGGGGGGGAGGGGGTGGGGGTGGAGGTGTCAGCGGGTGTGATGGCCTTACAGTTGACGGCTAGGACGCAGCAGTGTCTGAGGCTTGCCGACATGCTGTCTGATGCTGCGGCAGCAGTGTGCGCGGCGGCTGGCAGCAATGCCGGCAGCAGTGGCAGCAATGGCGGCAGCAGTTGGTGGGGGCCTCCATTGGCTCAACTGACACTCGGCAGCATGACAGCAGCAATGGGACGGGCGCTTGTGAGGTTGGGTGTGGCAAGTAGCACCGAGATATTCGAACGGCAGCAGCAGCAGCAGCGTGGGGGTGGGGGGATGGCGGGGTGGGGCTCTGGTGGTGAGGGGGGCAGGGGGGTGCTGATGATGGCACAGGGACAGGCTGCGGGACAGGCGCTGGCAGCTGCGGCGGTGTCGGCTGTGGGAGCGTGAGGGGTGCTGGCGCTGCTGCGACTACTGCTGCAGGCGCTGCTGCTGCAGCTGTGTTCAGGGGGTCACGGAATCACTGCTGCTGGAGTTGCTGCTGTGTCTGCAGTAGGGATGCAGGGCAGCAGAGGGATGCAGCAGCAACAGCACATGCGAGCAGAGGGCAGCAGCGACATGCAGCAGCAGCACAGGCGAGGCAAGAGGGCAGCAGCGAAATGCAGCAAGCAATGCAACAGCAGCACAGTCTGGGCAAGAGGCAGCAGCAAGAACAGGGATGCAGCAGCAGCAGCAGCAGCACTTGCAAACGTGAGGGCAGCTGGCTGTGCTTGATGGTCGAGCGGCTTTGGTATTTTTGGGGGGGATACCGTGTTGATTTTGTAACGGGATAGGGGATGCACAAGCTGTTGGTGAAGCTTGGTACTTTCAGCAGCACAGCTAGGTACTTGGGGCACCAGGGGTGGGGGCGGGGCGGGGAGGGGGGGGGGTGTCACAAATGGGTTCCTTCACCTCTTGGCAGTACTCTCTACACTGGATGAACTGAGTTGATCAAAAAGGTATACGCACAGCTCTCTAGAGACCTGCAGCAAGCGGTACTGTACCTTGGTTCAGCTGAACATGCATCTGCATCACTAATGCATTATTACTTCTTTTCGTTGGCAGACACGGCAGCTTCAGCCTCTGCGATCCTACTACAACAATGTACCCCGGGTGTGGGTGCTCAACATACGTTATGATCAAAACGCATGAAGGTTGAAGTGAAAGCCAAGAAGCCAGCACAACACCAAACAACAGGTCCCAGGGATCACTCCCTGTCAAACCCTGATGTTCCACACCAGTACTGCAGCAGTTGGTGGTCGCCCCAGCAGCGTCTGTTGCATTCAACCCCAACCACGCACGCATTACCTTTCGCTTAAAGCTGTGGTTCGCACCTCGCCTCATCGAACCTTCGCCAGAATCAAACGTACATCAACATCAGCAGTTTCATTCGCAGAAGGCCCCTTGCAGCTGTCCACAGAGGCTTGTGGAAACACCATAAGTCATAACCCAGTTACAAAAAGACTCTGCTGACCGACAACTGTCAACGCCAGCAGGGCACCTCAACTCCCATCCACAGCAGCAAGCCAGCATCTGAACAACAGCAGGCCAGCACGCAGTTTGCGAGAGCCGAAATGATGCGTAGACATAATGTAGCTGCGTTGCTTGCGTTGCTGCTGCTCGCTTCGACAGCATCAGCACATGCAGCAAGGTACAGAAGAAACCGCAGGCTGGCTGAGATGCCCCTTGAAGCTATTGAGGTGAGCTGAGCCCACAGGATGACGTAATCATGGTCAATGGTTTTGAATGTGAGATGTATCAGCTTTCTGTCCCCTCCCTAGGCCCCTGGCGCACCCAACCGCTCCTGGGGCCAAGTGGATAACAGACCAAAGTGGAAGTGGATAACAGACCGGGTAGCCAACTCCTGTGGGGTAGGGCTTGTCCAATCTTACAGAGTCAAGCCAAAACACAGGTACACGCCATCACCACCACCCACAGCAGATAGTAGCCTCGTTAGCATTGGCAGGTGGTAGTCCAGATAGCATAGATGCAGATTGCGTGACGCAGCAGAGCAGACAGTAGTGTAGAAAGCAGAAGCAGTAGTCCAGACGGCACCATGCAGCAACACTTTGCCACCCTTGACATGCCTGATCTGCATGTCGCCAGTTGCTATGGTCGTGTAAAGCAGCCGAAATGGGGGTCCGCCCCCCCTGTGCCTTAAGAAAATACAGCAGCAGAAACAGCAGTGACGAGACACATGTGGCAACAACACATTGCCACCGTCTGCATGTCTGACCTGCATGCCACCACTTGTCATGCTTGTGGAAAGCAGCAGAAACAGCAGTAGCAGGGACATGCAGCACCAGAAACGCTTTGCCACCGCTGGCACATTTGACCTGCATTCTGCGCGTTCCATGCTTGTGTGAAGCAGCAGAAACAGCAGTAGGCGGAGGGTGACGTAATGCTTGACCAATGCATGGATACCACTTCGATCCAACTCGTGCAATCATGAACCGTCGGCGTCCAGTGGTACATGGGGAGGAGGATGCGAGCAACATGCAGCAACACCCCCCCCCCCCCCCTCCCAACACACAACTTCATCGCCCAGTCATTTCACCTTTATACCCCCCCCCACACACACACACACACACACACACACACACACACCACCACCACCCCACCCCACCCACCCCCGCGCCCCCCAGGCAAACCATGAAGGCGACTTCGACCCCACCAATGCGATTATGTCCCGCCGCCTGCTTCGAGACCCTGTCATACATGGGGAGGAGCATGCGAGCGCCATGCTGCGGCGGCTGCACGAGGGCAGCGGACCCTCCTGCCGCTCGCACCGTGCCTAACGCAACCGCATTGGACCCATGCGCTGAGCCTAGGGTTTTAGGGTTGCTCCATGAACCCTAAGCCGTCAAAAAGCCTCTGGCAGCAGCAGCAGCAACGGCGGCAGCGGCGGCAGCGGGGGTGGCGGCAGTGGTGGCTTCATGTGCACGAACGGGGGGGGGGGGGGGGGTAGGCATGGTGCGTGCTGTGTGGCATGAGTGTCATGCTGCGGCGGTTGCATGAGGGAAGCGGACCTGCATGCCGCTCATACCGTGCCTTACGCAACCGCATTGGGCCCATGCGCTGAGCCCAGGGTCCCCCCCCCCCCCCAATGTGGCACTGCGTGATATAAAGGTTGCTCCTTGAACCCCTAAGCTGTCAAGAAGCCCCTTGCAGCAGCAGCAGCAATGGCGGCAGCGGTGCTGGCGGCAGTGGTGGCTTCATGTGCACGATCGGGGGGGGGGGGGGGGGGGGAGGGGAGGCATGGTGCGTGCTGTGTGGCGGGAGTGTCATGCTGCAGCGGTTGCACGAGGTTGCACGAGGGCAGCGGCCCCGCCTGCCGTTCGCACCGTGCCTTACGCAACCGCATTGGACCCATGCGCTGAGCCTAGGGTGGATGTCTGGAAGCCCCTGCCAGCAGCAGCAGCAGCAGAGACAGCAGCGGCAACAGAAGTAACGGCGGAGGCACCAGTGGTGATTGCCGCATGGACACAAGGGGGGGGGGGGCACGGGACGTGATGTCGCACGTGAGTTAGAGGTCAAGGCGCTACACGAGAGCAGCTGGCCCGCCTGCCGCTCGCACCGTGCCTTACGCAACCGCATTGGACCCATGCGCTGAGCCTAGGGTTTTAGGGTTGCGCCTGAGCTGTCAAGAAGCCTCTGGCAGCAGCAGCAGCAGCAACGGCGGCAGCAGTGCTGGCGGCAGTTGTGGCTTCATGTGCACGATCGGGGGGGGGGGGGGGGTGTAGGCGTGGTGCGTGCTGTGTGGCGGGAGTGTCATGCTGCAGCGGTTGCGCGGGGCCTGCCGCTCACCCGCCGCAGTGGCGGTGATGTTGGTGGTGGTTGCGGCGTGCACGGGGAGGGTGGTGAATGGGACACGGTTGATCCTGAGGTCCGCTGTCAACACCAGGCTGCTCTGACAGTAGCAGCTGTACAGGAGATGCACGGTGGCTGCAAAGTGATGCCACCAGCATTCCCCATTTGGGGGGGGGGTATTCTTTGGTTGTGATTTGTTGTTACAGTGGGTGTATTTGTAGGTGCTGCTCAAGCCGGCTGCTGCAACTGATGCCAGCCTTGACAGCAGCACCAAGACAGCATAGTGTAGGAGGAGGCGCCGCAACGTGCCACTCACCAGGGTTTCTGTGTGTAAAATGTTCAAAGTTGCAGGGCCAGGATCACCTCCCTGCCAGCACGCAGCAGGCCACAGAGCCTTGTGGAGACATCAGAACACACAAAGGTTCTGTTTCATGCATATACTTGTCTGCTGTGCAGCCAGGTGGGGGAATGGGTAGTCTAGCTTGCTAGACATGCACCCCTCTGACAGCATAGTGTTTGAGGAGGCACCGCAACGTGCCACCAACCAGAGGTGCTAAGACAACTTGAAGTTGGCTTCCTACTAATGCAGTTGCGCAACTGGGTCAGGGCCCTTCCTGAACGCTGTTTTTGAGCCAAGCTAGCCCACCGACAAACGGCATAGTATTGAGTGCTGGATAAGCACTTGCCAAGTGACAGACTGTTTGGACCATAGCCCTTGGCATCTGTGGGCTCTGAATATGCTTGCACACCCAGTATAGAGCCAACAAGGCGCATGCGGCACTTGGTATGGGCATCACATGTACTGGGTTGTGTCAAGAGTTGGCCAAATGAAGTGTGTGTTGTAGTAAGATGAAGTGTGTGGTGGTGCATGTCTGTGTAAGTAACCCCAGATGGCCAGCATTTGACATGCCTGCATGGCAGGCTGCTGCCAAAGTCGCCTTAGCCCTCAAGCATGCAGGCGTTGAGCAATCCCCAACGGGATGCAAGGCAAATCCTGTGACGATTACAATACAAAGGGGTGTATCGGACTCTTTTTTTCTTTCTCAAAGGGAAACCAACAGAACAGCATGATGCGCCTCACCAAAAGTCCTTGCACGTTACAAAACCCCCGCCACAGAACACCTCCCTGACAAGTCGACTTGCTCCTTCTTTCAAGCTTGCTGGGCAAGTTGTCGTAGGGAGTGAACAGACAGACAGCAAGACAAGATACATATCGGTGGAGGTTGCTGGGTCACTGGATGTTCAAATCAATGACCTTCTGTCCTGCTGTGGCCAACACAGCAGCAGCAGCTTACAGCCGCAGGCTTGCCCAAAACAACATGAAAAATGATGGAGTCGAAACCAGACCACAAACCAACGGACTGATGACGTCCTACATGTACGGGGAGCGCGGTAGTTGAAGGGGCGCGACAGCAAGTGCGAAAACAAGCACAGACAATGCACATACACGAGTAAATTGCACACAAGCACCACGTGTCGCAGATAAAACAATCACAATGAGTGGGATCTTGTGTTGGGAGGTGCTCAATCCAACACAGCGGCATCATGCTTGACCAATCGCCACCTGGTGACATATATACTCCCAAGATGCAGCGTGTAAAGTATCCCCCATTAGACCACCAAGGGGGTGCACTGCAAAAACCGACAGGCACGACGTCTGCATATTGTGTAGATCCCTGTCACAGCCACAAGGTGTGACGTCGGCGCCCCTCATGCCAGCCAGCAAGTTCACAGTCCCACCACCGCCTTGCGTTTTGCACAACTGCACGTCAAGTCAAGTAATGCTGTGCAGTTGCACTTGCAAACCCCAAAACTTGCGGAAAGATCCAGCAGGCGGCACACACACAAAATCGGAGTGCACTGGCTCACCCCAGCCTGTGACACAGACAACAGCAGCAACTTCAAGCACGTTGCCCAGCAGTGCAACATGCTGCTGTGCCTTTCTCCCTGTGTAATCACGCCACGAGCAAGTCGCGGAATGATGCATTTCTGATCAAAACCCTGTCACCTGGGCACTTGCCAACCTCCACAAACCGGCAATGGCGTGCACTGGCACAACCCCAGCTTGTGACAAATACACTAGCAGTGTTGAAGTAGTCTACTGTTGGCTTCATCGTTCACTCGACTGCCAGCCATGACTCTCCGCAACAGCTGCTTGACCTTGCACAGGAGTGCCGGGCATCGTCAGCAGAGCAGCCACACGGACAACAAAACAGCCAGAAGAAAGTACAGCGTAGGAAACACACGCGGCTTGTGCAGCTGCTGTAGCTGTGTTGTCAAGTGATGGCTGTCCTTGAAACACAGAACTGCCAGCAACTGCAGCTGGGGACCAGGCGATATCCTTGCACAGGAGTGCTCAATTGCAGGACAGAACTTTGCAGGACGACGCATTGCACAGGGGTACACCTACAGTCCTGCTTGACTCTGCACAACCAGCACCTGCCATCACAACTGCAGGGTAAGTAGGTATTGACCAGAAAAGAGCGCACACGAGTGCATTCTCAAACACCCAACCACACCAGTGACACGCGTTTACCAAATTGTCTACTGCAGGATGACACGCTTCACTCATCAACCTCTCGGCAGTGCTCAACTCTGCACCCCCAGAGTTCCTGGCACAGGAGTGCCAAGCATCGCAGCACCTAGGGCTGCAGCTGGGGGGTAGACCACACGATGCTAAGTGCCTGCACCAGTCCTTCCACAGTGGGTATCCATCCACCCTACAGCCTTGCAATCAAGTCTGTACACCGAGCTGACAGCACCTGCAGCTGCAGCTGACAATGTGCACAGGCCCACAAGAGAACATGTACTGCAATCCTGCTTCCCCAGCAACAAAAACAGAACAGAGGGTGTTGCACAAATGCTGTTGGCGAGAGACAAGGCTGCCCACAGCCTCAACCCAACATCCTGAGTACAAATCTGTCAAGGGAACTTTGCTTGTTGATCCCTTCGACCCTGTGACATGCCAAACATGAGTGGATGTGCAGCAGTGTGTGGCTTTCAGACAACTGTGCAACCCTTTGCTTTGCAAATCCACCCTTGCGAAAGCAGGGAACAACAAACGGAGGGGAAGAACAGGGCCGAGTGTGCAAAACCTGATTCAGGCAAACACCCCTAGTCAAGTGGCAAACTCTGGGACAGAAAACACCAGCGACGGCGCGCGCTGGCACGACCCCCACTTGTGACAGCACCAACAAAGACAATCCAACGCGGCTTGTACAGCTGCTGCGTAGCTGTGTCGTGAACTGCTTCATACTCCTGACACAGCAACACCAGCAACTGCAGCTGTGAGCTTCTGTGGGACAATACCTTGCAGCACAAGAGTATCCTTGCGCATGCACAGCTGCTGTAGTATCCTTGCACATGCACAGCTGCGGTAGTATCTTTGCGCGTCATCAAACCAGGCAACATAGGGAGAAGAACCGTGGGCAATAAACACCCTGCTCCCAGCTAAGAAAAAATGACAATGCCATCAAGAGCTGAAAAGGACATGGCAACGCGGCACGCTTGACTCAGCACAACCAGCATCTGCAGCTGGGGGGTAGGGAAGTACGTATAACCTGAAACAGGACCACGTGTGCAATCGGCTGAACAGAAACAACATGCCACCGCCGCTGCATGCTTGCAGCCAAGACCCGGGAATCCAGACAGGGATGCCGCACACATGCATGTGCAGCTGCTGCCATCCAAAACCCCACGAATGTGATGCCCGTGGGGTCGTTGTTGCCGCCTCAAAACCCCACACAAGTGTGTGACGAAAGTGGGGTTTAGTCAGGGGCGACCCGTCTCCTCCTACAGTCCAGCAGGATCCTAAGCCCGTCACACCACCCAACACCCGATGCTTGTAGTAACCCTGGCACCGCCCCACCCCACACCCTGTGTGTTGAAGTGCACAACAGATACTGAACGAAAAACAGACCCCAGTCTCTGTCCGCTTGTCCATTGTGGATGCATGACAACAAAGCATCATGCACAAGACCTGCACCGCAGCTTGATTCCTTTCCTTTCTTCAGCAATACACTCCCCCCGGTGCAGGGTACAAGAAGCTTCACAAAACAGCCCAAAACCCTCCCCAAAGCTCTTCATCCCAAAACACCCTCACAGCGCAAAACCCCACAAAGCACGCTGATGCGTACAGAAGGCCTCATTGACTCCCACCAGGTGTTCAGGCGCATCAACGGTATGCAGGACAGCAGCAGGAACACCAGCAGCATCACCAACCCTCCCGCTGCTGCTGCTACTGTTCACAGCTGCCAGCAGCAGCAGCAGCAGCAGCGGATCCCCGGTGCTGTTTCACCAGGTGGCCTGCCCTGCAGCAGTGTTGCCGTTTTTCACGCCGTTTGCGGGGGCCTCCTTGACAAAGCCGTTGGCACGGGCAGCTGCTGCGGCCTGCAACTGAACCTTCGTGGCGTCCCTGCAGCACAAACCAGTGCAGGAAGGGTGTCAGTTGCAACATGTGAGCCCTACAGCACTAGAAGGTATACACCCTCCCCCTGCTTTGCTGTAAGGATCGTGCGCTGCAAGGTGGGTCGCACACACTGCAGAGTATGTCAAGCATTTATTGGCAAGGTTTGTGTGTGTGATAGTGGTGGGTGGGGGGGGGGGGGATGGAAAACAACTGTGGTGGTGCCAAGCAAGCATCCCCAGCAATACCGAAGTAGTAACATTTCCACAAAACGTGCACATCTATATCCCACTCCCTCCAGTCCCCACACACCCACACGCACCCCCCCCCCGGGCTCCACACATCCACACGCCCCCTTCTCACCCCCACAGTACTGCAAGACCAACAGGACCAAGTATACAGTACACACGTTGCTCACTTGCTGGGTGCCACGGGTGATGTGATGGGTGAGGGGGGCACCTCACAGCCGGGTGGCAGCACAGGCCCACCGGTCATGATGCGAGCAGCCATCTCAGCGCCCACAAAGGCATCACCTGCAGCAGCAGCAGCAGCAGCAGCAGCAGCAAGGGGGGTCAGTCACGGGCCCACCGGTCATGATGCGAGCAGCCATCTCAGCGCCCACAAAGGCATCACCTGCAGCAGCAGCAGCAGCAGCAGCAGCAGCAGCAGCAAGGGGGGTCAGTCACGGGCCCACCGGTCATGATGCGCGCAGCCATCTCTGCACCCACAAAGGCATCACCTGCAGCAGCAGCAGCAGCAGCAGCAGCAGCAGCAGCAGCAAGGGGGGTCAGTCACGGGCCAACCGGTCATGATGCGCGCAGCCATCTCAGCGCCCACGAAAGCGTCACCTGCAGCAGCAGCAGCACGGGCATGTTGCTGAGTACTGCTAGCTTGTCACATGTCTGCTTGCTCACATAACATCACTGGTTGGGATGACGTCAGATTCATGATAGTGCAAACACGGCTGTGTGCAGACTCATGCAGCCACCAACTGCTACACCTATCATGACTGTCATAATCTGTGATGTATACAAAAGCGTGCAGCTGTTGTGCGATAAGACCTACCGTCGTGGAAGTGTTCAAAGTTTTGCACAAACATCTTCCCCAGCTTGACAACTGTTGCGTTCAACTCCTGCTTGTCACCCCTTGCCCCCCCCCCCTCAACTAGCCCTCCCACATCGATCTAGTTTTGCTTGTGTTACATGACATCCCTCACAACTTTTAAGCAAACATGCAACAGCACCTGACACGCATAGTGGCCAGGCCTCAGCAGCAGCAGCAGCAGCAGCAGTAGCAGCGCTCTCTTACCGTCATGGAAGTGTTCAAAGTTGCGCACAAACATCTGTCCCAGCTTGATGAGTGTTGCGTTGAACTCCTGCTTGTCACCCCTTTACCCCCCCCCCCTTCAACTAGCCCTCCCCCCTCAACTATCTGGTTTTGCTTGTGTTACACGACATCCCTCACAACCTTTGAGCAAACATGCAACAGCACCTGACACACATAGTGGCCAGGCCTCAGCAGCAGCAGCAGCAGCAGCAGCAGCAGCGGTCTCTTACCGTCGTGGAAGTGCTCAAAGTTTCGCACGAACATCTGACCCAGCTTGATGAGTGTTGCATTGAACTCCTGCTTGTCACCCCACTGCTGCTCAGGGTGCAGCATGTCAACAGGGACACCAGTGCAGGTGGTGGGCACCTGTGTGTGTGTAGGGGGGGGGGGGGGCAGAGAGAGGGGGGGCTCAGGATGTACAGTGTGTGTGTCGTGGTGGGGTGGGGGGCGAGGTAAGGGGGTGGGGGAGGGGGGCAGAAGTGCGCAGTGGGAAAGTGCTACACATTTCCACTCGCACACCCATGCAGGTGGTGGGCACCTGAACATGCGAATAGGGCAAAGGAGAGGGGGTTACATGGTCGCCATATTGCAGTTGAGAGAGTGGGGGAGATTGTGTTTCTGTGATATTTGGTTTATCTAAAGCCACAGTCTCAATCATCTCAACAGAGCAGGTTTGAACCTCCCGCCAAGAATAATAATCAAAACACACCTGCAGGTGGAAGATGGGTGTCTCAATGACCTGTGCTTTCTCCAGCCCCCAACTGTGGATGGCGTCAATGATCACACGACCCCCCCCCCCCCCCCCAACACGTGCCAATTGCGCAGAGTGTCTCCAACATGTGTGTTTTGTGGTCCGTGCGCAAGCTACAACCCTCGAATTTACCGATACAGGGGGCCTGCATGCTCCCACCAACCCATCAAAAACGTACCTGCAGGTGGAAGATGGGTGTCTCAATGACCTGTGCTTTCTCCAGCCCCCCACTGTGTATGGCATCAATGATGGCACGACCCCCCCCCCCAAAAAAACATGCCTGACATGCGTTATTTCTCTGACAGGTGTGCTTTTTTGGTTGTGTGACAGCTACAGCCCATCAGATCACAACAAAACAGTAACCATGCCCGTAACAGAATACTGGGAAACACACCTGCAGGTGGAAGATGGGTGTCTCGATGACTTGGGCTTTCTCCAGCTCCCCACTGTGAATGGCATCGATGATTGCCCGGGTGTGTGCGATGCTCATGCGGCTGCCCACTCCGTAGCGCCCGCCGGTCCAGCCTGTGTTGACCAGCCACGCGTGGGTGCCCTGGGCCTGTTTGAGAAGAGAAGGGCGTAACAGAGACAAGATGGAGGGTCAGAAGTGTAACGGCACGTTGCAGTACACTGGCAAGAGGGGAAGGAGGAAGGAAAACATGTGGGCAATGCTTACACACCCCAGGACTTGTAGAAGTTAGAAACTTCCTTTCCACTCACCCACCTTCATCTTGTCTGCCAGCATTGCCGCATACTTCATGGGATGCCACATAGGAAGGCACCCCTTAGACATTGTTTTCCGCCACCGGCCCCTTTGGCCCCCATCCCTCCCCACCAGGACAATCCCCCCCCCCATTACTCAGCCTAATAATAACCAGCAATAATCAGCCTGCGGGCACAACCACACCCAACATACACCCCCCCCCCCCACACACACACACACACAAAACCCACAAAAGACATTCCTGCTACTGAAAACCCACCTTCATCTTGTCCGCCAGCATTGCCGCATACTTCATGGGGTGCCACATCAGGAAGGCCCTATTTCGTTTGGCCCTCCATCGCCATTGCTGCCATCACCCCCCCCCCCCCCCCGAAGTGAAAATACATCTCCCACCACCGCCGCCAATCACACACCACACCTACAAGCACCCGCCTACGCTGGACCCCCCCCCCCCCACGCCACACCCCCGCAAAAAACAAGATCAACACACCACCACCCACCTTCATTTTGTCTGCCAGCATTGCTGCGTACTTCATGGGGTGCCACATCAGGAAGGCACCACCAAAGCAGGCACTGAAGGTTGCCTCAGGCTCAGTCACACCCATCTCAGTGCCTATAGGGCCACAGCAGACAGGCAACGTGCAGACACACAGTGCTACATTCAATGCCCAGTACAGTGCCAGTGTCAATAGCTAGATAGCAGGCACTGACGGTGACCTCGGGCTCAGTCACGCCCATCTCAGTGCCTGTGCAACATGACAACGCAGCATCAAGTCCAATGGATCCTGTGAGAAAACAGCCCCGGAGACAACTTGGGGGGGGGGGGGGCTCGGCTCTCACTCTGTCACTCCCTACACCGTGCCTATTGAAGCATTTTCAACAGGCCATGCACAGACACATTTTGTGTCTGACCATGTTTGATATGCCTTTGGTGACTGAGCAGGCACTGAAGGTGGCCTCCGGCTCAGTCACACCCATCTCAGTGCCTGTACGCAAAGACAGCAGATGGGCAGTGTGCCGACACATCGTGGCATGTAGTTGCCTTTGCGGACAAAAAAGGCAAACGGCACATACGGACGAGAGAGATGACCAACGTACACGCATCAAGCAGCCAGACAATCAGACTCAAAACAGCCCACACCCACCTGCCACCTTCGCTGTGTACCCACTGATGAAGTGGTACATGGCCTGCTCCAGGGTAAGCTTGCTCACAGGGGGCAGAACACCTGTACAACAATCAGCGACAGTGCAAACCAGTCGAAACTTAGCTCTGTTGAACAGGCTCAAGGGAGTGCAATAAACGCAGTGTCTGGTTGCAAGACTGTGCTTTGCCATTGGTTCACTTTGGTTTCCAGCATTTCTTGCACTGTGTGATGGGGGGGGGGGGGGGGGTGAAGTGGTACATGGCCTGCTCCAGCGTCAGCTTGCTCACAGGGGGCAGCACACCTGCAACATGTGACATGGAAACACCGTCAGACATTCAATCAGTCCAAGACTACATACATAACATACATACAATCGCTCGTTACGCGCTGCTCACACCACCAGGTGCCCCCGCCCAAAATGGTACATGACCGGCCTTCCCCTCCCTTCATGTAACAGCAGCGAACCCAATTTGTTACGCCTGTAGCTACAAGCGCGAGAGTTCATGCCATCAACTGACAGCAAACATTAGACTGAGTGCCGCAACCGCTCACCAAAAGCGTCGCAGCAAAGCAGTATGACAGCCCTTGGGGTTCAGCCCTAAACCCTCACAATCAGCGTCACGAGAGACTCCAATTTCAGAATGTGTCAACACTCACCGAATGCGTCACAGCCCAGCAATATGATGTTGCTGGAGTGTCCCCCACTGCAGGACTCAGGACACTACTCTAACCGCACGACTGACTGAACTGTTACAACTGCCATATAACTGTCATAACTGTCACTCACCAAATGCGTCACAGCACAGCAGTATGATGTTGCTGGGGTGTCCCCCACTGCAGGACTAAGGACACTACTTCAACCACACCGCCCTAACTGCCGCAACTGTCATAACTGTCACTCACCGAATGCGTCACAGCACAGCAGAATGATGTTGCTGGGGTGTCCCCCACTGCAGGACTAAGGACACTACTTCAACCACACCGCCCTAACTGCCGCAACTGTCATAACTGTCACTCACCGAATGCGTCACAGCACAGCAGAATGATGTTGCTGGGGTGTCCCCCACTGCAGGACTAAGGACACTACTTCAACCACACCGCCCTAACTGCCGCAACTGTCATAACTGTCACTCACCAAATGCGTCACAGCACAGCAGTATGATGTTGCTGGGTGTCCCCCACTGCAGGACTAAGGACACTACTTCAACCACACCGCCCTAACTGCCGCAACTGTCATAACTGTCACTCACCAAATGCGTCACAGCACAGCAGAATGATGTTGCTGGGGTGTCCCCCACTGCAGGACTAAGGACACTACTTCAACCACACCGCCGTAACTGCCGCAACTGTCATAACTGTCACTCACCGAATGCGTCACAGCACAGCAGAATGATGTTGCTGGGGTGTCCCCCAATGCAGGGGATGTGGGCATTCTTGATGTAGTGGATGGGGTAGCTGGCACGAGTGTTCTCGGTCAGGGACCTGAGGTGACCAGCAGCAGCAGCAGCAGCAGCAGCAGCAGCAGCAGCAGCAGCAGGGGGGGAGGGGAAGGGAGATTAGTGGGGTCAAGGGGGGTGCATGTGTGTGCCTTTGGGGAAAGGAGGGAGAGGTCATGTAACGACGGGCGTTCTTGATCTCATAATGGATGGGGTAGCTGGCACGGGTGTTCTCGGTCAGGGACCTGCAGGGCAGAGACAAAATAACAAGTAACAACCATGAACATGGTGTGTATATGGTATATCAACCATACATGTGTGTATGGATAGGTGTGTTGCGGGGATGTAGTGGATGGGCTGGCACGGGTGTTCTCAGTCACGGACCTGCGGTGACCAGCGGGGGTGGGGGGGGGGGGTGACGACGGAAAAAATGTGGTAGGGTAGGGGCTCTACCGCTGACCGCACAACCATGTTCTCTCAGATTCCCTCGCACAGTGTAAGGCAGCATACCCCCCCCCCCCACCAGTGCCTCCTCTCAACTTACAGTCCAATGTTAAACTCACCCGTCGTCATAGTTGACCTCGCGCGTCAATGGGTCATAAACCACATTCTCCAGCACAGTGCCAAACCTGCAGCCCCCCCCCCTGTCTCACACACCCGTCTTCCTGGCTGTCCCCGTAAGTGACATGATTGTGCCGCCTGCTACTGCACAGCCAAACAATCCCCTCCTCACAATGTCATCAGGCTTAGTGTATATCATACACTGTGCAAGCCCCCCCCCTTCATCTGACTCACCCGTCGTCATAGTTGACCTCGCGCGTCACTGGGTCATAAACCACATTCTCCAACACAGTGCCAAACCTGCGGTACAAACAGTACAGGACGGTACAGTAAAGTACAATACAGGCATTACGATACAACAAAGTCCCAACCTCAGCACTAGCCAGCCAACCTCAGCACTAGCAAGCGAGCCAAGGGCGCATTAGGGTTCCCACCGGCCTACATTTGAAGTGTCACAGTCTCTCAGGAAACAACAGAAGCTTTGAGCAAAGCACACAGCGCTGTGATGCATTTCACGTGCATTGGTGGTGACTAACTGGACAGCACTCGTGCAACACAGAGTGACATAATGATGTCATGATGACACACGAGCGCAAGGTGCAGGGTTTAGCTTTAGTCATCTTGACTCACTTGATTGCGTCATAGATGTCTGGCTCGTTCTCCCTCCTGAGCTTGATGGCCTTGGCATAGCAGCCACCCTCAATGTTGAACACACCTGAACACAGCACAGCACAGCACAGCACAGCACAGCATCATAAGGCAACCACCAAGAGGTTCAATTCGGGCGTGGCAGTGACGACAGCACTCTCGGATCGCGCAGCAACCACTCTGGTTGTTGAATATCGGCACAGCGCAGCACAGCACAGCACAGCGCACATCTTGATCTAGCTCACCGTTTGGTCCCCAGCAGTGCTCATCGTCGCCGATCAGGGGGCGCTTGGCATCTGTGGACAGGGTGGTCTTGCCGGTGCCTGCAGCAGCAGCAGCAGCAGCAGCAGCAGCAGCGAGCTTGAGCTTTTGTGATGAACGCATGACTGGTTTGCAACCCTTGTCTTAGTGAGACCCAGCAAACAGGAGGGATGAGGCCTTTGTGTGTCACAGGCTGGGTGCTGAATGACTTGCTGCACAGTCTGTAACAGCCTGTCCAAGCTTGCTGCCCTCCCCCTTGTCCAAATCTTGCAAAGGTTGCTGCTGGAGGTGCGCACCTGACAGGCCAAAGAAGAGTGTGACGTCTCCTTTGCGCCCCATGTTGCAGCCGCTGTGGAGGGACAGCACGCCCTTCTTGGGCATGTAGTAGTGCATCAGACTGACAGCAGTTGAGCAGGGGGGGGGGGGGGGGTAGAAGGTGAAGGGTGTATTGGGGGGAGGGGTATTAGTCAATGGCACATGACGAATGTCAACGGTGACGGAAGGGAGGGAGGACGAGAGGGAAAGTAGCATCTAACAGAGCAAAGGGCATTTGGTGGGGTATGGTTTGAGTCGGGTGGGCGTTGTTATAGAGGGACGGCACACCGTTCTTGGGCATGTAGTTGTGCGTCGGACTGCATTGCACGGAAGGGGGGGGGGGGTCAACCAGATGAAGTAAGGACGACCGTACATCTTTCCACTAGAAGTGAGTATTAGTAAAGTATCAGTTGCATGCGGCTTCACCCAAGTCACACTGTGTATGCGACAGATTGACAGTCTGGTGAAGGGTGGCATTGGGTGGGGTGGCATGGGGTGGAAAGTATAGAGTGTCAGGCAAAACCATGTACGACCTCCACCCCATGCCACCAGCCATCAGAAAGGCACCTGCCTCACACATAGTGCAACGTGTGTGAGAGGTCACACAAATCACTCTATGTGTGAGACAGATGGACATTCAGGTAGAGGGTGGCATGGGGTGGGAAGCCCATGGTGTCAAGCGAAGCAGTGTGCATGCACACCCCATCATCAAAACGACATGTGCCTCACACACAGTGTGACATGTGTGACACTTATGCTGATAGGATGACTTGTGTTTCAGCAGGAACTGTGCGTTCGTGACAAGTCACACTATGTGTGACACAAACTGATACAATGTGTAAGGTGGCATGGGGTGGAAAGTATACGGGGTCAGAAGAGATCACGCGACTCGCGGCCCAATGCAAACCTCCATAAAAACGGCATGTGCTGCACACACATTGTGACAGGGGTGACCACACACAGTGCGACTGAGGTGATTGGTCACGAATGCCCCCCCCCCGGCAAACACCCCCCCCCCCCCAAACACCCACCACCCTAGAGCAAAGAAAGTACATGTGGCAAAATCACGTGAACACCCCCTTCTTCATCTCTCCCGCATACTGTGTGCCCAGAATGACCATCTCCCTGTGCTTTACCATAGCGCAAAGCTTGCTCCCCCCTCCCCTCCTGGCTCTGAGTAACATGTTGCACACTCCCGTTTTACTTGCCCATCTGCACCCCCCCCCTCTCTTCACAACACCCCCCCCCCTCCCCCCCGAACACCCACCCACAGGTCACCCCCAAGACCAAAAACACTCACGTGAACACCCCCTTCTTCATCTCTCCAGCGTACTGTGTGCCCAGAATGACCATCTCCCTGTGCTTCAGGCTGATGTCAATGCTGGTGCTGCTGGTCATGAAGTTGTTGTACTGCAGCAGCAGCAGCAGCAGCAGCAGCAGCAGCAGCAGCAGCAGCAGCAGCAAGGAGAAGCAGGAGGACAATTTGAGGGACATAGGCAGTACAACAGTGACTAGGACTGGATAGTGCTTCAGGCTGATGTCGATGCTGGTACTGCTGGTCATGAAGTCGTGATACTGCAGCAGCAGCAGCAGCAGCAGCAGCAGCAGCACGGAGAAGCAGGCGGACAAACTGAAGCACGACGGCAGGAACAGTGATTGGGACTTGCTGGTGCTGTATGGTGATGTCATTAGCAGGTAGCAGCACAGCACACCACCACCCTCACCTTGTTGGCGGGGAAGCAGCCGCCATTGTAGATCACAAAGGCTGGTAGGCAATGACATTGATGTGTGGGACCGTGTCTACGAGTCACCCCCCCCCCCCCGGTGTGTCTACGTGTACCCCCTCCCCCCAAACAAGCAACAGCAGAGTACAGCACCACCCTCACCTTATTGGCGGGGAAGCAGCCACCGTTGTAGATCACAAAGTCGGGCTCACCAAACTCTGCCAGCTCAGAACGGCTGCAGGCACCACAGCACAGCATGACACAGCACAGCATGGTCAGCACAGGACACAATCGAGCTTGCTCAACTCTGCCAGCTCAGAACGGCTGCAGGAGAAAAGTGGGGAGAGAACCGCATGGTCAGCACAGCGTGGTCAGCACAAGTCAAGGCCCGCCGAACTCTGCCAGGTCAGCACGGCAGCAGGCACAGCACAGCATGGCACAGCACGGTGTCATCAGGACATATGTGTCAAACACAGTGCAGACAAAAATAGAGAGCGCACGCACTCAGCGCACGCACCTCAGCGCAAGCACCTCAGCGCAAGCACAGCATGGCACAGGATGGCGCGCATGCATTGAAACACACGCACCATAACAGCGGCACAGACGGGGAAAACTGGAGCGCACACGCACCACACCACAGCATGACATAGCAGGGCGCGCAGCACGCATCCGGACGACAGCACAGCACAGCACCAAAAAAGACCCCCCTCACCTTGGCTTGATGAGCATGCTGTGCATGAAGAGGGCATGACAAGACCTCCTCGGCTCCCCAAACCCACACTTGACTAAACCCCAGCACCCGGGTGCAACACACCGTGTCCATCCGCATCATCGCACTTGCCCCCCCCCCTTCCCAGCACCCCCCTTCTCCACACACCCCCCACACACACACACACACACCTTGGCCTGATGAGCATGTTGTGCATGAACAGGGCGTGGTAGGCGCGGCTGGTGACGATGCGGATCTTCATGCGCAGCTGAAGCAGCAAGGACAGCAGCAGCAGCGGCAGCAGCAACAGATGGTGTCAGTGAGCAACAGCAGGCCTCATTGCCAGGCAGCATGGATGGGTGTGCAAGCATACTGCGTATGCGTGCTTGCTTGCCGCTGCTACTTCAGCTGCGGCAATCATGATGCATGCGCCTGCACCAGTTACGTGGGTGTGGCAGGGATGCAGAATGCAGGCCAAGCAATGTTATCTGCTGCTGCTGCTGCTGCTGCTGCTGGTTGCCACACAGACACCCCCACTCCCAAAAGAAAACACAACGTCACTCACGTTGGGGTCCCAGTTTGCGAAGCCGTCCACCACGTAGATGCGCTCCACTGTGTTGAGGAAGTCGACCGCAGCCTCACGGTTGGCAAGGAACGTCCTGCAGACAGATGCATGGGCATGCAAATTTTAGAAATTTCAGACTTTGAGTTGGTTCAGGTGCATGAGTAAAGCGAGGGAGGGAGGGGGGGCTTGTGCATGGACTGGGGGAGGCCGCAAACTTGTGTCTGGTGGTGGTTTGGGGGGGGATAGTGTGTGGTGTTGAGGAAGTCAACAGCAGCCTCACGGTTGGCAAGGAAGGTCCTGCATGCACGACAGGGGTGTAAAAGTGTGAAAGCGTAAAAGTGGACTCAACTTGGTGGTGACTGAGGGGGGACGGGGACGGGGACGGGGACGGGGACGGGGACGGGGACGGGGACGGGGGGGGGGGGGGGGGGGTCAAAGCTCAAGAAGCTTTGAGCTGCTTGCTGGTGTGGTTCGGAGCAGCTTGGTGGTCGTAGCAGTAGCTGCAGAACCCTTGTTTGGAACTTCACATTTGGCTGGCTGGCCAAGAACCACATGCAACACTTCTACTTTTTCTGCAAGCTGCGGTTGCCACAGAGTATATTTGAAACCCACTTTCAACTCCAACTGCTGCTCTATCTAGGGTTGTTTTTCCTGCTGCTGCCGCTCCTTCTGGTGCTGGTGTTTAAAATTAGGAGGGGGTCCCACCCCACCCTGCGAGGGTGTTCTGCTGCTGCTGCTGGCTGCTCAGCCTCACCTGTCGTCCATCTGGTAGTTAGGGCTGTACTTGCCCCACCAGACATCCTTCTCGAACTCCTCCTCGCGCACAACACGCTTGTCCTTGGGGGAGCGACCGGTCTTCTGACCGCTGGTGGTGGCAAGGGCGCCAGAGCTCACGACCTTTGTCTGATCGGGTTCGAAGCGAAGTGCCTAGTAAGGATAACGTGAAGGCAGCAGCAGAGGAAGCAAGGAGCGGGATCGGGGTTGGCAGGTTGGCAGTCTCGAAACAAAAAAGGGCCTGCTGCTCCACGAGATAGGCCAATCTCACGCTTCCGAAAGCATATATGGACTATCAATACAGCATGTGACAGCAACACGGCATCAAACACGTGCGCACTGAGCATCGCCGAAACCAGAGCAGATGGATGAGGTAAGGCTAGGGCTGTCGAGCACGAGGCAAGCCATTTTATTGCCAGATACTTTGCTACGGGCATCAGGATATCACCCACCATCTCATACAGCTCAGCAGGGCAGAGGTTGCGATAGACACATTTGGGGCGAATGCCGCTGTCCACGCTGAAGGCGCTGGTGATCAGAAAGGTGGTGTCGTGACCCTCCATGGCAGTAGAGTCTTGCAGAGCCTGATGCTGTATGTGGACAGCTGTTGCCTGAGCAGCAAACTTTGGAATTCCGAAAGTGGGTAACTGCTGGTAGGTTGTTTGTGCTTGACCAAGAATCAGTGGTTGATGACAGCCAGTTGTGGACAGTAGCTGGGTACTGACTACTTGAACCAGGTTGGCTTGCTACGTGACCGTGACCGGGTTCAAGGCGCGCAACCCCCTCACGGGACATGTGACTTCCTGCACGTCGCTGGAAATCATTAATTTATTTCATCCTGATTGACTGATCGTTGTGTCAGCAGCTTGTCCAGCTGCGGGAACCAACCCAGGCTGGTCAAGTCAAGAAAGTGTCAACCCTAAGTCAACACAGTTTGCACTCTTCCAGGCAATTCTCGCAACTACCTGTTTCTTCCACCCCGTCTGACGTCCCGTCGCAGCATCTGACCCTCAGCCGGAACAGGCGTTGCCCTAGGGATCGCGATCGAAGCAGAACAAAATGGCACTCGCACAGCAGCACCGTATGGCTTCAGCGCGTGCAGGACCTCACTCAGTTGCACCAAAGATGCCCATTGCTGCGAGCCGCGGTCTGCTGCGGTCAGCCAACAGAGACGTCAGTGCTGCTGCCAGTCAGGTGAGGAGCAGCAGCAGTAGAGCAGATCTAGGGCTGCCAGCGCAATAACATGCGCATTGTTGGGTGTATCTGCATGTGTACTCTACTACTCGCGCTCGATCACGGGGTGCTGATGCACAGGCAGGGCTACTTCTGCTGTGGTACCCAACCAAGACCCTAGATGCTCTTGTGATGCATTTCAGGGGGCTTTGTGCTATGCTGAAAGCTGCATGCACATGCTACAGTATCGATACCAAATTAAGGTAGCATAAGAAAGCGAAATTCCCCTCCAAAGCCTGCTTGCACAGCTGCCCTGGTCTGCAAGCACGAACTGTATGTTGTGGGGAAACCCCACTGGTTGTGTCGGGGTGTCTGCTTGTCAAGAGCTTGGTTACGGCACAACCACAGCTATTGCTGGGTCTGGTGTGGTGGCAGTGATATAGCAGTTGCAGCAAGTTGTGTGAATGAGTCCTTCAACACACTTGCATCACATATGTCTTGTATGACACTCTCACTTTGCAGCCCCCCTCCCCTTCCTCTTCCCCTTATAACTCTTGGCTTCGCAAGCTTGAGGGCTGTCTCAATGTTGGCTTACCCCCCCCCCCCCAACACGGCCTTGATAGCAGTACAATCTGTCAACGTTGGCGCATTGGGGGCTCGCACATGCACAGTGGGACACCCCCCCCCCGGGGGGGGGGGGGGGGGGAAGTCATCCGTTCCCGCTTGCGAAGAGGCTGTTGCAGCAACTGCTAGGTTGTGGGCAACAGAACAAGGCAGGGGGGTGCGCCCAGGAAGGGGTGTTCAGGGGGAGGAAAGGCGCAAAGGGACGGAGGGGCGCAGGGACAGAGGGGACGGCGTAAGGGGCTTGAAATGCTAAGGGAGGATGAGGTTTTTTGAGGGGGGGGGGGTGACTGCTTGCCCTGCTGCGGCATCTTACCTGTCTGAAGTGGGGGCTCAGAACACCATGAGGGGGGGCACAAGTTGGGGGAAATAGGGAGGGGAATGCAGGGCGGGGAAAGGGGCAGGGGGCCAGGAATGATGAGGGAGGAGGGGGGGGGGGCAGCACTGCTTCCCCTGTTCGGCTTCGTTTCACGTTCCAACAGTGGTTGGAGCGTTGAAGAAGCTTGGGCAGCGCATGCTGGCTCAGACATGAGTGTGATGCCAGCAATTGTTTATGTTTGGGGAAGGGGAAACAAGGGGAGGCCAGGCAGAGAGCAGGCAAGCACCGAAACAGGCGGGAAGCGCGCGAGGGGGGTCTTTCCCCCACTGTGACGTACACCCCAAGAGATCACTGGTAGCGCGCTGGATTGGGGGATCGGCAGCAGAGGCATGATTGCAAGGGGAACAGAAGAGAGCGCGCGCGCACGGGGGAGGGGGGGTTGAAAGCAAGCGACGCGAGGAAAATGGGGCAGGGAACGGTATGAGAAGGGTGGAGGAAGGGCCACCCGGGCGCGCGGGGGGGGGGGGGGGGGGGGCTTTACCCTTAGCTGCAAGGGGGGGTGTAACCAGGTGGGGTATCAATTGGAAGCACCCAGGGAGCAGAGACAGGATGACAAGGGGAACAGAGGAGCGCGCGGCCGGGGGGGGGGGGGGGGGGGGGAGAAGATGAGGGGGCCGGAGGAGGGTATAATAAGGGCGGAGGCAGGGCCACCCGGGGGGAGGGGGGGGGGTCGATTGGAAGCAGCTAGGGAGCAGAGGCAGGATGGCAAGAGGAACAGAAGCGCGGGGGGTGGGGGGGGGAGCGCATCTTCCATCCTGCAGGGGGGCCAGGAATGCCTAGGATGGCAGAACAGTTGGGACTACTATCTGCAGCAGATGGAAAGGACAGGGAAGTGAAGAGCATGAGGGGGTCAGCATTAGCAGCAGCAGCAGCAGCAGCAGCAGCAGCAGCAGCCCGGGGGGGGGGGGGGACCAACATGTTGGTGACGTCTGCATCCTGCTTGCGACACTCCCCCCCCCCCCCCCCCCCCGTTTTTAAACCCCTTTGTGTATCAAGCCTTGTGGCGCGCTCAACCCCTTCCTTCTAAACCTGCCTCTCCTTCTAAACCCAGTGGCTGTAAGACACTTAGCTGGAGTCAAACCGCTGAAATGTTATATATCTGACAGTCAACGATCGTCCATGTGTCCCTGTCTGTCTGGTGCTGTGTGTGCTCACAGGCCAAGTTCTTTGTTGGTGGCAACTGGAAGTGCAACGGGACACATTCAGCTGTTGAGGATCTGGTCAAGGGACTGAACGCAGGACAGGTGTGTTGCATGTGTGTGTGGGGGGGGGGGGGGTCAAAGCACGAGGGGGGGGAGGGGGGGGGCAGAGGCACATCGTGTTGTGTGTTGGGTTGGTGGCAGCTGGAAGTGCAACGGGACACATTCAGCTGTTGAGGACCTGGTCAAGGGACTGAACGCAGGACAGGTGTGTTTGTACTGTGGATGGGGGGGGGGGTCCATGAGGTAGTAGGGTGAAAAGGGAGGGGGGGAGGGGGGGGGGTCGCAAGTTGCCTGAAGTCACTGGGCCTTGAAAGAGGGGGGGGTGAGTCTAACAGGTCGATGGAGTGAGCATTATGCACATATGTTTGGGTGCATGCAGCGCAGTGTAGGGTTCTGGGGGCAGGTGTCTGGGGATGTGTGCTGCTCGGTCGTGCAGCTTATAGGGGAGTGCTGCATGCTCTCTGGCTGTCACTGTCTAGCACATCAAGTGTTGGAGGGTTACAACCAGGCAGTATTCAAACCTCTGCTATCAGACACAGCCAGCCAAAGACACCTGGGCACACACACCCCTACCTTTCGGTTCAGAAGGTTGTTTTTGCACATAAAAGGGCAGTGTAGTGAGGTTTTGTGGGGTGCATAGGGCCGCTGTGTGCGGTGGTCTGGCTATGTGTGTCTCTGATAGTTGGGCTTTGCATGCCATCTGGTTGTACCCCCTCATGAATCCATTCATGGAGGGTCACAACCAGGCAGCATGCAACCCTCTGCTAGCAGACATGAAGACAGCCAACACCACCTGGGCACTACACATCCGCCTTGAGCTCGTGATGTGGTTTGCTTCCTTGGGTCACCCTTTTCTTAGTTGTTGCACACTGCTGCTGCTGCTACTGTATCACCCCAGGTCCCCTCCAACATTGATGTCGTGGTTGCTCCCCCCTTCCTGTTTATCGACTGCCCCCCCCCCTCCCCGGGGCGCATATTTTGATCGCCGCCACTTTCTCAACATACCTCATTGTGTGTGCATTACTACTGCTGCTGCTGCTGCTGCTGCTGCTGTATCACCCCAGGTCCCCTCCAACATTGATGTCGTGGTTGCTCCCCCCTTCCTGTTTATCGACTGCCCCCCCCCCTCCCCGGGGCGCATATTTTGATCGCCGCCACTTTCTCAACATACCTCATTGTGTGTGCATTACTACTGCTGCTGCTGCTGCTGCTGTATCACCCCAGGTCCCCTCCAACATTGATGTCGTGGTTGCTCCCCCCTTCCTGTTTATCGACTGCCCCCCCCCCCTCCCCGGGGCGCATATTTTGATCGCCGCCACTTTCTCAACATACCTCATTGTGTGTGCATTACTACTGCTGCTGCTGCTGCTGCTGTATCACCCCAGGTCCCCTCCAACATTGATGTCGTGGTTGCTCCCCCCTTCCTGTTTATCGACTGCCCCCCCCCCCCCGGGGCGCATATTTTGATCGCCGCCACTTTCTCAACATACCTCATTGTGTGTGCATTACTACTGCTGCTGCTGCTGCTGCTGCTGTGTCACCCCAGGTCCCCTCCGACATCGATGTCGTTGTTGCTCCCCCCTTCCTGTTTATCGACTGGGTGCGTGCCAACATCAGTGACCAATACATGGTGGCTGCACAGAACTGCTGGGTGAAGTCTGATGGTGCATTCACTGGGGAGATCAGCGCAGAAATGCTCAAGGACGCACAGGTGTGTGTGGGGGGGGGGGGGGAGGGGGTTGAAAGTGGGGGGGGGGGGGGGCAAAACTGCAGGTTGAAGTCTGACGATGCATCTATTGGGGAGGACAGCACAGAAACGCATCACTCTCACTTACTCTCACTCACTCATTCATTACCTGTATCACTCTCACCCTGTTTTCACACTTTAGGTGCCCTAGGCCAACACCGGTCAAGTGAGCGTCCCTGGCCATGAACATCCCAACATCTGTTGAACTTGGTACATTCAAGTCACACTCTTCGCTCACTCGCTCTCACTCCCACTTATTTTCTTCTTCTCACACTTTCAGGTGCCCTGGTTGATCACTGGTCACAGTGAGCGCCCGACCACGAACATCCGATAACCACCACTGGATCAAACCCTCGGAGCACTCACACTTTCACTAACTCATTCTTGCACTCTGTCACTCTTAGTCACACTTTCAGGTGCCCTGGGTCATCACTGGTCACAGTGAGCGCCCATGGACAGCAACACCCCAACAACTTCCCCTGAACCATTCGCATCACACTTTCACTCACTCATTTGTTCACTCTGCCATCCTTCTCACACTTTCAGGTGCCCTGGGTCATCACTGGTCACAGTGAGCGCCGCAGTCTACTGGGTGAGAGTAACACATTCGTGGGGCAGAAGACGGGCCATGCACTGGACGTGGGACTCAAGGTGGGTGTGCAGCAGCAGCAGCAGCAGCAGCAGCAGCAGATAGTGGCGGTATACTGGGGTCTGGGGGATAGCAGGCTTTCAGAGGGTTGCAGGGGTATTGTGGTTCAAGCAAGGCACGACCACCAGCACTGCAAGCAGCTGTTGTTTTAGCCGCAGTCTACTAGTTATCTTTCTGTTACTTCTTCTGGATCGCATTTTGGCGAGTGATGGTTTAGTCCCAGTTCTCCCATGAGCCTCTGGCTCCCGTGTGGGTTACTCAGCTTCTGCTGAGCCAATACTGTAACTGTTACTTCTGTTATGCAGGTGGTTGCGTGCATCGGCGAGACGCTTGGCCAGTCTCAAAATGGGGGATACACCCTCCCCTTGCTTCGTGCATTCTTTCCAAGTCCTATTTCTATGTTCTGCTGTTGTGCATTGTTTGCAGGTGATTGCGTGCATGGCGAGACCCTTGACCAGCGTCAGAACGGCAACCTGCGAAAACAACCGCCCCCGTCTGCTTTGTGCAACGTGTCTGAATCGCATTATCTTTTCCCCTGTTCTTTCTGCATTGTTCGCAGGTGCTTGCGTGCATTGGCGAGACCTCGATCAGCGTCAGAACGGCAACCTGTGGAACACACTCCCCGCTCCCCGCTCTGCTTCGTGCATAGAACTTGTTTACCCGATCTCGACAGATTTTCGCATCGTTTTTCTGTTACGTTCGCAGGTCATCGCCTGCATCGGCGAGACCCTTGATCAGCGTCAGAACGGCAACCTGTGGAACACACTGGACCGTCAGATGCAGGCGCTGTTTGAAAACGTGACAGACTGGAGCAAGGTGGTCATCGCGTATGAGCCAGTTTGGGCTATCGGCACTGGACAGGTAAGAGGGGGGTGGAGAGTACCCTTTGGGCGTGGGGTGGGGGTGGGTGGGGGGGGTAGCATGCCTGCATTTCAAACGACGACTGAACGATGCAGGGGGGTGTTGGTGCGCCGGCGGCGGGGGTGGGGTGGGGGGCACAGTTGTCATTGCGTACGAGCCAGTCTGGGCTGTCGGCACTGGACAGGTAGGTGCTGGGGGCTTTGGGGGGGGTCCTATGCGGGGGAGGGGGGCTGCTGCCAACTGAGTGGGGGCGGGGGCGAAGGGGGTGGGTACCCATCCCACCCATGTAACAACACCTGCCCATAAAGAGCTGCAGATTGGAGCAAGGTTGTCATTGTCTACGAGCCAGCACTGGAAAGTGCAACCCCAACTCAGTGTATGCTGTCCTTCATCAATTTCAACAGGTGGCCACCCCCAAGCAAGGCCCAGGAGGTTCATGCCTACCTGCGCTCAGGGCTATCAGACCGCCCCACACCCCATTTTCTACACCCAAACACCTCTTGATCAGACAACAGCTGTCTTCACACAATTGTTTCAGCTTCCTGGCACGCTTTTACACCATGCGTTGATGCCCCCCCCCCCCCCCCCCCCGGCATCGCCTTTCTTTTTTTGACTAGGTGGCCACCCCCGAGCAGGCTCAGGAGGTCCATGCCTACCTGCGCTCCGTGCTGTCGGACCGCCTCGGCCGTGCCCCAGCTGAGAATGTGCGCATCATCTATGGTGGATCCGTCAACGACGGCAACTGCAACGAGCTGGCAACACAGGTACTTTGGGGGGGGGGGGGGTAACTGCGTGTGCACTTGGTTCAGAAGGGGTGGTGGCCTGCGTCTCTGCAGTGAGAATGTGCGCATCATCATTTACGGTGGATACGACAGGAGCTGCAAGGAGCTTGCAACACAGGTACGTGTGGCAGGTAGGGGTGTTCTGGTCTGTGGCAAATTTGCTTGTGTCAGTGTGCAGCTTGTGTACGTTTCTTTGGGAAGCGGAGAGGCGCCCCGGGGGGGGGGGGGGGGGGTATCTCGCTCACTTACTCACTCACATGTTCATGTGCTCTCACTCTCTCATTCTGCCTGTGTTTATGTGCATCGCTGCAGCCTAATATCGACGGTTTCCTGGTGGGCGGTGCTTCACTGAAGGCCGGACCCTTCCTAACAATCTACATGCCGCTCCGCCACCCATCCACCCAGTGCTGGCCCCCCACTCACGCTCTCATTTTCCACACCCACCCCACCCTTTGTGCCCTTCTGCATGACCGCAGCCCGACATTGATGGCTTCCTGGTTGGCGGTGCTTCACTGAAGGCTGGGCCTTTCCTCACTATCTGCAGCAGCGTGCAAGCACGCAGGGGTGCAGCGAGGGCGGCATAAGGTTGATGCGGCAACTTTCCAGCAGCAGCAGCAGCAGCAGCAGCAAACAGCAGCAGCGTCCAAGCAGGCAGGGGTGCAGCGAAAGGCGGCATGATTCTACGACTGTACACGACACTATCCGTGCAGCATCGGCGGCGGCAACAGCAGCAGCAGCAGCAGTAGACACTAAGGTGATGATGGCAGCAGATGCTGAATGCTGCAATGGTGCAGCAAGCTATCACTTCTGCGCATCGCTTGTGTTGCCGTGGCTGTTGGACGGTACACTTGAATTGCAGGTTTCGAGCTCGTGCGTGTGCTCAATTGAGGGGCACACTCTTGCTTGGCAGTTGCTCAACACTCGAGGAACCAGATTTCGTGCCGAGCTTGGTGTGCAACTGTCTTGGTGGTCTTGGTGGATTCCCTTGGATGGCATCTTGTTTTGGTTGAAGTGGGATGGGGTGGGTTTGGGTGGGTTGAGTTTGTGCAGTAGATGCGTCGGTGTGTATGTGGGTTTACCGTAGGTTGCGTAGGGACAGGGACTGTTGTACTGCGTTCCCAAAGAGCTGCTGCAGCAATCCGCCAGCAGAGGTCGCAACCACCATGACACGTGACTTTTGCAAGACGCGTACATGCACGCCGTGTGTGAAGAAAACAGGTTGTTTGGGTTGAGGGTTTGGGGCCCGAAACCTGGCAGGGACTTGGCAGCGGTTGAAGGCACGGTATGGTCCAGGCTTTTTTGCTGCTTCCAAGTGCAGTGCAGGAGGGAAGGGCCTGAACCGTGCATGCACACCATGTGTAACGCAATGCATGATGGGCGCTGGATGGAATCACTTGGCGGGAATCTCTGGCTGTTCTTGCAGTACAGACGGCTGTGTCTTTTACAGTCAGCAGAAGAATGCCAAGCGCTCGCGCCTCGACGCCGTTCGCGCCGATTCAGACAGGAACCGTCCGCACCAATGTCAAAAAGTGTCCAAGAATTACATGAAATGATCAAGCTGGATGATGGGGTGCGTGCCACCGTCTGCGCGTCCAAGGAATGCAACTGCCGTCGATCCTTGACTTCGAAAGTCGCTTGGCCTGATACAACCGTGACGAACCAGGGGCCATCACTTTTCGGCTTGAGAAACAAGCGTCAAACAGAACTGTCGGACGAATCTATTTATAGTAATCACACATATCATGGCAGGCCCCCACCGGCACCCAACAGGAACCTCAGGCTTGCTGGCACAAGCTGCACTGCTCCTGCTATCGCTGCTGCTGTCGATGGACTTCTTGCAGGTTGGTGTGTTAGCACAGGGATTACCTGTGTAGCTAGCATACTATGAACTTGCAAGTCACATGCAAGCAGTCTATCAGGCATGCCAACATAGTCCGAATAGGACAGCAAACCGGGGAGTCACTAGTAGGGGGGGGGGATGAAGCTTGATCCTGACTGGCTCATCAGTATCTCTTCCAAGATTCAATCAAAGCAAGTGACTTCTGATCCAAAGTTGGTTGCTCCATCCTGGCAAGACAGCTACTGCCAGTAGCTACTAGCTGGTAGTGACTCAGAATTTCATCAGGATCGGAACCCATCCCGATTGTTCAAAGGTACTACCTAGTAGGATTTGATCCTATCCTGAATAGGCAGGCTGCCTTTCCAGCAGGCTATGCCATGGCATTGGTGAACACATGTGCCTGTCAATACCTGCGAACCAGGGTAGGGGACAGCGGCGAGCATGATCCCCACATGCCGCTTAGAAGCGGCACTCATAATTATGAGTCATCACACTGAAGTCAGTGCATGATCGTCTGTAATGCACCCAGCGGTACTGATATACTAACTAGTTGGATGCACCCAACTTAGTGGGGTACTGTGGCTGTGTGTGTTACTGCTGTGCACAGGTCGCTGCAGCTACCCAAATCCACCAGCCTGTCATCCCGCAAGTCGAGAAGGTTGCAAGCGCTCCAGTGGCCAGAGGGTCCGTCGAGCCTCAAGTCGAGGAAGTTCCAACGGCTCCCTCCGAGGGCCGGGCCAGAGAGCCTCAAGTCGAGGAAGTTCCCACCGTTCCCTCGGCCACAAAGCATATGCATGCTGAGCCTCAAGTTGAGGAGGTTTCTACATCGCCCGATCCCGCAAATGCAAACGAAGCCTCCGCTCACAACGTCACTGACAGCAGTGCTGTCACCAATGAGGCGGGAGCAGCTGTGGCCAGTCCCCTCCCTATATCTCAGCAGCAGCAGCAGATACCCCCCAGTCAAGCCCGGCAGTCAGTCCCAGCCCAGTCAGTGGCACTGCCATCCCCCTCTCCAAGTCCACAGTGGGCACTTGAAGCGCTTGATATCACGAAAGCACAAGCAAGCGCATATCCTGTGTCCCAAGTCTTGGCCAGGCAATACATTTCAGAAACTTCCAGGTCAGCTAAACCTGAGCTGCGGGGTGCAGGTGGTGCCTCATCCCACAATGGCACCGACAGCACCAACATTGGTTAGCCAGGCAGCAGCGCAGCACCACTGGTGCTGAGCAGCAGCAGCAGCAGCGAGCGGCCCCCTCGCCCATGGAGCCCAAACAGAGTGGTGCATGCAGACGCTGCATGCACTGGGGCGATGCTGAGACTCATTAATGATCAATATTGCAGTGCTGTACTTCTTCTTTCACCCTGCTGCAAGGACATCAGCCAGGGAGAGGCCCCAGTGAGAAGCAGGTCTGCTACCTGACAGCAGACAGTCATGTACAGTCAAGTGTAGTACAACTGTGCTTTCCATTCTACCTAGCCTAGCCTGCTCAGCAGCAGCAGAGCCTACAGATGCCAAGCCGCAGTGCGGTAGGCACATACACTGTACCTGAGATTGTCAGTGGGGCCAGGTGCCACCCGGCGGGTCATCACTGATACAGTACAGTCACTGTGTACACATTGCGATAACATTCTTGTTCAACAAGACGACTCATGACAGCAGCTCATGACAGCAGCTCATGACAGCAGCTCATGACAGCAGCTCATGACAGCAGCTCATGACGGCTAAGTTAGCCGTCATGAGCTGCTGGTGTTTGATATGGTGTTGTGCAAGCTGGGTGCGGTGTGCCTGTTAGTAGTGTACACATGTGTGCTACCCTAGCGGTCAGTGAACAAGGGATTTGCATGTTCACTTGTTCAGCCAGTTGGCCCAGGCTGTGCAAGGCCAGGCAGCATTGGTCAATGTTGCAATCCTCTGGCTTAATTTAGATCCGCCTGTAGGCACTGCCTACAGTGACTGCCAGTGTGACTGCATGATTTCCCCTGTTTCAAACAGCCTGTCCCAAGGCATGGTAGAGCAGTGCAGTGTTGCAGTGTCAACATGACGGTTGCATTTTTGGCTGGTTTGATGTCCAAACACAGTGTGGGAACACTGTGTTTGTTCAACTCAATCCAACTCAATTCAGTGAGCACAACTATTGTGTCATACATCATGATGTATATCAGTGATGGCTGACTCAGCAATAGGGGTTATGCGTGCCTGCTCATGAGTGCATTAGGAGAGCGAGGGCCTACGCCATGCTGGTGTGCCACACCAGTGGCGGCCCGGCCGCAAGTTGTGGCATGCAGTTTACATAGGCAGCTGCAGCTCAGCATGCGGCATGCCAGCTACAAGTGGCTGGTGTTCGTGGTATCTCACGTGGGCCAGGTTAACCAAGAACGTTCTTGGCCAGACTCTGGCAACTTGAAGTTGCAACAATATGAAGGGGGACATGCTCACACACACCACTTTTGTTGTGACGTCACGGCATGATAGATACACTTGTCACGGCAGAATTTGGCGGCCGTCTGTGCCGCCTGCAGTGCACTGCATGGCATGTCCTTGATATTGGAATCTCCCATGAGATTCAACAAGGTTCAGGATGCATTGGTATGCATGTCACTGCAACATCATTGTTGTTGATTGTGTAGGGTCGGTACGGCGTTCAAAGATTTTGCCGCAGCAAGTCATCAGCACAGGTCCAACCCATCATGAGCAATATGTGCAGGACGCATTCATGCGCATATTGCCTTTTGGAAAAATCAGGGTTGGAGGGGGTGGAAGGTGGCAGGGACTTGCTCCGAACGAGTGAAGCAGTGAAGGGCACGGCATGTCCACGGTAGATCCTTTCAGGACGGGAGGGCCTGCGTCGTGCATCCACATCATTTGTAACGCAATGCCTGCTGGGCGCTGATAACTCTTTCTTGGCATGTAGGGAAATGTTTTTCATTTCTCGCAGACGGTTTTCCAGTCGGCCGAAGTCTGCCACAGCTCACGCCGACCGAGACGGCAATCGTCCGCCGCGAATCAACTCCAAAACATATAGTGTATAGACGACACAGACGACACAAAAAGCACTAAAAAAATGGGCGATTTGCATGTTGACGCATCCAAGGAAGTAAACTGACGTCGAACCTTGACTTCCCTTACCTTCGCGCTCCAAACAGCGACGAGGCAAGGCCTTCAAGTTGTGGGTCATCCTCACACTCTCTCTGTTATCGTCTTCTGTACTAGCAACGTGTGTTCATTGGTGTGCCACTGCCGCAGTGCCCAATCTGCTGCCCTTCCACTGAAAGCTTAAGCTGAGCTCCTGTTATCACCTCCAACATCAGCATCCCAATACCGCCTCTTTTAACAGTAGCCAATACCTTTAGTCAACATGGCAGCTCCCCAGCAGCACCATTCTGGAACCCTGCTGCCACAAGCTGCGCTGCTCCCGCCACTGCTACTGCTTCTGATGGGGGCCTCCATGCAGGTGGGTAATGCAGCATGCTGCACTCTGGTAAACCATCGCCGATGAAAGTTTCATGAAGCAATACTGCATCATGCAGAAGGGTTTCAAGCCACTGGCATAAGGCTTATGTGCCGCACACTGTGTTGGCAACAGCCCCCCCCCCCCCCCCTTGATGTTGTCACACAGCACACACACTGTGACGCACACATAATGGGCATTGTTGTCGGACAACCAACACCGTGGTTGAATGTTGCTTCTCTGCCCCAGGTCGCTGCAACTAGCCGAACCTTACAAGCAGTCACTGTGGTTGTCAACACCCCTTCGCCCACCAACAGCAGCGAGGACGATATCGGTGCCACAGCCCCAGACACTGCAAACATCTCCATCAAAGTTCCTGCTGGCGCAGCGGTTCGTAACAGTGTTACTAACACTGTTACTAACAGTGTTACTAACAGTAGTATCAGCCAGTCAGGGCCAACCGGCAGCAACAGCAGCAGCTTTCCGACAGCGCTGCCATTCAATTCAGTTGCGAAGTTCGCAACTGTTGCCGCAACTGCAGCGGCTACGGCCGCCACTGTGACATCCGCTCCCTTGACCAGAGAATATGTTGTGGAAGCCTCAAAGTCGCCCAGCCCCTCCTGCCAGCCCCTCAACGCCACTGACAGCATTAGTCAGCAAGGAGCAGCAGCAGCAGCAGCAGCGGCCGGACGCCTGCCTCGCGGACGCAACATGCAGCCTGCCCTGGCAGTGCCAGCCGCCAGCAACAACAGCAGCAACAGCAGCACAGCACCACGGCCATTCCCGGCCGCAACGGCCGCCACTGTGACATCCGCTCCCTTGACCAGAGAATATGTTGTGGAAGCTTCAAGATCGCCCAAGCCGCAGTCGCAGGGTGCAAGTGGAGCCTCCCCAGGCCACAACAGCAGTGACATCACCAGCCAACCAGCAGCTGCAGCAGCAGCAGCAGCAGCAGCCACTCCTGTCTTGCGTGAACCCCACAGGCAGTCAGGGCTAGCCGACAGCAGCAGCGGCAGCAGCAGCTTTCCGACACCGCTGCCGTTTGCTGGTGCAATGGCAGCCACTGTGACATCCGCTCCCTTGACCAGAGGGTATGTGGTGGAAGCTTCAAAGTCGCCCAAGCTTCAGTCGCAGAATGCGGGTGGAGCCTCCTCCCATAAGGTAACTGACAGCGCCGGTCAAGCACCAGCAGCACCAGCAGCAGCAGCTGCAGCCAGCCCTCTCCCTCGCCCTCAAAGGCCTGAGCCGTCCCCCCGCATGCCATCCCCATCAGCAGGCCCGTTTGTTGTGAGGACTCATTTACCGTCGGACATGTCCATCAACCCTGCAGCTGCAGCCACAGGAGGGGCCAGCATCTTGGCAAGGCAGTACATCGCGGAGACGTCAAAGTCGCCGCAACCGAATCCATTTGAGTCGGATCTGGAAGAGCTGGATGTCCTGCTTGCACTGCCGGGAGCATCACCCAATGTCAACACAAGCCAGGAAGCAGCAGCAGCATCACTCAATGTCAACACAAGCCAGGAAGCAGCGGCAGCAGCGGCAGCAGCGTCCAGCCCCTTGCCTCGGCCGCAGCAGCGTGAGCAGTCCCCCCGCAAAATACCCTAGCTCCCCTGACAGCACTGCCCGGCAGTCTGGCACACTCTGGTGATTGGCCGCAATTGATTCCTAATTGCTTTGGTAGAGCTGGCTGCCCTGTTTGCACTTCCGGGAGCCTCACCCAGTGTCAGCACAAGCCAGGCATGCCTGAGCAGCAGCAGCAGCAGCGGCGGCAGCGGCGGCGGCGGCAGCGGCAGCAGCGTGAGCAGTTCCCCCGCAAACTAGCCTAGCTCCCCTCAGGGGTGGTGTGACACCACCGCCCCAGGCGGTCTGAGACACTGGTGGATGCAGTAGCTGCAGGCGATCGGGGCACTGTTGAGATGCTTCACTTCTGCGATGTTGAGATGCATGGCTTCTGCGATGTTGAGATGCATTGCTTCTGCGATGTTGAGTTGCATTGCTTCTGCGCATCGTGCGCCGCGCTGACAACCCCGCTTGCAAGCACAATTGGCAATTGCGGGAGTCTGCTTTGTCGATAGTGGACTCCGGAGCAGCATGGCATGTAACATGCCAGCTAGCCAGAGATCACAGCACTTAGCCAGTACTACTGATGTGTGACTTATTTGCACACAGCATGCAGCAGGCCTGCAGTCGGTGCGAGTATGTCAGGGTGCTAAAATCATGTGTCGGCCTTATCTGGATCGGATGGTTGCCTTGATTGCACTGCATGTTTATGGCATGAGCTGGGGGGCGATGCCCAAGTATGAAGGTGTTACAAGGGTTTCGCACGCAACTACGTTGCAACTGAACCCAGCAACGGATGGACACAACCAGTACGGAAGGGGGCCGTTCGGACAAACCCCACCATCAAAAGCTTGTCACGCACACTCAGTGTGCTTCCAGATTGCGAAAACAGAGATATAATACACTGGAAGGACTGAATGGCGCCAACGGCACTGCTTCTCGCACCTGCAGGGTTGCGACAAGAAAGGGCGGACGGAACAGAAAACAGCGAACACACAGCTGCGAGCCACAAAACGCTCCCACATGTTGCAGTGGGCGTACGTGGGGGCAACTTCACCGACACCACCAGTCGCTGCACTGTTCACAAGCCAGCAGAATGGAAGTCACACAGCAGCCAGCAACTCACATGTCAGCACATGCAGACACTCAATGCCTAACTACTCGCAAACCGTTGCCTCCTGACAGCACCACATGCCATGCAATGAAAGGCTGCTGTGTGAGCGCAAGCCCCTGCGCCCGCTTAGGGATGATTGCAGAAACCGCAAAGTCAGCCAAGACGCGCCAAAACTCCCCAGATGCCCATTGTGTATTTCCCGCCAGAATGTATCGAGCTACTGAACATGCTCCCTGAAGTGAACAGACACGATCGTACATGATTCAGCTGAATAAAGTATGAAGGTGTTACAAGGGTTTCGCACGCAACTACGTTGCAACTGAACCCAGCAACGGATGGACACAACCAGTACGGAAGGGGGCCGTTCGGACAAACCCCACCATCAAAAGCTTGTCACGCACACTCAGTGTGCTTCCAGATTGCGAAAACAGAGATATAATACACTGGAAGGACTGAATGGCGCCAACGGCACTGCTTCTCGCACCTGCAGGGTTGCGACAAGAAAGGGCGGACGGAACAGAAAACAGCGAACACACAGCTGCGAGCCACAAAACGCTCCCACATGTTGCAGTGGGCGTACGTGGGGGCAACTTCACCGACACCACCAGTCGCTGCACTGTTCACAAGCCAGCAGAATGGAAGTCACACAGCAGCCAGCAACTCACATGTCAGCACATGCAGACACTCAATGCCTTACTACTCGCAAACCGTTGCCTCCTGACAGCACCACATGCCATGCAATGAAAGGCTGCTGTGTGAGCGCAAGCCCCTGCGCCCGCTTAGGGATGATTGCAGAAACCGCAAAGTCAGCCAAGACGCGCCAAAACTCCCCAGATGCCCATTGTGTATTTCCCGCCAGAATGTATCGAGCTACTGAACATGCTCCCTGAAGTGAACAGACACGATCGTACATGATTCAGCTGAATAAAGTATGAAGGTGTTACAAGGGTTTCGCACGCAACTACGTTGCAACTGAACCCAGCAACGGATGGACACAACCAGTACGGAAGGGGGCCGTTCGGACAAACCCCACCATCAAAAGCTTGTCACGCACACTCAGTGTGTTTCCAGATTGCGAAAACAGAGATATAATACACTGGAAGGACTGAATGGCGCCAACGGCACTGCTTCTCGCACCTGCAGGGTTGCGACAAGAAAGGGCGGACGGAACAGAAAACAGCGAACACACAGCTGCGAGCCACAAAACGCTCCCACATGTTGCAGTGGGCGTACGTGGGGGCAACTTCACCGACACCACCAGTCGCTGCACTGTTCACAAGCCAACAGAATGGAAGTCACACAGCAGCCAGCAACTCACATGTCAGCACATGCAGACACTCAATGCCTAACTACTCGCAGCTCAGCTGAAGAAGAAGAAGAAGAAGAAGAAGGGGTTACAGGGCGACACACGCAGCTACGCTGCAACGACACCCAGCATCGGGAGGGAACCAAAGTCCTTTGCAGGACCCACAAGGACGGGAACAGACAGCACGGAAAGGAGAGAACCCGCCACCATAGATGTCTGCAGAGGAGACTGTCTGAAAGGAGGGGACCACAGGCAAGGCTTCAACCCCACAAAGCCAGCCACACAAACAAGAGGGCTTCCACCAGTACCAAGCCGAACACACACACCCATGCCCCCGGGGCGACCACTTCGAACACAACAAGCTCAGCTGAATGAAGAAGAAGAAGAAGAAGAAGGGGTTACAGGGCGACACACGCAGCTACGCTGCAACGACACCCAGCATCGGAAGGGAACCAAAGTCCTTTGCAGGACCCACAAGGACGGGAACAGACAGCACGGAAAGGAGAGAACCCGCCACCATAGATGTCTGCAGAGGAGACTCAGCTGAAGAAGAAGAAGAAGAAGAAGGGGTTACAGCTGAATGGTCAGAAGAAGAAGAAGAAGGGGTTACAGGGCGACACACGCAGCTACGCTGTAACGACACCCAGCATCGGAAGGGAACCAAAGTCCTTTGCAGGACCCACAAGGACGGGAACAGACAGCACGGAAAGGAGAGAACCCGCCACCATAGATGTCTGCAGAGGAGACTGTCTGAAAGGAGGGGACCACAGGCAAGGCTTCAACCCCACAAAGCCAGCCACACAGACAAGAGGGCTTCCACCAGTACCAAGCCGAACACACACACCCATGCCCCCGGGGCGACCACTTCGAACACAATGTGGAAGAAAGGCTCCAGCTGTGCTGCGATACACACCCCAAGACAGGTGCCCGGGGTGTCAGAGCGACACCTTTGTATACCGGCTGCCCCAAGTCAGCGCGCCCAAGCACCTGCACCGTTCACAGGCCAGCAACACTGCCCCCTACAACCAGGCCCAAGGCCACTGCACGGCCCTTGCCTGCGTTCTGCTGCCACTGCTGCTGCACACCAGCACCTGCCTGCTGACTCAGCGGACTGCTGCTGATCCAGCCAAAGCTGCTGCTGCTGCTGTAAACGCGACCAAACCACGGCACAGTGAAGATAACCAACACTGTACGTGATGCTGCACGCCAGCTGCTGCTCCAGCTCCAGCTCTCCAGCTACTGCTGTCAACTGCTACTGCCCCACCGTGCCGACAGCCCACTGTGCTGGCCAAACGCCGGTCCGAAACAGCCACAACACAAACACAGAAACAACAAAAACAAGGGACCACACAACAACCCCAGCGAGAGGCCAACGTGAAAGGCCCACGTCAGCACATCGCGATGGCTGAGCTCAGCCCGTGCTGCACAGGCTGCCTCCTGATCCGCGGCACAGACACAAGAGGAATAACTACTGACTATAATAGGGGCGAAACACACCAGCGAGGCTGGGCTGGGACAGCCCCTGGCGCATGTTGCAGCGCCGTGCTGATGCGAGGCAGTTTTACGGCATGCCCAGGCCAACCTGCAGGTGTTGCTGAGAAGAAGAAGAAGAAGAAGAAGAAGGGGTTACAGGAATGAAGAAGAAGAAGAAGAGAAGAAGAAGAAGAAGAAGGGGTTACAGGAATGAAGAAGAAGAAGAAGAAGGGTTACAGGGCGACACACGCAGCTACGCTGCAACGACACCCAGCATCGGACAGCTAAGTCACATGGTAAGCACCCCATGTATAGGGGGGGAGTGACCCCCCCATATACAGGGGGGGTGACCCCCCCTGTGGGAAGGGGGCTCAGCGGCCTTGCGCACAGCAGCTGGTGTGTTGCAGCTGGAGCCTTGTAGAATGGAAAATGCAACTATTGAGGGTGATTGGATGATTGCTGGCTACCATTGCCATCATGCTGATGATGCAATGGTGCATTGCTATGTGGCACACAGCAGGCTATAGCTGTTGCTTCTTTACTGTTATCTGCAGATAAGACCTGTAGACGTGTACAATTCAAGCCGCCTCAAGCGTGCATGCAAATAGCTGCTGTACATTGTACATGCAGATGCCAGCCATGCATGGTCACCCATGAACAGTCATGTGCAAGGCACCAGGCAGCAGTAGCTCGCAGTTATGTATATTAAGCATCATTTTCACTGCAGAAGGACGCTCCGCGGCTGCCCTAGTGCCCCGCAGCAGTGACTGCCACACACAGCTGCCTTGTTGAAAGAAGTACAATACAGTACTGTTTGTCTACCACTATCTCCACAACAGTAGGATCTCCACAACATCTTAAGATTCTGACGCTGTGCTCAAGTTTGAAGTTGCGTTGCTGCTGCTGCTTTTCTGGTGATCAGTCAAATGAGATCATTTGAAAATTTGTCAGTACCGGTATGACCGCGGACTGACATGCAAGGTCGCAATCCGCAAAGCAAGGACGGAGTTTTCAGCGTCTTGTTTCAAGATGGGGCGTTTTGACAGGTTTAAGCCTCAAGTAACCGACTTTGTTTCGCCACAACAGCAGGCAGCAAATATCCAGGCAACGACCGAGCAAAAGCGTGCTGCTAGGCCTCATCAAAAAACCCAACAGTTAGGAGCCAGGGCCAGAAGCGCAAGCACCCCCAGTCCAGCCTCCCCCAGATGATGATCAGGCAGCAGCAGGGCCTCATGGCAGTAAGGCCAGGCACAGCAGCAAGTGGGGGAAGCGCATGCGTAAGAGGGAAGAAGCCTGGCTCAAGCAGAGGGAGGGCAATAGCCAGGCTGCAGTGCAGTACAACGCCCTGCTCTCTGAGGGCATCCAGCTGCTGCAGCTCGCTGCAGCCGAGCACTGTGCTGTGACGGCGCTCTGCAGGGCTGCACTGCTGCATCCTTGCCTGGGGGTCCTGCAAGCAGATGAGCACACAACTCTGGAGGACAGCTTGATGGAGCAGCTCAAAGCGGCGATAGGTGACCCTTCACGATCTGTGCCAGTGCAGCAGCAGCAGCAGCAGGAACAGAGCCCACTACCTCAGCAACAGCAACAGCAGGAGCCAACACCTCAGCAGCAGGATGGTTCGCCGCCACAGCAGCAGCAGCAGCAGCAGCAGGCGCCACCCTTCCTTCAGGTGGTTGGCACCCGGCTACTGGCTTGCCACACGCTGGGCGCCAGTTTCTGGCTGCCTGTTCCCACACTCAAGTGCAGGTGCTGCAACATCGAGTGGGAGCAGCAGCCAACCGCAGCTGGGTTCTTTGGCAGCAGTCCCATGCAGCCATGGTCCTGGTTCAGCCAGCAGCTGCTAGAATTCTATACGCCGCTGTGCACAGCTGGGGGATGCAGCATCAACAACATGGCAACAGCAGTCAACAGGGGCAACGTCAAGACAGGCGATGCTGGCCTCAAGGTTGATCCGCGGTGAGGCCCCATTCTGTGCTTTGCATAGCGCTGACGATCGTGTCCAACCCAGCCCTACTGGGCAGGCAAGTGACACAACTTGCATGTTGCTTGCAGGCAGTTGGGCGGTGCTTGGATGGAGTGGCGCAAGGTCTCACAGTCCCACGGCGCTGCTGGCATGGCCTGCAGCATCTCAAACGGCAGCATGGGGCCCGCCTGCTTCTGCCCAGCATGTGCTGCCGTGCCTGCTGACCTGGAACAGCTGCCCGACCCTGAAGAGGTGGCGTCCACAAGCACAGGTGGATTTGTGTGCCAGGAATGTTGCTAACGTGATGTTCAAAGTAGGTATGGACACCTGCAAGCTGCATGGCTGGGATCCGATAGCCACCCCAGGACCTCATGTTTGCATGACCTGTCTGCCCTACAGGCTTGACGACGCGCACACACACAGCCCTGGCAGCTGCTGCTGGCGACCTTGGTTTGGTGGTCAAAGCCAAGCGCTACGGCCTCTTCCCAGGTAGGGCAGATTGCATGCTGCAACACAGGTAGTGGTGCAGTTGTGCATATGTGTGGCGCAGCAGTACCACTCTTGACGGACATGCAGGACACTTCAGGCGTGTGTGCGAGCATCACTCTGATGCGCACTCCAACAACTAACAGCTGCCTGCAGGTTGGATCGATCCCCCTTACATCTCTCATGTTATGTGTGCTGTACTGCGCAGGCTCGGTGGACATGCGCCAGGTGGGGTCATCAGGGAAGCCTGTGCTGTCTGTGGCGTGCTTCGATGCAAACGCCAAGGCAAACCACTACAGGAGCGCAGGCAAGGCCAGCAGCAGCAGCTTTCAGCAGCTGGAACCCGGCCGGTTCTTTGCCGATGCCCATGCTGATGTGTGGCGCATGCACACTGCTGCTGGACCCCTTCCCTTGTGCAGCACGGGGACTAGTGGGCTGGGTGACAGCACCAGCAGCAGCGGCGGCAACAGCAGTGAGGCAGGCGATGATGCAGACTTTGAGCTGCAAGCAGTTGTCCAGGACAGCTGCCACCCCCGCATCACGTGTGCGCGTGAGACGTCACTGTGCAGCAGCATCAGTGACGTGTGCGGCATAGCAGCTGGGGTCTGCACTCATGGGCTGCCACTGCTTGGGTGTGCTTTAGCCATGCCTGCACCTGAGCGCTTCCTGTTCTATGACCTCATCCTGTCACACCTGCTGAAGGTTGCACATGTGGAGCTCATGTACCTGGACACAGCATGCAGCTATGGGGCTCACTGGCGTCACTACATGCCACAGGATGCAGGGCCCCCTCATCAAGGTTGGTTGGTGGCACGCACGCGGGCATGGTGCTGGCTGCTTTCTGAAAACTCTGGGCTGTACCTCTCAGGTGAGACATGTTTCAGGATGGAGCTGCGCTGCGCGGTTGCGGTTTATATGTTATGGAGCTGATAGCTGGACTAAACCCAAATCCTGCCCAGTGGCAGCACTGTGCATGCTATTAGGTGGGGGGTGTAGTAGTCTATCATGCTAGACATGCACACCCCTCTGACCCTTAACTCACGCCAGTGGTTCTCCATAGGCGCAGCTGCTTACGTACTTACTGACCTACTTGCTTACTGCACTGCTTTGTGTGCTGCAGGTCAGGGCGGCGTGTGGGTGAAAACTGCGAGCAGCTGTGGGCGCAGCTGCGTCCCCTCCTCAAGCTCACCCGCTACATGACAAAGGACGCGTACTTCTTCTGCCTGGACGACGCCCTGCTGTTGGTTGCAGAGGGCAAGCTCAGCAGCTTTGTCCAGTTCATGACGCAGCAGCAGGCAGCCATGGAGGCGAAGCTCAGTAAGTGTCCACATGCTGGTCTGTGGCCGCTGCCCTGAATTGCAGGTTGAAGGGTCTGCTGACGCTTACAGCTGTGCTTGACAATAACGTGATATGCTGGTCAACAAGTTGTCTCGTGCATGCTGCAGAGGAGACCAGCGCCCAGATCCAGCTGGCGCTTCAAAAGGCCGCCAACCTGGGGTTCAGTGCGCAAGACCTGCTGCATGCAGCAGTCGACTCCCTCAGCACGGCTCTTGAGGGTAGTGCGCCCAGCGACGAGTCTGCACCAGCAAAGCGGCTGCGTCTCCTGGTGAGCCCCTGTCAATCAGGCTGCCTTGAGCGCAAGTATTGTTCAACTGCCTGCCCTGTTAGCGCCTCGCAATGTATGCAGTGGCGGTTGCATGCATTGCAGCGAGATAGCTGTGCCCACTAGCATCAAAGAATCTGCTGGCAAGGTATGGCTGTTGCTGTTGTGAAGTATTGTTCAACTCTCTTACCCCGTGCTATATTGATGTTGGTGTCTGCAGACTGAGTACGTGCGGTGCAGCGAGGAGGAGGGTGTGTTGCGTGCGCTGCAAGCACGGCGCAGTGCTCTGGCAGTGGCGCTCCCAGGCACTGAGCGGCAGCTGCACAGCAAGGTCGAGCACGACAAGCGGATCGCCAAACTTGTCGGCCGCATGGCAGTGCTCATGGTGGACCTGGACCTGTCGGCACTGCTGCCAGAGGGTAGCGCAGAGTACCAGCAGGGGCTGACTGCTCTGCGCGATGAGCAGATACGCCACTTGCAGCAGCAGATAGAGCGCGATGCAGCAGCTCTTGGGGAGCTTACGCAGGGGCGCAGGCAGCTGGGCGCTGCCTGTGCACAGACGCGTAACCAGGACCGGAGGGCGCGGGCACGCCGCAAGCGCATCAGGCAGCTGGTGGACACAATGTTCACGTGGCAGCAGAAGGAGCTGCCCCCCAGCGCAGTCACGCAGAACCTGCCAGCTCATTGGAATGAAGATGCCATCAAGCAGCTGTTCGGTGGCCGCTTCCCATGGCATCAGGCCTCGGGTGGTGCTGAGCAGCTGCCCATCCTGCTGGTGGAGCGCTTCCGAGACGCATGCGCTGAGGTGGGTGTATGCTGGATGGTAGTTTTGGGGCTTGTTGCAGCAAAAGCCACAGCATGTGTGCTCAGCGCTGCCCAAGGTCACACAGTCCCTGTTCACACTCGTTATGTGTGGTGCGTCACATGTTGGGGTGGACCCTTGTCTTGTATTGCAAACACCATCATGACATTGGGGTCAAGGCAGTATGTGCATTGCGATGCTGCCACAGGAGGCGCGCACCCTTGAGGAGCTGGAGATGCAGCATGTTGAGCGGCAGCGCACCATCAAGTTCTTCAAGCACCTGAGCAGCCGCGCAAGTGCGATAGCCAGCGACCTGCAGGCACAACACATGGACCTGTTTGACGCAGTCATGCAGCAAGTGCCGGCACAGGGTGACAAAGCGGCAGCGGCGGGCATGCTGAAGGATGAGCTGCAGCAGTCCTCGCAGCTATACGCGCAGCAGCTGCTGCACGAGGAGTGGGCGCAGCGCTTCAGCGCATGGAGCCAGAAGGCTGAGGCAGCTTTTGGAGGTTGAGCTGAATGTGCTGGAAAGTTGAGCTGATTGTGCAGCACGCCCGGACAGGGCAGTGATTGCCTGTTGCAGTATGCAGTATGTTTGTGTTGCAGTATGTTAGTGTTGCAGTATGAGTGCGTTGTTCGAAGTATCAGGCATCGTTTACAAAATTGGGCTGACTAAGGCATGGCCAAGTGCACATGCTTGTTTGGCGTGCCTTGTGCCATTTGTTGACGACTCTGCCAGCACCCCTGAACGTCTGCAAGGAGAGCCTCTGGTTGTTGTTGGTGGTTGATCCTGACCGCTAACGCGTTTAGCAAGTAGACGGCACACAAGATGCTTCTTGCTGGCAACAGACCACCAACCTTTTTGTTAGCAAGCTTTCAGGAGAAGTAGGTAGTCAGCACTCTTGCGTGACCGTGTGACATGCCCCGGGAGGTGCGCAACACTCTGAAGCCCAAGATGGCTGTCACTCAAATGTTCGCCCTAATGCAGTCATGGGCAGGTGTCACACCACATGTCAGCTGTCAGGGAAAGGTCCTTTGCAGCTCTCGGGTTGCGATAGTCTTGCCTACATGACATGCCTCAAGCCGTGGCGATCAACAAGAGTGGCGTTGTCATGACAGCTGTCTATGTGGTCTTCAGTTCAACTGCCTTGATCACTGGGTAGGTTGCCGGGCAACAACCTTGTCACAGAGGGTGCGCAAAGGGGTTGCAGCTCTCACCCGTGGCAGTTTTGCTTTCCCATGTTATGCGTATCTAGGTAGCAATCAGCAAAAGCGGCTGCGGCATGAGCTGTATATGTGTTCATCAGTGCAACTGCCCTCACCGCTGGGTGTGGTTAAAAGTTAAAGTGCAAGTGGCAAAGCAAGGGCGTGCGCAGGCATTTGCAGCATGCGCTGGCGGCCGCTGCTCAGTTGAGCTGTAGCAGTTCAGCTGTAGCTATAGCAGTTCAGCTGCAGCAATCCCAGTTGAGGTGTAGGATGAAAGAGTATGTGTGCTTAGCAATGACATTGCCCTTCACAGCTGGTTGGTTTGCATAGCTGTGCGTGCGGCAGCTTCTGCAACTTGCCGGCGGCAGTCTTGCAGACTGACGGCGGCATTAACTGAGGACAACCTATTGTTGATGCTGCCGCGCGAGTTTTCTGTGTGTAACTTCACTGCCTGAGCCTCTGGGTGGTGGCTTGACCAGGGTGCCACAGTGTGTAAGCACAAGACACACATGGATGCATGCATGTCGGCTCAATTGCAGGGCGACATGCATGCATTCCGTGCTGTTATGGCCACGGCAGGTCACATGTGACTGTACAGCAGCCCCGCTCCAGTCAACACATATGCACGACCACAAAGAAGGCCAGCTACACCCAGCTACACTCCACTGCAACGTGAGGTCCAGTAACCGCAACTTGTAGCCAGTGCAGTATTGCCCATCTGCCGTACAAGCGGCTTGCTGTATAGAGACTTATGGTCAGGCACTGGTGCAGACTGCTCAGCAAGCTGCCGCCAGCTACATGCCTGCCCAGGTTGTGGGACATGTCACAATGGCCACCCTAGTGTTCAACCCCTTCCAAGATCATGGACACTTGCTGGTGTGCTGGAAGCTTGCCAAGCTTGTATTTTGAGGGGGGGGGGGAGAGGTTTATTCACTGTGTGCATGACATGTTCCACCCTGTGGCATTGACACGTGTGCCACAATGTGACACTCATGACATGCACAACTTCAGGCGATCAGCAGGAACATCCACACGTGTGAGACACTTCCCCCGGGTGCACACCCCAGCTGCCCCCACCCTTCCCTGCATGCACAGGCAGTATCACATCACGCAACATCATCACACTGAACTTGTGACTCGCTTGAACTGTTTGCGCCATGTCCGATGTCCAAGGCTCGACATGTCAGCAGCAAATACATTGGGGTGCCACAGCTGTCCGCCAGATGCACGCAACGCCACGCTTCAAGGTGAAGTGGCGCATCGCAGGCAAAGGGGGAATAGCTCCACAGAAAGCTCTAGCCAGGGCTTCTGCTGGCCGTCGGGGGTTCCATAACTTGCTCTGGTCCCCAGTACAGGCATGGTTTATGGCAGCGTGAACAAGATTGAAGGGGTTCCACCTTGCTTTGGTAACACTGCCGTACACAAAATGGCGCCTGTGCACCTCAAATGTCATCACACGGGCTCAACCCCTTTAGTAGTGTCAATTTGCAGGGACTGGTCTGAGCTTGCGTGTGCCCTGCAACATGCTGCCTCTTGAAATGCGGGTACCTGTTGGCTTGCAATCGAGCCTTGAGGTGCTCACACAGCACAGAAGCTGCAGCACACACCATGTGAAAGCTGGCACTTGCCCGTGGTGTACTGTGTTTGCAAGCTGCACTGATAGGTGTTTACTGACCCGACGTCTTACTGGCATGCTTGCGTGGGCCTGTTGAGCAGCACGCCTTGCGCAACGCTCAACATGTGACTGTCTCCTGCCCCTGGACTGCGCTCAGACGCATGCGCGCTCAGACGCTATTGAAAGCGTGCCCTTGCATGGTGATCTGAAGGAGTCACCCAAGTATTGGCAGGCAGCACTGTGGCCCTCCGCAACATGACCTTCAAGGCCAACATGCAATGCTGCACAACAACACAAAGCATCTGCAATGCAGCCGAAGGCATCTCCACAGTTGCAGCTGCACAACATGTTTGAACAAGAGGCGCAACATCACTTGCAGAACTGAGCGACAGAGCTGTCAGCACACCATCAAGCTCGCATGCCTAACATACACCACTGCATCAGAACATCAACTAGCTGCATCAATCTGAAATGACAACACACCTGATACACCGACAAGCTATGTCCACCGCAACGCTACATGAGTGCCTCAACAAGACTACAGCTGGCGACCACTGGCACACAGCATCCTAGTACAGCATGGCAAAGTTGCCCACTGACCTTCAATGCAGTACACTCAGTCAGCCATGCTCATAACCTGACTCCACACCCTGCCACACAGACTACATAATCCAACAGTCACCACAGATGTATCAGTGGAGGTTCAGGAAGCCACCAAAAAATGCTGTGAACACTATAACTAAACACTACAAACCTTGCGCTGAAACAAAATAGGCAAGCACAAAGGCATGCAAGGGCCAATGCGCAATGTGGCACTGCACCACACCTACAGCGCATGAGAAACCAGTCAACCATCTGCGCGTGGTGCGCGCAGCTTCTGCACGTTGACTGCCACCTGTGCTGCCCTGATAGCTTTTGTAACTGCCTGGCTCTTCCAGATCTCCCCAACCACAGCAACAGCCTCGGCTGCAAAGGAGAGGTCCAACTTGGCCTGCTGCAGCTCCACCTCGCCTGCGGCAACATCCTTGGCAAGCTGTGTATACAGCTTCGCTACGCCTTTGGCCTGCGAGCAACATGCAATGGCATGTAACATCTGTCAGCCATGTGCACATCACCCTGTCATCATGACGTCCACATCATGTAGCTGCTTTATGCAACAGTTGTGCTCACAACATCCTACGCATAGAAATGCTGCGGCAGCAGCACAAACAACCATGACGCTTGTGCTGGGTACGCTTGCGTGTGCGCTTGCACCAGCCCATGCGGGTGCGAACTGGATACAGTATGTTGCGTCAAGCGATCAAGCTTCCCGAGGTGTAGCAGAGTGTACCTACCGTGGTGGCGTCTGCAGCTGCGACCTGCAGGACACCCACTGGTGCAGGTGCAGGTGCCTTGCGGGTTCTGCGCTTGTTGCGGGGGCCATCAGATGAGTCAGTCAGGTCACCATCTGACTCATGCAGCTGCATTAGCAGGGCTGCGGCCCCCCTGCTGCCACACGAAGGGGCGGTTGTTGTGCAGCGGTGCAACAGGGGGCACCCGGTGGTGACCTGCTGACTCCTGACTGCCTCTGCGATGGGCCCGCCCGCCCCGAAGCCGTCCCTGGTTGAGCACAGCACGTACAATACAGGTGGTTGAGATAGTGCAACTGCCATCACCTCAAGCCAACAACAGCAGCAGTCACTACAGGTGCCCTGAACAGATGCTTGCGCCCGCCACATATCAGCAAGCTGAGGACAGCCTTACTGCCACACAACAAAAGTTAGTTGGTGCTCACATCAGCAACACATGAAGTATGTGACGGTTTCGAAGAACCCAACCAAGGCCCATGCTGGAGCTGTCATGTGTAACTATGCTGGGGCTTCATTGCTGCTGAAGACACCAACACTAGGTGCCGCTTGGTGGCGGCAAGGTCGTTGTCCCCCTACATAAACAGGCCGCTTGTGCGCGCCAGCTGCTATACCCGCAGCCCCCGGCGGGGGGGGGGGGGGGGGGGGGGGGGGGGGGGGGGCAGGACGCACACATCAGCGCACGCACTTGTGTCTGAATGGTGTTGCCGCGAGGGCGTTGTACAAACATACACGTTGCGTCCCTTATCCTCTCGTGCAACCGTAACACAGGTTCCATGCACTGCAATGGCTGTGTGCGGCCCACTTGTCCAGGCCCATGCTCCCCTTGTCAACTCGTAAACCATGCCTCTGTATGTATGCATCAAGCCCTGTACACACACCTGTTGCATCAGAAGTCACTGCAGCACCACCACCCTACCGGCCATGTCGAGGTCGCCTGCGCCTCATAAAATCGTTGATGGCGTGGTTGACGTCAGCCTTGATTCCCTTGTGGTCACGCTGCAGCTGGGCGGCTACCCTCTTCCGCACAGCCTTGCCTGACACCGTCTGGAAGTCTTGCTCTGCAAGGTTCAAGCACAGGCCGGCACAGCAAGGTGTGTGTGACAGTGTGCGCCAAGTGACAGGTGCACACTCTCAAACTGCGCATGCACTTTGTTTCGCTGCGCTGCCGGCGGGTGGGCACATGGACCAAGTGCCGCAATCATATGTTGTGCAAGCTCTTACCTGGCATCAAGAGCAGGATGTCTTCTGTTGCCTTCCTCACCGCCTCGTCACAGCGAATGTCTGCAAGCACATAGAGCAGCCGCAGCAGCTAATAATTCACACCGACTCTGACTCTCCTTGTAACTTTGCCTTGCAAAATGCTGCAGCGCAAAGCAACATCTCTGGCAAGTCAGCATGCTACCAATTGCTGTGGGCGCTGCCATCGCGCAGCATCAGCACCAGCAGCACCTGTGTGCAGCTCTCCCTCCACAGCCTCTTCCTCCTCCTTCTGCTGCTCCCCCTCCTGCGGCTGCTCCTGCTCCTGCTCCTCTCCTCCTGCAAGGGTAGCAGTAAAAGCATGCAGTGTTTGTCCCGGGTACCTACCAACCATACGACCACAGTGACGCACACTATAATGGTTGCGCGGCCTCTGAACGACACCAAGTGTCCCTTAAGATACCCTACACAACACTGGCAAGCACAGTCAAGGGTGTGGGGCCCAATGCGGCCTGCTGAAGTACCATGGAGGGAAGACCTGCGCATGCAGGCAAGCTTATGTGTGGGTGTAGGTGTGCGCGGGGGGGAGGCGGGGGCAGTGCGGCCTTGTGCGCCCTGCACAAGTACAGCGGAGAGGAAAAGTAGGTGGGCAGTTGCGCGTGTGGGTGTGGGTGTGGGCGCGCCGGGGAGGAGGGGGGGGGGGGGGGCAGGCAGGCCTTGGGGGGGGGGGCAGGCTTTGTCATGCGGGCTGCTGCAAAGGAAACCTGGGCAGAGGAAACCTGGGCATGCAGGTGTGCGTTTGAACGTGCGGAAGGGGTGTTGGAGGGAGCAAGGGGAATGCAAAGGCATGGGAGAAGACCAAGGCATGCATGTTTTGTGTGCGCCTTGGGAGGGGAAATAACAGCCCAGTAAGATTACCGTCACTGTCCAAGGAGTCAGGCTCCTCGCTGTCCTGGTAGCGTCACTGTGCTCCTCACTGGCCTCGCTGCCCTCGTTGGTCTCCTGGCTGTCTTGGTTGGCTTCGCTGCTGTCACTGGCGTCGCTGCTGCATGCCTCATCATCAGACCCTGCTGGTCCTGGTCACCAACATCACTGTCTCTGGACTCAGCCTCTGACCCATCACTGCTGCTGCTGGAGAGCGCTGCAACATGAAGCAGTCGATGCATACAGTTTGTAGTCACCATGAGTGCCGGATGAAGTGACGCTTGTGCGCTGACTCAAGAGTCCATTGTCTGGTGCCATTTGCAGTGTGGGCTGTGACCATGCTAGCCAGGTAACGCCACACTAGAACTTTCCTGGTCGGTGCCTGCGCTTGTTTGTCTTCTTGCCCTTCCTCCTTTGCAACTGGCTGAGCCATTTGCTCAACCGCTGCTTGTGGAAGGGCAAAGTGGCTTGCAGTGAGTTGTTGAGAGCCTGGACAGTGCTGCTGCTTGTTAACTGGTCATGTTATGTGTATGAATCCTGACAGGGCCCCTCCTGTCAGCAGGTAGCACCAACAGAAAGCCCAGCTCTCCATCAGGCAAGGTGGGGATCTTCTTTGTGAAAGCATCTACAATCTGCTGGCGGCACGTCAGGCCTGGCGTGCTTCTGCACTTTCTTTCCCGCGGTAAGATCAGGATGCTGCGACGAACGAGACTTAGATGACTTCGGCATGACAGATCATCGCTTGAACTCCACAAACAAACGAGCTTTCAGCCGACACGCTACACCTCAGGAATGGCACCCCTTTCTTCTTGGGATTAACGTCCGTGAAAACAGAACTGCTCTGCTTACACCTTTTGAATTGTGTAACTGCAACGGCCACGGTCGAGCGAGACCTTTACCTAGCTTGGATCTGTACTCATATGTCTGAGGCTGCTCCAATTTCTGTTGAGATGGTGATTCAGTTGCCTGTTGACCAAGATTAGATCTGGCAATACCGTGGGGCGGTACCGTCGCCTGCAATGCACCCCACAAGGCGACGGTATGTCTCTCTCTTTTGATCGAATTGCCTTCGTTGTTGACTTTCTCGAGGTTGATATGAGAGGAGAGTCTACTGATTATATTGCAGCCAAAATAAAATCTCGGGGATTGCTGAGTGCGTGCTGTCTGGTGCCAGATGATTGTTGAAACTGTTTGTTGTTGTGTACGAGACAAGGTATGATCGCTGTCCATCTATTGGCTGCCACCAGGCCAGCCAATACAGCAGGCTGGCTGCAGCTGGCAGGCTGGTGCAGCACCAGCCGCGTTCATGATCATCAGTAGTATGTCTGCATTGACAAAGGTTTTTAATCATTAGTAAAATACCATCTTGCAGCAAAACAGCCGCACTGGGGCGCACTGATGCAGTGCTGCAGCAAAATGCACAATGGCATGCCATTTTTTGCGCGCCCAGTGACGCTGATTTGCACAGTTTCTTGATATGGATAAAGTGCAAGCAAATGACCCATCATCAGCCACTGAGCCAAGCCCCCCACCCGCAGGGGGGGCCCCCCCCCCCCCCCCACACACACACAGGGGGGTCACCCCCCCTGCATACGGGGGGGTCACTCCCCCCCTATACAT
>VIIQ02000803.1:0-12738 GCA_007449985.2 Desmodesmus armatus
AGCGCCGTGCTGATGCGAGGCAGTTTTACGGCATGCCCAGGCCAACCTGCAGGTGTTGCTGAGAAGAGAAGAAGAAGAAGAAGAAGGGGTTACAGGAATGAGGAAGAAGAAGAAGAAGAAGAAGAAGAAGAAGGGGTTACAGGAATGAAGAAGAAGAAGAAGAAGGGGTTACAGGGCGACCCACGCAGCTACGCTGCAACGACACCCAGCATCGGACAGCTAAGTCACATGGTAAGCACCCCATGTATAGGGGGGGGTGACCACCCCATATACAGGGGGGGTGACCCCCCTGTGGGAAGGGGCTCAGCGGCCTTGCGCACAGCAGCTGGTGTGTTGCAGCTGGAGCCTTGTAGAATGGAAAATGCAACTATTGAGGGTGATTGGATGATTGCTGGCTACCATTGCCATCATGCTGATGATGCAATGGTGCATTGCTATGTGGCACACAGCAGGCTATAGCTGTTGCTTCTTTACTGTTATCTGCAGATAAGACCTGTAGACGTGTACAATTCAAGCCGCCTCAAGCGTGCATGCAAATAGCTGCTGTACATTGTACATGCAGATGCCAGCCATGCATGGTCACCCATGAACAGTCATGTGCAAGGCACCAGGCAGCAGTAGCTCGCAGTTATGTATATTAAGCATCATTTTCACTGCAGAAGGACGCTCCGCGGCTGCCCTAGTGCCCCGCAGCAGTGACTGCCACACACAGCTGCCTTGTTGAAAGAAGTACAATACAGTACTGTTTGTCTACCACTATCTCACAACAGTAGGATCTCCACAACATCTTAAGATTCTGACGCTGTGCTCAAGTTTGAAGTTGCGTTGCTGCTGCTGCTTTTCTGGTGATCAGTCAAATGAGATCATTTGAAAATTTGTCAGTACCGGTATGACCGCGGACTGACATGCAAGGTCGCAATCCGCAAAGCAAGGACGGAGTTTCAGCGTCTTGTTTCAAGATGGGGCGTTTTGACAGGTTAAGCCTCAAGTAACGACTTTGTTTCGCCACACAGCAGGCAGCAAATATCCAGGCAACGACCGAGCAAAAGCGTGCTGCTAGGCCTCATCAAAAAACCCCACAGTTAGGAGCCAGGGCCAGAAGCGCAAGCACCCCCAGTCCAGCCTCCCCCCAGATGATGATCAGGCAGCAGCAGGGCCTCATGGCAGTAAGGCCAGGCACAGCAGCAAGTGGGGGAAGCGCATGCGTAAGAGGGAAGAAGCCTGGCTCAAGCAGAGGGAGGGCAATAGCCAGGCTGCAGTGCAGTACAACGCCCTGCTCTCTGAGGGCATCCAGCTGCTGCAGCTCGCTGCAGCCGAGCACTGTGCTGTGACGGCGCTCTGCAGGGCTGCACTGCTGCATCCTTGCCTGGGGGTCCTGCAAGCAGATGAGCACACAACTCTGGAGGACAGCTTGATGGAGCAGCTCAAAGCGGCGATAGGTGACCCTTCACGATCTGTGCCAGTGCAGCAGCAGCAGCAGCAGGAACAGAGCCCACTACCTCAGCAACAGCAACAGCAGGAGCCAACACCTCAGCAGCAGGATGGTTCGCCGCCACAGCAGCAGCAGCAGCAGCAGCAGGCGCCACCCTTCCTTCAGGTGGTTGGCACCCGGCTACTGGCTTGCCACACGCTGGGCGCCAGTTTCTGGCTGCCTGTTCCCACACTCAAGTGCAGGTGCTGCAACATCGAGTGGGAGCAGCAGCCAACCGCAGCTGGGTTCTTTGGCAGCAGTCCCATGCAGCCATGGTCCTGGTTCAGCCAGCAGCTGCTAGAATTCTATACGCCGCTGTGCACAGCTGGGGGATGCAGCATCAACAACATGGCAACAGCAGTCAACAGGGGCAACGTCAAGACAGGCGATGCTGGCCTCAAGGTTGATCCGCGGTGAGGCCCCATTCTGTGCTTTGCATAGCGCTGACGATCGTGTCCAACCCAGCCCTACTGGGCAGGCAAGTGACACAACTTGCATGTTGCTTGCAGGCAGTTGGGCGGTGCTTGGATGGAGTGGCGCAAGGTCTCACAGTCCCACGGCGCTGCTGGCATGGCCTGCAGCATCTCAAACGGCAGCATGGGGCCCGCCTGCTTCTGCCCAGCATGTGCTGCCGTGCCTGCTGACCTGGAACAGCTGCCCGACCCTGAAGAGGTGGCGTCCACAAGCACAGGTGGATTTGTGTGCCAGGAATGTTGCTAACGTGATGTTCAAAGTAGGTATGGACACCTGCAAGCTGCATGGCTGGGATCCGATAGCCACCCCAGGACCTCATGTTTGCATGACCTGTCTGCCCTACAGGCTTGACGACGCGCACACACACAGCCCTGGCAGCTGCTGCTGGCGACCTTGGTTTGGTGGTCAAAGCCAAGCGCTACGGCCTCTTCCCAGGTAGGGCAGATTGCATGCTGCAACACAGGTAGTGGTGCAGTTGTGCATATGTGTGGCGCAGCAGTACCACTCTTGACGGACATGCAGGACACTTCAGGCGTGTGTGCGAGCATCACTCTGATGCGCACTCCAACAACTAACAGCTGCCTGCAGGTTGGATCGATCCCCCTTACATCTCTCATGTTATGTGTGCTGTACTGCGCAGGCTCGGTGGACATGCGCCAGGTGGGGTCATCAGGGAAGCCTGTGCTGTCTGTGGCGTGCTTCGATGCAAACGCCAAGGCAAACCACTACAGGAGCGCAGGCAAGGCCAGCAGCAGCAGCTTTCAGCAGCTGGAACCCGGCCGGTTCTTTGCCGATGCCCATGCTGATGTGTGGCGCATGCACACTGCTGCTGGACCCCTTCCCTTGTGCAGCACGGGGACTAGTGGGCTGGGTGACAGCACCAGCAGCAGCGGCGGCAACAGCAGTGAGGCAGGCGATGATGCAGACTTTGAGCTGCAAGCAGTTGTCCAGGACAGCTGCCACCCCCGCATCACGTGTGCGCGTGAGACGTCACTGTGCAGCAGCATCAGTGACGTGTGCGGCATAGCAGCTGGGGTCTGCACTCATGGGCTGCCACTGCTTGGGTGTGCTTTAGCCATGCCTGCACCTGAGCGCTTCCTGTTCTATGACCTCATCCTGTCACACCTGCTGAAGGTTGCACATGTGGAGCTCATGTACCTGGACACAGCATGCAGCTATGGGGCTCACTGGCGTCACTACATGCCACAGGATGCAGGGCCCTCCCTCATCAAGGTTGGTTGGTGGCACGCACGCGGGCATGGTGCTGGCTGCTTTCTGAAAACTCTGGGCTGTACCTCTCAGGTGAGACATGTTTCAGGATGGAGCTGCGCTGCGCGGTTGCGGTTTATATGTTATGGAGCTGATAGCTGGACTAAACCCAAATCCTGCCCAGTGGCAGCACTGTGCACTGCTATTAGGTGGGGGGTGTAGTAGTCTATCATGCTAGACATGCACACCCCTCTGACCCTTAACTCACGCCAGTGGTTCTCCATAGGCGCAGCTGCTTACGTACTTACTGACCTACTTGCTTACTGCACTGCTTTGTGTGCTGCAGGTTCAGGGCGGCGTGTGGGTGAAAACTGCGAGCAGCTGTGGGCGCAGCTGCGTCCCCTCCTCAAGCTCACCCGCTACATGACAAAGGACGCGTACTTCTTCTGCCTGGACGACGCCCTGCTGTTGGTTGCAGAGGGCAAGCTCAGCAGCTTTGTCCAGTTCATGACGCAGCAGCAGGCAGCCATGGAGGCGAAGCTCAGTAAGTGTCCACATGCTGGTCTGTGGCCGCTGCCCTGAATTGCAGGTTGAAGGGTCTGCTGACGCTTACAGCTGTGCTTGACAATAACGTGATATGCTGGTCAACAAGTTGTCTCGTGCATGCTGCAGAGGAGACCAGCGCCCAGATCCAGCTGGCGCTTCAAAAGGCCGCCAACCTGGGGTTCAGTGCGCAAGACCTGCTGCATGCAGCAGTCGACTCCCTCAGCACGGCTCTTGAGGGTAGTGCGCCCAGCGACGAGTCTGCACCAGCAAAGCGGCTGCGTCTCCTGGTGAGCCCCTGTCAATCAGGCTGCCTTGAGCGCAAGTATTGTTCAACTGCCTGCCCTGTTAGCGCCTCGCAATGTATGCAGTGGCGGTTGCATGCATTGCAGCGAGATAGCTGTGCCCACTAGCATCAAAGAATCTGCTGGCAAGGTATGGCTGTTGCTGTTGTGAAGTATTGTTCAACTCTCTTACCCCGTGCTATATTGATGTTGGTGTCTGCAGACTGAGTACGTGCGGTGCAGCGAGGAGGAGGGTGTGTTGCGTGCGCTGCAAGCACGGCGCAGTGCTCTGGCAGTGGCGCTCCCAGGCACTGAGCGGCAGCTGCACAGCAAGGTCGAGCACGACAAGCGGATCGCCAAACTTGTCGGCCGCATGGCAGTGCTCATGGTGGACCTGGACCTGTCGGCACTGCTGCCAGAGGGTAGCGCAGAGTACCAGCAGGGGCTGACTGCTCTGCGCGATGAGCAGATACGCCACTTGCAGCAGCAGATAGAGCGCGATGCAGCAGCTCTTGGGGAGCTTACGCAGGGGCGCAGGCAGCTGGGCGCTGCCTGTGCACAGACGCGTAACCAGGACCGGAGGGCGCGGGCACGCCGCAAGCGCATCAGGCAGCTGGTGGACACAATGTTCACGTGGCAGCAGAAGGAGCTGCCCCCCAGCGCAGTCACGCAGAACCTGCCAGCTCATTGGAATGAAGATGCCATCAAGCAGCTGTTCGGTGGCCGCTTCCCATGGCATCAGGCCTCGGGTGGTGCTGAGCAGCTGCCCATCCTGCTGGTGGAGCGCTTCCGAGACGCATGCGCTGAGGTGGGTGTATGCTGGATGGTAGTTTTGGGGCTTGTTGCAGCAAAAGCCACAGCATGTGTGCTCAGCGCTGCCCAAGGTCACACAGTCCCTGTTCACACTCGTTATGTGTGGTGCGTCACATGTTGGGGTGGACCCTTGTCTTGTATTGCAAACACCATCATGACATTGGGGTCAAGGCAGTATGTGCATTGCGATGCTGCCACAGGAGGCGCGCACCCTTGAGGAGCTGGAGATGCAGCATGTTGAGCGGCAGCGCACCATCAAGTTCTTCAAGCACCTGAGCAGCCGCGCAAGTGCGATAGCCAGCGACCTGCAGGCACAACACATGGACCTGTTTGACGCAGTCATGCAGCAAGTGCCGGCACAGGGTGACAAAGCGGCAGCGGCGGGCATGCTGAAGGATGAGCTGCAGCAGTCCTCGCAGCTATACGCGCAGCAGCTGCTGCACGAGGAGTGGGCGCAGCGCTTCAGCGCATGGAGCCAGAAGGCTGAGGCAGCTTTTGGAGGTTGAGCTGAATGTGCTGGAAAGTTGAGCTGATTGTGCAGCACGCCCGGACAGGGCAGTGATTGCCTGTTGCAGTATGCAGTATGTTTGTGTTGCAGTATGTTAGTGTTGCAGTATGAGTGCGTTGTTCGAAGTATCAGGCATCGTTTACAAAATTGGGCTGACTAAGGCATGGCCAAGTGCACATGCTTGTTTGGCGTGCCTTGTGCCATTTGTTGACGACTCTGCCAGCACCCCTGAACGTCTGCAAGGAGAGCCTCTGGTTGTTGTTGGTGGTTGATCCTGACCGCTAACGCGTTTAGCAAGTAGACGGCACACAAGATGCTTCTTGCTGGCAACAGACCACCAACCTTTTTGTTAGCAAGCTTTCAGGAGAAGTAGGTAGTCAGCACTCTTGCGTGACCGTGTGACATGCCCCGGGAGGTGCGCAACACTCTGAAGCCCAAGATGGCTGTCACTCAAATGTTCGCCCTAATGCAGTCATGGGCAGGTGTCACACCACATGTCAGCTGTCAGGGAAAGGTCCTTTGCAGCTCTCGGGTTGCGATAGTCTTGCCTACATGACATGCCTCAAGCCGTGGCGATCAACAAGAGTGGCGTTGTCATGACAGCTGTCTATGTGGTCTTCAGTTCAACTGCCTTGATCACTGGGTAGGTTGCCGGGCAACAACCTTGTCACAGAGGGTGCGCAAAGGGGTTGCAGCTCTCACCCGTGGCAGTTTTGCTTTCCCATGTTATGCGTATCTAGGTAGCAATCAGCAAAAGCGGCTGCGGCATGAGCTGTATATGTGTTCATCAGTGCAACTGCCCTCACCGCTGGGTGTGGTTAAAAGTTAAAGTGCAAGTGGCAAAGCAAGGGCGTGCGCAGGCATTTGCAGCATGCGCTGGCGGCCGCTGCTCAGTTGAGCTGTAGCAGTTCAGCTGTAGCTATAGCAGTTCAGCTGCAGCAATCCCAGTTGAGGTGTAGGATGAAAGAGTATGTGTGCTTAGCAATGACATTGCCCTTCACAGCTGGTTGGTTTGCATAGCTGTGCGTGCGGCAGCTTCTGCAACTTGCCGGCGGCAGTCTTGCAGACTGACGGCGGCATTAACTGAGGACAACCTATTGTTGATGCTGCCGCGCGAGTTTTCTGTGTGTAACTTCACTGCCTGAGCCTCTGGGTGGTGGCTTGACCAGGGTGCCACAGTGTGTAAGCACAAGACACACATGGATGCATGCATGTCGGCTCAATTGCAGGGCGACATGCATGCATTCCGTGCTGTTATGGCCACGGCAGGTCACATGTGACTGTACAGCAGCCCCGCTCCAGTCAACACATATGCACGACCACAAAGAAGGCCAGCTACACCCAGCTACACTCCACTGCAACGTGAGGTCCAGTAACCGCAACTTGTAGCCAGTGCAGTATTGCCCATCTGCCGTACAAGCGGCTTGCTGTATAGAGACTTATGGTCAGGCACTGGTGCAGACTGCTCAGCAAGCTGCCGCCAGCTACATGCCTGCCCAGGTTGTGGGACATGTCACAATGGCCACCCTAGTGTTCAACCCCTTCCAAGATCATGGACACTTGCTGGTGTGCTGGAAGCTTGCCAAGCTTGTATTTTGAGGGGGGGGGGGGAGAGGTTTATTCACTGTGTGCATGACATGTTCCACCCTGTGGCATTGACACGTGTGCCACAATGTGACACTCATGACATGCACAACTTCAGGCGATCAGCAGGAACATCCACACGTGTGAGACACTTCCCCCGGGTGCACACCCCAGCTGCCCCCACCCTTCCCTGCATGCACAGGCAGTATCACATCACGCAACATCATCACACTGAACTTGTGACTCGCTTGAACTGTTTGCGCCATGTCCGATGTCCAAGGCTCGACATGTCAGCAGCAAATACATTGGGGTGCCACAGCTGTCCGCCAGATGCACGCAACGCCACGCTTCAAGGTGAAGTGGCGCATCGCAGGCAAAGGGGGAATAGCTCCACAGAAAGCTCTAGCCAGGGCTTCTGCTGGCCGTCGGGGGTTCCATAACTTGCTCTGGTCCCCAGTACAGGCATGGTTTATGGCAGCGTGAACAAGATTGAAGGGGTTCCACCTTGCTTTGGTAACACTGCCGTACACAAAATGGCGCCTGTGCACCTCAAATGTCATCACACGGGCTCAACCCCTTTAGTAGTGTCAATTTGCAGGGACTGGTCTGAGCTTGCGTGTGCCCTGCAACATGCTGCCTCTTGAAATGCGGGTACCTGTTGGCTTGCAATCGAGCCTTGAGGTGCTCACACAGCACAGAAGCTGCAGCACACACCATGTGAAAGCTGGCACTTGCCCGTGGTGTACTGTGTTTGCAAGCTGCACTGATAGGTTGTTTACTGACCCGACGTCTTACTGGCATGCTTGCGTGGGCCTGTTGAGCAGCACGCCTTGCGCAACGCTCAACATGTGACTGTCTCCTGCCCCTGGACTGCGCTCAGACGCATGCGCGCTCAGACGCTATTGAAAGCGTGCCCTTGCATGGTGATCTGAAGGAGTCACCCAAGTATTGGCAGGCAGCACTGTGGCCCTCCGCAACATGACCTTCAAGGCCAACATGCAATGCTGCACAACAACACAAAGCATCTGCAATGCAGCCGAAGGCATCTCCACAGTTGCAGCTGCACAACATGTTTGAACAAGAGGCGCAACATCACTTGCAGAACTGAGCGACAGAGCTGTCAGCACACCCATCAAGCTCGCATGCCTAACATACACCACTGCATCAGAACATCAACTAGCTGCATCAATCTGAAATGACAACACACCTGATACACCGACAAGCTATGTCCACCGCAACGCTACATGAGTGCCTCAACAAGACTACAGCTGGCGACCACTGGCACACAGCATCCTAGTACAGCATGGCAAAGTTGCCCACTGACCTTCAATGCAGTACACTCAGTCAGCCATGCTCATAACCTGACTCCACACCCTGCCACACAGACTACATAATCCAACAGTCACCACAGATGTATCAGTGGAGGTTCAGGAAGCCACCAAAAAATGCTGTGAACACTATAACTAAACACTACAAACCTTGCGCTGAAACAAAATAGGCAAGCACAAAGGCATGCAAGGGCCAATGCGCAATGTGGCACTGCACCACACCTACAGCGCATGAGAAACCAGTCAACCATCTGCGCGTGGTGCGCGCAGCTTCTGCACGTTGACTGCCACCTGTGCTGCCCTGATAGCTTTTGTAACTGCCTGGCTCTTCCAGATCTCCCCAACCACAGCAACAGCCTCGGCTGCAAAGGAGAGGTCCAACTTGGCCTGCTGCAGCTCCACCTCGCCTGCGGCAACATCCTTGGCAAGCTGTGTATACAGCTTCGCTACGCCTTTGGCCTGCGAGCAACATGCAATGGCATGTAACATCTGTCAGCCATGTGCACATCACCCTGTCATCATGACGTCCACATCATGTAGCTGCTTTATGCAACAGTTGTGCTCACAACATCCTACGCATAGAAATGCTGCGGCAGCAGCACAAACAACCATGACGCTTGTGCTGGGTACGCTTGCGTGTGCGCTTGCACCAGCCCATGCGGGTGCGAACTGGATACAGTATGTTGCGTCAAGCGATCAAGCTTCCCGAGGTGTAGCAGAGTGTACCTACCGTGGTGGCGTCTGCAGCTGCGACCTGCAGGACACCCACTGGTGCAGGTGCAGGTGCCTTGCGGGTTCTGCGCTTGTTGCGGGGGCCATCAGATGAGTCAGTCAGGTCACCATCTGACTCATGCAGCTGCATTAGCAGGGCTGCGGCCCCCCCTGCTGCCACACGAAGGGGCCGGTTGTTGTGCAGCGGTGCAACAGGGGGCACCCGTGGTGACCTGCTGACTCCTGACTGCCTCTGCGATGGGCCCGCCCGCCCCGAAGCCGTCCCTGGTTGAGCACAGCACGTACAATACAGGTGGTTGAGATAGTGCAACTGCCATCACCTCAAGCCAACAACAGCAGCAGTCACTACAGGTGCCCTGAACAGATGCTTGCGCCCGCCACATATCAGCAAGCTGAGGACAGCCTTACTGCCACACAACAAAAGTTAGTTGGTGCTCACATCAGCAACACATGAAGTATGTGACGGTTTCCGAAGAACCCAACCAAGGCCCATGCTGGAGCTGTCATGTGTAACTATGCTGGGGCTTCATTGCTGCTGAAGACACCAACACTAGGTGCCGCTTGGTGGCGGCAAGGTCGTTGTCCCCCTACATAAACAGGCCGCTTGTGCGCGCCAGCTGCTATACCCGCAGCCCCCGGCGGGGGGGGGGGGGGGGGGGGGGGGGGGGGGACGCACACATCAGCGCACGCACTTGTGTCTGAATGGTGTTGCCGCGAGGGCGTTGTACAAACATACACGTTGCGTCCCTTATCCTCTCGTTGCAACCGTAACACAGGTTCCATGCACTGCAATGGCTGTGTGCGGCCCACTTGTCCAGGCCCATGCTCCCCTTGTCAACTCGTAAACCATGCCTCTGTATGTATGCATCAAGCCCTGTACACACACCTGTTGCATCAGAAGTCACTGCAGCACCACCACCCTACCGGCCATGTCGAGGTCGCCTGCGCCTCATAAAATCGTTGATGGCGTGGTTGACGTCAGCCTTGATTCCCTTGTGGTCACGCTGCAGCTGGGCGGCTACCCTCTTCCGCACAGCCTTGCCTGACACCGTCTGGAAGTCTTGCTCTGCAAGGTTCAAGCACAGGCCGGCACAGCAAGGTGTGTGTGACAGTGTGCGCCAAGTGACAGGTGCACACTCTCAAACTGCGCATGCACTTTGTTTCGCTGCGCTGCCGCTGCGGGTGGGCACATGGACCAAAGTGCCGCAATCATATGTTGTGCAAGCTCTTACCTGGCATCAAGAGCAGGATGTCTTCTGTTGCCTTCCTCACCGCCTCGTCACAGCGAATGTCTGCAAGCACATAGAAGCAGCCGCAGCAGCTAATAATTCACAACCGACTCTGACTCTCCTTGTAACTTTGCCTTGCAAAATGCTGCAGCGCAAAGCAACATCTCTGGCAAGTCAGCATGCTACCAATTGCTGTGGGCGCTGCCATCGCGCAGCATCAGCACCAGCAGCACCTGTGTGCAGCTCTCCCTCCACAGCCTCTTCCTCCTCCTTCTGCTGCTCCCCCTCCTGCGGCTGCTCCTGCTCCTGCTCCTCTCCTCCTGCAAGGGTAGCAGTAAAAGCATGCAGTGTTTGTCCCGGGTACCAACCATACGACCCACAGTGACGCACACTATAATGGTTGCGCGGCCTCTGAACGACACCAAGTGTCCCTTAAGATACCCTACACCAACACCTGGCAAGCACAGTCAAGGGTGTGGGGCCCAATGCGGCCTGCTGAAGTACCATGGAGGGAAGACCTGCGCATGCAGGCAAGCTTATGTGTGGGTGTAGGTGTGCGCGGGGGGAGGCGGGGGCAGTGCGGCCTTGTGCGCCCTGCACAAGTACAGCGGAGAGGAAAAGTAGGTGGGCAGTTGCGCGTGTGGGTGTGGGTGTGGCGCGCCCGGGGAGAGGGGGGGGGGGGGCAGGCAGGCCTTGGGGGGGGGGGCAGGCTTTGTCATGCGGCGCTGCTGCAAAGGAAACCTGGGCAGAGGAAACCTGGGCATGCAGGTGTGCGTTTGAACGTGCGGAAGGGGTGTTGGAGGGAGCAAGGGGAATGCAAAGGCATGGGAGAAGACCAAGGCATGCATGTGTTTGTGTGCGCCTTGGGAGGGGAAATAACAGCCCAGTAAGATTACCGTCACTGTCCAAGGAGTCAGGCTCCTCGCTGTCCTGGGTAGCGTCACTGTGCTCCTCACTGGCCTCGCTGCCCTCGTTGGTCTCCTGGCTGTCTTGGTTGGCTTCGCTGCTGTCACTGGCGTCGCTGCTGCATGCCTCATCATCAGACCCTGCTGGTCCTTGGTCACCAACATCACTGTCTCTGGACTCAGCCTCTGACCCATCACTGCTGCTGCTGGAGAGCGCTGCAACATGAAGCAGTCGATGCATACAGTTTGTAGTCACCATGAGTGCCGGATGAAGTGACGCTTGTGCGCTGACTCAAGAGTCCATTGTCTGGTGCCATTTGCAGTGTGGGCTGTGACCATGCTAGCCAGGTAACGCCACACTAGAACTTTCCTGGTCGGTGCCTGCGCTTGTTTGTCTTCTTGCCCTTCCTCCTTTGCAACTGGCTGAGCCATTTGCTCAACCGCTGCTTGTGGAAGGGCAAAGTGGCTTGCAGTGAGTTGTTGAGAGCCTGGACAGTGTCTGCTGCTTGTTAACTGGTCATGTTATGTGTATGAATCCTGACAGGGCCCCTCCTGTCAGCAGGTAGCACCAACAGAAAGCCCAGCTCTCCATCAGGCAAGGTGGGATCTTCTTTGTGAAAGCATCTACAATCTGCTGGCGGCACTTGTCAGGCCTGGCGTGCTTCTGCACTTTCTTTCCCGCGGTAAGATCAGGATGCTGCGACGAACGAGACTTAGATGACTTCGGCATGACAGATCATCGCTTGAACTCCACAAACAAACGAGCTTTCAGCCGACACGCTACACCTCAGGAATGGCACCCCTTTCTTTCTTGGGATTAACGTCCGTGAAAACAGACACTGCTCTGCTTACACCTTTTGAATTGTGTAACTGCAACGGCCACGGTCGAGCGAGACCTTTACCTAGCTTGGATCTGTACTCATATGTCTGAGGCTGCTCCAAGTTCTGTTGAGATGGTGATTCAGTTGCCTGTTGACCAAGATTAGATCTGGCAATACCGTGGGGCGGTACCGTCGCCTGCAATGCACCCACAAGGCGACGGTATGTCTCTCTCTTTTGATCGAATTGCCTTCGTTGTTGACTTTCTCGAGGTTGATATGAGAGGAGAGTCTACTGATTTATATTGCAGCCAAAATAAAGATCTCGGGGATTGCTGAGTGCGTGCTGTCTGGTGCCAGATGATTGTTGAAACTGTTTGTTGTTGTGTTACGAGACAAGGTATGATCGCTGTCCATCTATTGGCTGCCACCAGGCCAGCCAATACAGCAGGCTGGCTGCAGCTGGCAGGCTGGTGCAGCACCAGCCGCGTTCATGATCATCAGTAGTATGTCTGCATTGACAAAGTGTTTTAATCATTAGTAAAATACCATCTTGCAGCAAACAGCCGCACTGGGGCGCACTGATGCAGTGCTGCAGCAAAATGCACAATGGCATGCCATTTTTTGCGCGCCCAGTGACGCTGATTTGCACAGTTTCTTGATATGGATAAAGTGCAAGCAAATGACCCATCATCAGCACGGAGCCAAGCCCCCCACCCGCAGGGGGGTGCCACCCCCCCCCACCACCACACACACAGGGGGGTCCCCCCCTGCATACGGGGGGGTCACTCCCCCCTATACATGGGGTGTTTACCATGTGACTTAGCTGCATCGGAAGGG
>VIIQ02000804.1:0-84072 GCA_007449985.2 Desmodesmus armatus
ATGCAGATGCCAGCCATGCATGCGTCACCCATGAACAGTCATGTGCAAGGCACCAGGCAGCAGTAGCTCGCAGTTATGTATATTAAGCATCATTTTCACTGCAGAAGGACGCTCCGCGGCTGCCCTAGTGCCCCGCAGCAGTGACTGCCACACACAGCTGCCTTGTTGAAAGAAGTACAATACAGTACTGTTTGTCTACCACTATCTCACAACAGTAGGATCTCCACAACATCTTAAGATTCTGACGCTGTGCTCAAGTTTGAAGTTGCGTTGCTGCTGCTGCTTTCTGGTGATCAGTCAAATGAGATCATTTGAAAATTTGTCAGTACCGGTATGACCGCGGACTGACATGCAAGGTCGCAATCCGCAAAGCAAGGACGGAGTTTTCAGCGTCTGTTTCAAGATGGGGCGTTTTGACAGGTTTAAGCCTCAAGTAACCGACTTTGTTTCGCCACAACAGCAGGCAGCAAATATCCAGGCAACGACCGAGCAAAAGCGTGCTGCTAGGCCTCATCAAAAAACCCCAACAGTTAGGAGCCAGGGCCAGAAGCGCAAGCACCCCCAGTCCAGCCTCCCCCCAGATGATGATCAGGCAGCAGCAGGGCCTCATGGCAGTAAGGCCAGGCACAGCAGCAAGTGGGGGAAGCGCATGCGTAGAGGGAAGAAGCCTGGCTCAAGCAGAGAGGAGGGCAATAGCCAGGCTGCAGTGCAGTACAACGCCCTGCTCTCTGAGGGCATCCAGCTGCTGCAGCTCGCTGCAGCCGAGCACTGTGCTGTGACGGCGCTCTGCAGGGCTGCACTGCTGCATCCTTGCCTGGGGGCCTGCAAGCAGATGAGCACACAACTCTGGAGGACAGCTTGATGGAGCAGCTCAAAGCGGCGATAGGTGACCCTTCACGATCTGTGCCAGTGCAGCAGCAGCAGCAGCAGGAACAGAGCCCACTACCTCAGCAACAGCAACAGCAGGAGCCAACACCTCAGCAGCAGGATGGTTCGCCGCCACAGCAGCAGCAGCAGCAGCAGCAGGCGCCACCCTTCCTTCAGGTGGTTGGCACCCGGCTACTGGCTTGCCACACGCTGGCGCCAGTTTCTGGCTGCCTGTTCCCACACTCAAGTGCAGGTGCTGCAACATCGAGTGGGAGCAGCAGCCAACCGCAGCTGGGTTCTTTGGCAGCAGTCCCATGCAGCCATGGTCCTGGTTCAGCCAGCAGCTGCTAGAATTCTATACGCCGCTGTGCACAGCTGGGGGATGCAGCATCAACAACATGGCAACAGCAGTCAACAGGGGCAACGTCAAGACAGGCGATGCTGGCCTCAAGGTTGATCCGCGGTGAGGCCCCATTCTGTGCTTTGCATAGCGCTGACGATCGTGTCCAACCCAGCCCTACTGGGCAGGCAAGTGACACAACTTGCATGTTGCTTGCAGGCAGTTGGGCGGTGCTTGGATGGAGTGGCGCAAGGTCTCACAGTCCCACGGCGCTGCTGGCATGGCCTGCAGCATCTCAAACGGCAGCATGGGGCCCGCCTGCTTCTGCCCAGCATGTGCTGCCGTGCCTGCTGACCTGGAACAGCTGCCCGACCCTGAAGAGGTGGCGTCCACAAGCACAGGTGGATTTGTGTGCCAGGAATGTTGCTAACGTGATGTTCAAAGTAGGTATGGACACCTGCAAGCTGCATGGCTGGGATCCGATAGCCACCCCAGGACCTCATGTTTGCATGACCTGTCTGCCCTACAGGCTTGACGACGCGCACACACACAGCCCTGGCAGCTGCTGCTGGCGACCTTGGTTTGGTGGTCAAAGCCAAGCGCTACGGCCTCTTCCCAGGTAGGGCAGATTGCATGCTGCAACACAGGTAGTGGTGCAGTTGTGCATATGTGTGGCGCAGCAGTACCACTCTTGACGGACATGCAGGACACTTCAGGCGTGTGTGCGAGCATCACTCTGATGCGCACTCCAACAACTAACAGCTGCCTGCAGGTTGGATCGATCCCCCTTACATCTCTCATGTTATGTGTGCTGTACTGCGCAGGCTCGGTGGACATGCGCCAGGTGGGGTCATCAGGGAAGCCTGTGCTGTCTGTGGCGTGCTTCGATGCAAACGCCAAGGCAAACCACTACAGGAGCGCAGGCAAGGCCAGCAGCAGCAGCTTTCAGCAGCTGGAACCCGGCCGGTTCTTTGCCGATGCCCATGCTGATGTGTGGCGCATGCACACTGCTGCTGGACCCCTTCCCTTGTGCAGCACGGGGACTAGTGGGCTGGGTGACAGCACCAGCAGCAGCGGCGGCAACAGCAGTGAGGCAGGCGATGATGCAGACTTTGAGCTGCAAGCAGTTGTCCAGGACAGCTGCCACCCCCGCATCACGTGTGCGCGTGAGACGTCACTGTGCAGCAGCATCAGTGACGTGTGCGGCATAGCAGCTGGGGTCTGCAGTCATGGGCTGCCACTGCTTGGGTGTGCTTTAGCCATGCCTGCACCTGAGCGCTTCCTGTTCTATGACCTCATCCTGTCACACCTGCTGAAGGTTGCACATGTGGAGCTCATGTACCTGGACACAGCATGCAGCTATGGGGCTCACTGGCGTCACTACATGCCACAGGATGCAGGGCCCTCCCTCATCAAGGTTGGTTGGTGGCACGCACGCGGGCATGGTGCTGGCTGCTTTCTGAAAACTCTGGGCTGTACCTCTCAGGTGAGACATGTTTCAGGATGGAGCTGCGCTGCGCGGTTGCGGTTTATATGTTATGGAGCTGATAGCTGGACTAAACCCAAATCCTGCCCAGTGGCAGCACTGTGCACTGCTATTAGGTGGGGGGTGTAGTAGTCTATCATGCTAGACATGCACACCCCTCTGACCCTTAACTCACGCCAGTGGTTCTCCATAGGCGCAGCTGCTTACGTACTTACTGACCTACTTGCTTACTGCACTGCTTTGTGTGCTGCAGGTTCAGGGCGGCGTGTGGGTGAAAACTGCGAGCAGCTGTGGGCGCAGCTGCGTCCCCTCCTCAAGCTCACCCGCTACATGACAAAGGACGCGTACTTCTTCTGCCTGGACGACGCCCTGCTGTTGGTTGCAGAGGGCAAGCTCAGCAGCTTTGTCCAGTTCATGACGCAGCAGCAGGCAGCCATGGAGGCGAAGCTCAGTAAGTGTCCACATGCTGGTCTGTGGCCGCTGCCCTGAATTGCAGGTTGAAGGGTCTGCTGACGCTTACAGCTGTGCTTGACAATAACGTGATATGCTGGTCAACAAGTTGTCTCGTGCATGCTGCAGAGGAGACCAGCGCCCAGATCCAGCTGGCGCTTCAAAAGGCCGCCAACCTGGGGTTCAGTGCGCAAGACCTGCTGCATGCAGCAGTCGACTCCCTCAGCACGGCTCTTGAGGGTAGTGCGCCCAGCGACGAGTCTGCACCAGCAAAGCGGCTGCGTCTCCTGGTGAGCCCCTGTCAATCAGGCTGCCTTGAGCGCAAGTATTGTTCAACTGCCTGCCCTGTTAGCGCCTCGCAATGTATGCAGTGGCGGTTGCATGCATTGCAGCGAGATAGCTGTGCCCACTAGCATCAAAGAATCTGCTGGCAAGGTATGGCTGTTGCTGTTGTGAAGTATTGTTCAACTCTCTTACCCCGTGCTATATTGATGTTGGTGTCTGCAGACTGAGTACGTGCGGTGCAGCGAGGAGGAGGGTGTGTTGCGTGCGCTGCAAGCACGGCGCAGTGCTCTGGCAGTGGCGCTCCCAGGCACTGAGCGGCAGCTGCACAGCAAGGTCGAGCACGACAAGCGGATCGCCAAACTTGTCGGCCGCATGGCAGTGCTCATGGTGGACCTGGACCTGTCGGCACTGCTGCCAGAGGGTAGCGCAGAGTACCAGCAGGGGCTGACTGCTCTGCGCGATGAGCAGATACGCCACTTGCAGCAGCAGATAGAGCGCGATGCAGCAGCTCTTGGGGAGCTTACGCAGGGGCGCAGGCAGCTGGGCGCTGCCTGTGCACAGACGCGTAACCAGGACCGGAGGGCGCGGGCACGCCGCAAGCGCATCAGGCAGCTGGTGGACACAATGTTCACGTGGCAGCAGAAGGAGCTGCCCCCCAGCGCAGTCACGCAGAACCTGCCAGCTCATTGGAATGAAGATGCCATCAAGCAGCTGTTCGGTGGCCGCTTCCCATGGCATCAGGCCTCGGGTGGTGCTGAGCAGCTGCCCATCCTGCTGGTGGAGCGCTTCCGAGACGCATGCGCTGAGGTGGGTGTATGCTGGATGGTAGTTTTGGGGCTTGTTGCAGCAAAAGCCACAGCATGTGTGCTCAGCGCTGCCCAAGGTCACACAGTCCCTGTTCACACTCGTTATGTGTGGTGCGTCACATGTTGGGGTGGACCCTTGTCTTGTATTGCAAACACCATCATGACATTGGGGTCAAGGCAGTATGTGCATTGCGATGCTGCCACAGGAGGCGCGCACCCTTGAGGAGCTGGAGATGCAGCATGTTGAGCGGCAGCGCACCATCAAGTTCTTCAAGCACCTGAGCAGCCGCGCAAGTGCGATAGCCAGCGACCTGCAGGCACAACACATGGACCTGTTTGACGCAGTCATGCAGCAAGTGCCGGCACAGGGTGACAAAGCGGCAGCGGCGGGCATGCTGAAGGATGAGCTGCAGCAGTCCTCGCAGCTATACGCGCAGCAGCTGCTGCACGAGGAGTGGGCGCAGCGCTTCAGCGCATGGAGCCAGAAGGCTGAGGCAGCTTTTGGAGGTTGAGCTGAATGTGCTGGAAAGTTGAGCTGATTGTGCAGCACGCCCGGACAGGGCAGTGATTGCCTGTTGCAGTATGCAGTATGTTTGTGTTGCAGTATGTTAGTGTTGCAGTATGAGTGCGTTGTTCGAAGTATCAGGCATCGTTTACAAAATTGGGCTGACTAAGGCATGGCCAAGTGCACATGCTTGTTTGGCGTGCCTTGTGCCATTTGTTGACGACTCTGCCAGCACCCCTGAACGTCTGCAAGGAGAGCCTCTGGTTGTTGTTGGTGGTTGATCCTGACCGCTAACGCGTTTAGCAAGTAGACGGCACACAAGATGCTTCTTGCTGGCAACAGACCACCAACCTTTTTGTTAGCAAGCTTTCAGGAGAAGTAGGTAGTCAGCACTCTTGCGTGACCGTGTGACATGCCCCGGGAGGTGCGCAACACTCTGAAGCCCAAGATGGCTGTCACTCAAATGTTCGCCCTAATGCAGTCATGGGCAGGTGTCACACCACATGTCAGCTGTCAGGGAAAGGTCCTTTGCAGCTCTCGGGTTGCGATAGTCTTGCCTACATGACATGCCTCAAGCCGTGGCGATCAACAAGAGTGGCGTTGTCATGACAGCTGTCTATGTGGTCTTCAGTTCAACTGCCTTGATCACTGGGTAGGTTGCCGGGCAACAACCTTGTCACAGAGGGTGCGCAAAGGGGTTGCAGCTCTCACCCGTGGCAGTTTTGCTTTCCCATGTTATGCGTATCTAGGTAGCAATCAGCAAAAGCGGCTGCGGCATGAGCTGTATATGTGTTCATCAGTGCAACTGCCCTCACCGCTGGGTGTGGTTAAAAGTTAAAGTGCAAGTGGCAAAGCAAGGGCGTGCGCAGGCATTTGCAGCATGCGCTGGCGGCCGCTGCTCAGTTGAGCTGTAGCAGTTCAGCTGTAGCTATAGCAGTTCAGCTGCAGCAATCCCAGTTGAGGTGTAGGATGAAAGAGTATGTGTGCTTAGCAATGACATTGCCCTTCACAGCTGGTTGGTTTGCATAGCTGTGCGTGCGGCAGCTTCTGCAACTTGCCGGCGGCAGTCTTGCAGACTGACGGCGGCATTAACTGAGGACAACCTATTGTTGATGCTGCCGCGCGAGTTTTCTGTGTGTAACTTCACTGCCTGAGCCTCTGGGTGGTGGCTTGACCAGGGTGCCACAGTGTGTAAGCACAAGACACACATGGATGCATGCATGTCGGCTCAATTGCAGGGCGACATGCATGCATTCCGTGCTGTTATGGCCACGGCAGGTCACATGTGACTGTACAGCAGCCCCGCTCCAGTCAACACATATGCACGACCACAAAGAAGGCCAGCTACACCCAGCTACACTCCACTGCAACGTGAGGTCCAGTAACCGCAACTTGTAGCCAGTGCAGTATTGCCCATCTGCCGTACAAGCGGCTTGCTGTATAGAGACTTATGGTCAGGCACTGGTGCAGACTGCTCAGCAAGCTGCCGCCAGCTACATGCCTGCCCAGGTTGTGGGACATGTCACAATGGCCACCCTAGTGTTCAACCCCTTCCAAGATCATGGACACTTGCTGGTGTGCTGGAAGCTTGCCAAGCTTGTATTTTGAGGGGGGGGGGGAGAGGTTTATTCACTGTGTGCATGACATGTTCCACCCTGTGGCATTGACACGTGTGCCACAATGTGACACTCATGACATGCACAACTTCAGGCGATCAGCAGGAACATCCACACGTGTGAGACACTTCCCCCGGGTGCACACCCCAGCTGCCCCCACCCTTCCCTGCATGCACAGGCAGTATCACATCACGCAACATCATCACACTGAACTTGTGACTCGCTTGAACTGTTTGCGCCATGTCCGATGTCCAAGGCTCGACATGTCAGCAGCAAATACATTGGGGTGCCACAGCTGTCCGCCAGATGCACGCAACGCCACGCTTCAAGGTGAAGTGGCGCATCGCAGGCAAAGGGGGAATAGCTCCACAGAAAGCTCTAGCCAGGGCTTCTGCTGGCCGTCGGGGGTTCCATAACTTGCTCTGGTCCCCAGTACAGGCATGGTTTATGGCAGCGTGAACAAGATTGAAGGGGTTCCACCTTGCTTTGGTAACACTGCCGTACACAAAATGGCGCCTGTGCACCTCAAATGTCATCACACGGGCTCAACCCCTTTAGTAGTGTCAATTTGCAGGGACTGGTCTGAGCTTGCGTGTGCCCTGCAACATGCTGCCTCTTGAAATGCGGGTACCTGTTGGCTTGCAATCGAGCCTTGAGGTGCTCACACAGCACAGAAGCTGCAGCACACACCATGTGAAAGCTGGCACTTGCCCGTGGTGTACTGTGTTTGCAAGCTGCACTGATAGGTTGTTTACTGACCCGACGTCTTACTGGCATGCTTGCGTGGGCCTGTTGAGCAGCACGCCTTGCGCAACGCTCAACATGTGACTGTCTCCTGCCCCTGGACTGCGCTCAGACGCATGCGCGCTCAGACGCTATTGAAAGCGTGCCCTTGCATGGTGATCTGAAGGAGTCACCCAAGTATTGGCAGGCAGCACTGTGGCCCTCCGCAACATGACCTTCAAGGCCAACATGCAATGCTGCACAACAACACAAAGCATCTGCAATGCAGCCGAAGGCATCTCCACAGTTGCAGCTGCACAACATGTTTGAACAAGAGGCGCAACATCACTTGCAGAACTGAGCGACAGAGCTGTCAGCACACCCATCAAGCTCGCATGCCTAACATACACCACTGCATCAGAACATCAACTAGCTGCATCAATCTGAAATGACAACACACCTGATACACCGACAAGCTATGTCCACCGCAACGCTACATGAGTGCCTCAACAAGACTACAGCTGGCGACCACTGGCACACAGCATCCTAGTACAGCATGGCAAAGTTGCCCACTGACCTTCAATGCAGTACACTCAGTCAGCCATGCTCATAACCTGACTCCACACCCTGCCACACAGACTACATAATCCAACAGTCACCACAGATGTATCAGTGGAGGTTCAGGAAGCCACCAAAAAATGCTGTGAACACTATAACTAAACACTACAAACCTTGCGCTGAAACAAAATAGGCAAGCACAAAGGCATGCAAGGGCCAATGCGCAATGTGGCACTGCACCACACCTACAGCGCATGAGAAACCAGTCAACCATCTGCGCGTGGTGCGCGCAGCTTCTGCACGTTGACTGCCACCTGTGCTGCCCTGATAGCTTTTGTAACTGCCTGGCTCTTCCAGATCTCCCCAACCACAGCAACAGCCTCGGCTGCAAAGGAGAGGTCCAACTTGGCCTGCTGCAGCTCCACCTCGCCTGCGGCAACATCCTTGGCAAGCTGTGTATACAGCTTCGCTACGCCTTTGGCCTGCGAGCAACATGCAATGGCATGTAACATCTGTCAGCCATGTGCACATCACCCTGTCATCATGACGTCCACATCATGTAGCTGCTTTATGCAACAGTTGTGCTCACAACATCCTACGCATAGAAATGCTGCGGCAGCAGCACAAACAACCATGACGCTTGTGCTGGGTACGCTTGCGTGTGCGCTTGCACCAGCCCATGCGGGTGCGAACTGGATACAGTATGTTGCGTCAAGCGATCAAGCTTCCCGAGGTGTAGCAGAGTGTACCTACCGTGGTGGCGTCTGCAGCTGCGACCTGCAGGACACCCACTGGTGCAGGTGCAGGTGCCTTGCGGGTTCTGCGCTTGTTGCGGGGGCCATCAGATGAGTCAGTCAGGTCACCATCTGACTCATGCAGCTGCATTAGCAGGGCTGCGGCCCCCCCTGCTGCCACACGAAGGGGCCGGTTGTTGTGCAGCGGTGCAACAGGGGGCACCCGTGGTGACCTGCTGACTCCTGACTGCCTCTGCGATGGGCCCGCCCGCCCCGAAGCCGTCCCTGGTTGAGCACAGCACGTACAATACAGGTGGTTGAGATAGTGCAACTGCCATCACCTCAAGCCAACAACAGCAGCAGTCACTACAGGTGCCCTGAACAGATGCTTGCGCCCGCCACATATCAGCAAGCTGAGGACAGCCTTACTGCCACACAACAAAAGTTAGTTGGTGCTCACATCAGCAACACATGAAGTATGTGACGGTTTCCGAAGAACCCAACCAAGGCCCATGCTGGAGCTGTCATGTGTAACTATGCTGGGGCTTCATTGCTGCTGAAGACACCAACACTAGGTGCCGCTTGGTGGCGGCAAGGTCGTTGTCCCCCTACATAAACAGGCCGCTTGTGCGCGCCAGCTGCTATACCCGCAGCCCCCGGGGGGGGGGGGGGGGGGGGGGGGGGGGGGGGCAGGACGCACACATCAGCGCACGCACTTGTGTCTGAATGGTGTTGCCGCGAGGGCGTTGTACAAACATACACGTTGCGTCCCTTATCCTCTCGTTGCAACCGTAACACAGGTTCCATGCACTGCAATGGCTGTGTGCGGCCCACTTGTCCAGGCCCATGCTCCCCTTGTCAACTCGTAAACCATGCCTCTGTATGTATGCATCAAGCCCTGTACACACACCTGTTGCATCAGAAGTCACTGCAGCACCACCACCCTACCGGCCATGTCGAGGTCGCCTGCGCCTCATAAAATCGTTGATGGCGTGGTTGACGTCAGCCTTGATTCCCTTGTGGTCACGCTGCAGCTGGGCGGCTACCCTCTTCCGCACAGCCTTGCCTGACACCGTCTGGAAGTCTTGCTCTGCAAGGTTCAAGCACAGGCCGGCACAGCAAGGTGTGTGTGACAGTGTGCGCCAAGTGACAGGTGCACACTCTCAAACTGCGCATGCACTTTGTTTCGCTGCGCTGCCGCTGCGGGTGGGCACATGGACCAAAGTGCCGCAATCATATGTTGTGCAAGCTCTTACCTGGCATCAAGAGCAGGATGTCTTCTGTTGCCTTCCTCACCGCCTCGTCACAGCGAATGTCTGCAAGCACATAGAAGCAGCCGCAGCAGCTAATAATTCACAACCGACTCTGACTCTCCTTGTAACTTTGCCTTGCAAAATGCTGCAGCGCAAAGCAACATCTCTGGCAAGTCAGCATGCTACCAATTGCTGTGGGCGCTGCCATCGCGCAGCATCAGCACCAGCAGCACCTGTGTGCAGCTCTCCCTCCACAGCCTCTTCCTCCTCCTTCTGCTGCTCCCCCTCCTGCGGCTGCTCCTGCTCCTGCTCCTCTCCTCCTGCAAGGGTAGCAGTAAAAGCATGCAGTGTTTGTCCCGGGTACCAACCATACGACCCACAGTGACGCACACTATAATGGTTGCGCGGCCTCTGAACGACACCAAGTGTCCCTTAAGATACCCTACACCAACACCTGGCAAGCACAGTCAAGGGTGTGGGGCCCAATGCGGCCTGCTGAAGTACCATGGAGGGAAGACCTGCGCATGCAGGCAAGCTTATGTGTGGGTGTAGGTGTGCGCGGGGGGGAGGCGGGGGCAGTGCGGCCTTGTGCGCCCTGCACAAGTACAGCGGAGAGGAAAAGTAGGTGGGCAGTTGCGCGTGTGGGTGTGGGTGTGGCGCGCCCCGGGGAGAGGGGGGGGGGGGGGGCAGGCAGGCCTTGGGGGGGGGGGCAGGCTTTGTCATGCGGCGCTGCTGCAAAGGAAACCTGGGCAGAGGAAACCTGGGCATGCAGGTGTGCGTTTGAACGTGCGGAAGGGGTGTTGGAGGGAGCAAGGGGAATGCAAAGGCATGGGAGAAGACCAAGGCATGCATGTGTTTGTGTGCGCCTTGGGAGGGGAAATAACAGCCCAGTAAGATTACCGTCACTGTCCAAGGAGTCAGGCTCCTCGCTGTCCTGGGTAGCGTCACTGTGCTCCTCACTGGCCTCGCTGCCCTCGTTGGTCTCCTGGCTGTCTTGGTTGGCTTCGCTGCTGTCACTGGCGTCGCTGCTGCATGCCTCATCATCAGACCCTGCTGGTCCTTGGTCACCAACATCACTGTCTCTGGACTCAGCCTCTGACCCATCACTGCTGCTGCTGGAGAGCGCTGCAACATGAAGCAGTCGATGCATACAGTTTGTAGTCACCATGAGTGCCGGATGAAGTGACGCTTGTGCGCTGACTCAAGAGTCCATTGTCTGGTGCCATTTGCAGTGTGGGCTGTGACCATGCTAGCCAGGTAACGCCACACTAGAACTTTCCTGGTCGGTGCCTGCGCTTGTTTGTCTTCTTGCCCTTCCTCCTTTGCAACTGGCTGAGCCATTTGCTCAACCGCTGCTTGTGGAAGGGCAAAGTGGCTTGCAGTGAGTTGTTGAGAGCCTGGACAGTGTCTGCTGCTTGTTAACTGGTCATGTTATGTGTATGAATCCTGACAGGGCCCCTCCTGTCAGCAGGTAGCACCAACAGAAAGCCCAGCTCTCCATCAGGCAAGGTGGGGATCTTCTTTGTGAAAGCATCTACAATCTGCTGGCGGCACTTGTCAGGCCTGGCGTGCTTCTGCACTTTCTTTCCCGCGGTAAGATCAGGATGCTGCGACGAACGAGACTTAGATGACTTCGGCATGACAGATCATCGCTTGAACTCCACAAACAAACGAGCTTTCAGCCGACACGCTACACCTCAGGAATGGCACCCCTTTCTTTCTTGGGATTAACGTCCGTGAAAACAGACACTGCTCTGCTTACACCTTTTGAATTGTGTAACTGCAACGGCCACGGTCGAGCGAGACCTTTACCTAGCTTGGATCTGTACTCATATGTCTGAGGCTGCTCCAAGTTCTGTTGAGATGGTGATTCAGTTGCCTGTTGACCAAGATTAGATCTGGCAATACCGTGGGGCGGTACCGTCGCCTGCAATGCACCCACAAGGCGACGGTATGTCTCTCTCTTTTGATCGAATTGCCTTCGTTGTTGACTTTCTCGAGGTTGATATGAGAGGAGAGTCTACTGATTTATATTGCAGCCAAAATAAAGATCTCGGGGATTGCTGAGTGCGTGCTGTCTGGTGCCAGATGATTGTTGAAACTGTTTGTTGTTGTGTTACGAGACAAGGTATGATCGCTGTCCATCTATTGGCTGCCACCAGGCCAGCCAATACAGCAGGCTGGCTGCAGCTGGCAGGCTGGTGCAGCACCAGCCGCGTTCATGATCATCAGTAGTATGTCTGCATTGACAAAGTGTTTTAATCATTAGTAAAATACCATCTTGCAGCAAAACAGCCGCACTGGGGCGCACTGATGCAGTGCTGCAGCAAAATGCACAATGGCATGCCATTTTTTGCGCGCCCAGTGACGCTGATTTGCACAGTTTCTTGATATGGATAAAGTGCAAGCAAATGACCCATCATCAGCCACTGAGCCAAGCCCCCCACCCGCAGGGGGGTGCCCCCCCCCCCCCCCACACACACACACAGGGGGGTCACCCCCCCCTGCATACGGGGGGTCACTCCCCCCCTATACATGGGGTGTTTACCATGTGACTTAGCTGCATCGGAAGGGAACCAAAGTCCTTTGCAGGACCCACAAGGACGGGAACAGACAGCACGGAAAGGAGAGAACCCGCCACCATAGATGTCTGCAGAGGAGACTGTCTGAAAGGAGGGGACCACAGGCAAGGCTTCAACCCCACAAAGCCAGCCACACAGACAAGAGGGCTTCCACCAGTACCAAGCCGAACACACACCCCCATGCCCCCGGGGCGACAGGAATGAAGAAGAAGAAGAAGGGGTTACAGGGCGACACACGCAGCTACGCTGCAACGACACCCAGCATCGGAAGGGAACCAAAGTCCTTTGCAGGACCCACAAGGACGGGAACAGACAGCACGGAAAGGAGAGAACCCGCCACCATAGATGTCTGCAGAGGAGACTGTCTGAAAGGAGGGGACCACAGGCAAGGCTTCAACCCCACAAAGCCAGCCACACAGACAAGAGGGCTTCCACCAGTACCAAGCCGAACACACACACCCATGCCCCCGGGGCGACCACTTCGAACACAATGTGGAAGAAAGGCTCCAGCTGTGCTGCGATACACACCCCCAAGACAGGTGCCCGGGGTGTCAGAGCGACACCTTTGTATACCGGGCTGCCCCAAGTCAGCGCGCCCAAGCACCTGCACCGTTCACAGGCCAGCAACACTGCCCCCTACAACCAGGCCCAAGGCCACTGCACGGCCCTTGCCTGCGTTCTGCTGCCACTGCTGCTGCACACCAGCACCTGCCTGCTGACTCAGCGGACTGCTGCTGATCCAGCCAAAGCTGCTGCTGCTGCTGTAAACGCGACCAAACCACGGCACAGTGAAGATAACCAACACTGTACGTGATGCTGCACGCCAGCTGCTGCTCCAGCTCCAGCTCTCCAGCTACTGCTGTCAACTGCTACTGCCCCACCGTGCCGACAGCCCACTGTGCTGGCCAAACGCCGGTCCGAAACAGCCACAACACAAACACAGAAACCAACAAAAACAAGGGACCACACAACAACCCCAGCGAGAGGCCAACGTGAAAGGCCCACGTCAGTACATCGCGATGGCTGAGCTCAGCCCGTGCTGCACAGGCTGCCTCCTGATCCGCGGCACAGACACAAGAGGAATAACTACTGACTATAATAGGGGCGAAACACACCAGCGAGGCTGGGCTGGGACAGCCCCTGGCGCATGTTGCAGCGCCGTGCTGATGCGAGGCAGTTTTACGGCATGCCCAGGCGGCGACAGGAATGGCTGGAATGGCGACAGGAATGAATGAAGGTGTTACACGGGTTTCTCAAGCAACTACGTTGCAACTGAACCCAGCCACGGATGGACACAACCAGCACGGAAGGGGGCCGTTCGGACAAACCCCACCATCAAAAGCTTGTCACGCACACTCAGTGTGCTTCCAGATTGCGAACACAGGGATATAATACACTGGAAGGACTGAATGGCGCCAACGGCACTGCTTCTCGCACCTGCAGGGTTGCGACAAGGAATTAATGAATGAATGAAGGTGTTACACGGGTTTCTCAAGCAACTACGTTGCAACTGAACCCAGCCACGGATGGACACAACCAGCACGGAAGGGGGCCGTTCGGACAAACCCCACCATCAAAAGCTTGTCACGCACACTCAGTGTGCTTCCAGATTGCGAACACAGAGATATAATACACTGGAAGGACTGAATGGCGCCAACGGCACTGCTTCTCGCACCTGCAGGGTTGCGACAAGAAAGGGCGGAGGGAACAGAAAACAGCGAACACACAGCTGCGAGCCACAAAACACTCCCACATGTTGCAGTGGGCGCACGTGGGGGCAACTTCACCGACACCACCAGTCGCTGCACTGTTCACAAGCCAGCAGGATAGAAGTCACACAGCAGCCAGCAACTCACATGTCACCACATGCAGAAGCTCAATGCCTAACTACCCGCAAACCGTTGCCTCCTGACAGCACCACATGCCATGCAATGAAAGGCTGCTGTGTGAGCGCAAGCCCCTGCGCCCGCTTAGGGATGATTGCAGAAACCGCAAAGTCAGCCAAGACGCGCCAAAACTCCCCAACAGCAGCACGCCCTGCAATGCGCTCTACCGTCAGCAGAGGCAACGCAGGACCTTCTGCTGCCACAGCCCACGCCACTCTGCGGCCGAAGTCAACAGCACCGATGCCAGCCAGACACACCATGTCCCACACAATATGATGCAACCGGGGATGAGGTTTCACCCCCATCCACAAAGCTGCACACTGCAGGCCGCGGTCAGCAGCCAACCAAGGGGGGGCGTCGCCCACCCGGTGAGCTCGCAACTGCCCCTCAATCTCCGCCCGCACCGCCCCTGCAACAGGACACTCCCAACAATGGTGCTGTACACCGGGCTCAGCAGCCCCACATGCTACACAAGAGGTGCCTGTGTGCATGCGCTGGGCCATAGGGAACGCGTCGAGGGTGAGCCGCCATGCAGCCTCCTTGTGCTCATTAGGCACACGCAGCTTCCACCACCGCCGAAGCACCCGAGTGACCTCGGGCAATTGGCCCACAATTGGCTGCAGCATATCAACAGACAACACCCTCTGACGGAAGGCAGCATGCCTGTCAGCAATGGCTGACAGCGCATCCAAGGATTGACACTGGGTAGCTAGCGACACAGTGAGGGCCTCAAGCTTCACCACATCCCCATTGCGAGTATGCCAGCCCAGATCAGCACACACCCTGTCCCTAGCTGCGGTAAGCTGAGCCTCCGAAACGGCCGGCAGCCGCCCGGATGGCCTACCCCGCAGCACTGCACGTGCTGCATCCTGCCACGCACTAGGGATGGCCGCGACCAACACAGCCAACTCCTCCCTAGCCACCACCATGTTAGCATACCTAGGGCGATGCTGCAACACAGGGTCCCACACATGCATCCTGTATGCCTCCTCCCTTGCCCCCAGGTCAGGAATGGAACAGATAGCCTCAACCAGCTGCAACCAATGCAGCGCCTGCCCTGCACATTGCAGCTGGGTGAGGCCCAACAAGTCAGGCACCACAAACTCCAACCCCACCATCACTTGCCGCTGCTGTCCATACCAGTCCCACTGCTCCCTCTGCGCCACCACCGGATTGGACCACAATGGGACATAGTAACACCACGGGCCGGGCTGGACCGGGTTAGCGCCCACATGGCGAATATACGGCAGAGCCCTGATGCCAAGGGCAAAAGCACGCAAGGGGTCTGGCAACAGCTGGCCCCCAGCGTCCCTGAACAACCGACCCTTGTCACACAAGGCCAAGCCCCAATAACCCCCACCAGGCACCACCGGCACATGGTGCTGCAACAGCTCCATGCTGACTGCAACCCAAGGCTTGCGAGCATCCCCCACCAACACTTGCACTGCCTCACAAGCCAGGCGAGAGTGAAGGTGGGCCCGCACTGGCAGCAGACCCAAACCTCCCTCCCTAGGGTGGGCCTCCATACACGCCCTGGGCACCCCTGGTGCCCGTCGCTGATCATCATCAGCGACAAGGAATGAATGAATGAATGAAGGTGTTACACGGGTTTCTCAAGCAACTACGACAAGGAATGAATGAAGGTGTTACACGGGTTTCTCAAGCAACTACGTTGCAACTGAACCTGTACGACAAGGAATGAATGAATGAATGAAGGTGTTACACGGGTTTCTCAAGCAACTACGTTGCAACTGAACCCAGCCACGGATGGACACAACCAGCACGGAAGGGGGCCGTTCGGACAAACCCCACCATCAAAAGCTTGTCACGCACACTCAGTGTGCTTCCAGATTGCGAACACAGAGATATAATACACTGGAAGGACTGAATGGCGCCAACGGCACTGCTTCTCGCACCTGCAGGGTTGCGACAAGAAAGGGCGGACGGAACAGAAAACAGCGAACACACAGCTGCGAGCCACAAAACACTCCCACATGTTGCAGTGGGCGCACGTGGGGGCAACTTCACCGACACCACCAGTCGCTGCACTGTTCACAAGCCAGCAGGATAGAAGTCACACAGCAGCCAGCAACTCACATGTCACCACATGCAGAAGCTCAATGCCTAACTACCCGCAAACCGTTGCCTCCTGACAGCACCACATGCCATGCAATGAAAGGCTGTTGTGTGAGCGCAAGCCCCTGCGCCCGCTTAGGGATGATTGCAGAAACCGCAAAGTCAGCCAAGACGCGCCAAAACTCCCCAACAGCAGCACGCCCTGCAATGCGCTCTACCGTCAGCAGAGGCAACGCAGGACCTTCTGCTGCCACAGCCCACGCCACTCTGCGGCCGAAGTCAACAGCACCGATGCCAGCCAGACACACCATGTCCCACACAATATGATGCAACCGGGGATGAGGTTTCACCCCCATCCACAAAGCTGCACACTGCAGGCCGCGGTCAGCAGCCAACCAAGGGGGGCGTCGCCCACCCGGTGAGCTCGCAACTGCCCCTCCAGCCACGGATGGACACAACCAGCACGGAAGGGGGCCGTTCGGACAAACCCCACCATCAAAAGCTCGTCACGCGACAAGAAAGGTCAACACCTGCAGGTCAACACGGACTGCGCGTAACCATCGCTATCAGCGGTAGCGGCCGCGAGGTGCCGACGCACGAGCCGACATATCTTTGTTTTTTTTTTTGGGGGGGGTAGCTCAGTGGTAGAGCATCCGGTTACACTCTGGAAGGTCGTGGGTTCGTCTCCCACCCCCCTCGCCTGGCCGTAGTGGGGCACCAGCCCTGTGTGGCGGGGTGGCAGCCCCCACATGGAGCCACTACCAAGTGTGTCAGGCAAGCGCGAAGCTGGTACCGGGGACCCATATGCTCGGGTAGGAACGCGTGCGCCCACTCCAAACACACTAGTGCCTTCGGCGCCGAGATGTGTGGGGTTGGTGTTCCTATAGGTGATGGCTTCAGAGGAAGCCGACTGCACCTGGGACTATTCCTATTCCTATTTACAGTCAGACGCTATTGAAGAGCGACACCACAATCCAAGACGCGTCGCAAGTTGACGCGATGTTGACTGTATCGTAGTGGGTGACGAATATCACACCCCAGAGGCCAGTCGTTGGTGCAACGTTGGCCAAGAAGTGGGCTCTGCAGCTGGAACTGGAAAACAAGCAAGCACAGACGCCGCGTCTAGGCTATGCCAGCATCTCAGCAAGGCACTTCTGGCAAGCTCATGTTGCTGCTGTTGCGGCTGTTGCTGCTGCTGCTGCTGCTGATGATGATGATGATCCTGATGCCATCCAGTATGCAGGTGGGACTGTATGTGAACCAGCACATGCTGTATATTAACCTATGCAGGACACTGGCATTTGAACTTGAGGTTGCCTGTCACACCCAATGCATGATAGTATGAATCCGGTATGCATGGCTTGCCGCATGGGGCAAGGGCCTTGGTGGCACAACTTCAAGGTGCAGGGCAATAGGCTCGAAATGGTTTCACTGATTGGATACTTGTTGGCATGATAGAGACCGTTCCAACTTAATTGACCATGAGCTGTCACCATGGTACCATCCACTAGCCAACTAACCAACCAACCAACCATTGTGACCAACCAACCTGATCTACCTTGACACACATGCCGCATGCCGCAGCAGTGCTGACAGCGGCAGCCCGCCGCCGAGAGGCCACTCCTCACCACAACAGGCACACCAGCAGCAGCAGCAGCAGCATCAACAGTACGGGAAGCAGCCCCACACGACCGCACCACCAAGCAAGCCGTTTCTACATCTGCCATTGTGGTGCGATCCTACCAGGTGGCTGCTTCAAAGTCACCCCCACCTGGAATGCAGCACGCAAGTGCGGCCCGCACGGCGGCCTCCCCCAATGTCAGCGTCCAGCAATCTCCTAAGACGGGACTCAGCACTGGACTATAGCCCGGCTAAGAAGGGCCTTCTATTTGATATCTGAGACCATCAAGATGACGAAGCCACTCAGTAGGGGAAGGGCGGCCTTGCAGCAAATTATCGAAACATGCCCGGCACGTGTCGGACACATGATGTTAAGCACGGCGCGTTTGCTTTGTACAGCGCCACTGTTGGGGTGGTTGATGCCGTGGCACAGTCCCTGACTGCCTGACTGCCTTTCAATGCACTGGCAGTCCCCTGCACCTCAGGGCGTTGCTGTTCGAGAGCAGGTTGCCAAGAAGTGACTTCTTGGCCCTATAGCATAGCACAGGGAGGGGGTGTTGTGGCTTGTGAGGTCCACCGTTTCTGGATCTAGGGTACGCTGACTGGTCAGATGACCTGACTGTCTACCACTGTGGCCTGCCCACCAGGTGTGTGCAAGGCTCTGGCAGCAGCTGCTGCTGCTGCTGCTGCTGCTGCTGCAACAGGCGCCCTGGTGCAGCAGCATGAGGATGTGCTGAAGGTGACATAATCACTGCCAGTAGGGGGCGGTCACCGCTCAGCGGTAGTCAGTTCGCTCAGCAAGGTAGCGCATCATGACACATCATGACTGTGCATCGGATGCTGGGACCCAATAAGCAGCAGGGTTGTTACTTGATCATACTTGTGCTTTCCATTCCGAAGGGGTGACCCAGCAGCAGCTGCTGTCTGCAGATGTCCAGGTGATCCTGTGCCAAGATCGGCTGTTCAAAATTTGTGTTGATAAGCCATCAGCCATGCACACAGTTCCATTCTACCCAGCAGCAGCTGCTGTCTGCAGATGCCCAGGTGATCCTGGGCCTAAATAGGCCCATGCTGGCCGTCAGCGGGGCTAAGTGTCAGGTCATCATGTGACGGTCACATGTTGCACGGTGGCACAGTGCTCCTAGCAGTCATTGAGGGTTGCTGGTGTTCAACACAGTTCGGAACTGCTCAGCCCAAGTTGGGCAGGCCTGAGGGTGCGGTGTGTGCTAAGGGGTCCTAGAGTATGGCTGAACCAGTTGGCACAGGCTGTGCCAAGATATGACACTGTCATATGATCATAGTATGGTGTTGGTCAATATTTGACAGCCTGTGTTGCAACCTTGTGTCTTGTTACAAATCAGCTGTAACAACACTACATTTCTTTCTGTGCCAAGGCAGGGCCGTGTTAGTCAATGTTGCATGTTCTGGCTGAGTGACTGCCACATCGGATCGGATTGGCTGTGCAAAATTTGTGTTGATAGCCATCAGCCATGCACAACCGTCGCGTGTACAACAGTTACGAGTTGGTGAAGGCTGTGCCAAGGTATGGCAGCTGCTGAGCGTGGTATTTGTAAATCAGTAACTGGATGTTACACAGAACACCGCCCGTTTGGGGAGCCAACAAAAGGCTCATTGGGCAAAAGCAACTCTGACCGAAACAAAGTGACTACTCCTTGTGCATGTTCTGGCTGAGTCAGTGCCCAGATCAGCTGTGGCACCACTGTGTTAATCATCAACGGCGGCCATCATTGGCTGATCAGCCATGCACAACCATCGTGTGTATGGCCGACCGAGCAGTAAGGGTAGATTTCGCACCTGCTCGATATTTTCTGAGGAGAACAAGGGCCCTTGAAGTCCACATGGCTTGTTGCTGTGCCGATTCTGTGCTGGCTGTCAGTGGGGGCTGGTGGCAGGTCTGTCATCATGTACTGTGACAGTACTACTACAGCCTTTCAGCTACTACAGCCTTTCAGCTACTACACAAGTGTGACATGGAGTGGTTGAGTTTGTGACAGTTACATCTGCCCTGTCCTGGCTGAGCGTGACGTAAAGAAGTTAGTTACCTACAGTTGGTGACCTGCTGCAACCCTCCAACACTTACAAAACGAATGCCTGGCTTGAACGACACCAACACGACAGGCGGCACACACACATGGGTACCAATACACATGCCATCTCCTCGCAGCACCACAGAGAACACAGAGAACAGTCACTATAGAAGAACAGCAACAGCAGCAATGGCGATCCCTCTGGTACAGGTGTAGGTTCACACGAAGAGGCTGCAATCGCCATATGTGTAACCTCAACACCACCACCGCACAACATGTAGCTTTCAACACTGAATGGGTCAGGTGGGGTGTGTGGTAGTCTAGCATGCTAGACATGCACACCCCTCTGAGCCTTGAGTTACGCCAGTGGTTCTCAAGCGTAGCTACTTACTTGATAACTGAGTGAGGCTGCACCCACCAAGCGAGGCATGCAAACACAAAAGTATGTCCCGCATGTGTTAAATACGACAAGCAGTACACACAGGGAGGCTGCGATCACGAAATGATGATGCAATCATCACCTCAGCACCGACTCATAATGAGTCATGCCACACAGTGCAGTGCCAGTGAAGTTGGTGATCATAGAGTGATAGAGTGATGATCACTCTGACTCTGGTACACACGGGGTGGCAGCCACCAACAAATGAGGTCGCAATCACCTCACAAACACCAACGCACGCCACGCAGTGGCTTGGACAGTGACATCGGCGGTCACTCCTGAAACACTGATACCAGTACACATGTCGACACACACACGGGGTGGCTGCGATCGATCGCCTTACAGCGCAGCGCGCCCGCCCAAAGAGGCTGCAATCACCTCAACACCAACGCACGCCACGCAGTGGCATTGACAGTGCAGGTCAGCGACCACTCCTACACTGGTACACACGGGGGGGGGGGGGCTTGAGCCTTGTCAACAAAGCTACTTGGATAGATGAGAGGCGGCGGGGGCTTCGATTGCCCAACGGGGCTGCACAAGCCGAATGAGGTCGCAATCACCTCAACACCACCTCAAGCCTCGCAGCTTCATCTGCAACAAACAGCTGCAGTCCTGCAGCCCACCTCTTACCATTCCACACACAACACCCCGACTGTCATAAATATGTCTCTGTATCTTTATCTTTATCTGTCATAAATATCCAAATCAAAATATCCAAATCGAAACACAGAGAACACGTGTCTGCTGGCTGCACGTCATGTGTCCCCACATTCAAACAATGATGACAAGTGAGACAACCCACAACCACGGCAAGCACACACTCCCCTCGGGTAGGGAGGGACAGATGGGGTGCGTGGTAGTCTAGCATGTCAGACATGCACACCCCCTCTCAGCCATGCAGTCCTTGGGCTAGCGGCTCTCCAAGGCGTAGTCACTAACTCGACTGTCAGAATACTAAGGCACCTTTACCAAACAACACAGAACACGTGTCTGCTGGCTGCGCATCATGTGTCCCCACATTCAGGCAATGATGACAAGTGCGACAACCCACAACCACGGCAAGCAGACACGCCCCTCGGGTAGGGAGGGACAGATGGGGTGCGTGGTAGTCTAGCATGTCAGACATGCACACCCCTCTCAGCCATGCAGTCCCGGCGCCAGTGGCTCTCCATAGGCGTAGCCACTAACTGACACACATGCCTTGCGCCAGAGACTCTCCAAGGCGTAGTCACCAACTGACACACATGCCTTGCGCTAGCGGCTCTTTATAGACGAAGCCTCTAAGTGACACACACGCATTGCGCTAGCAGCTCTCCATAGATGTAGCCCCTAACGGACACACAGCCCTATCTGCACAGTGCAGGTGGCAGAAATGGACGCCCTGAATCGCCTGGCAACCGCGACGCCAGAGGGGCGAGCACAAACTTGCATAGGCTACAGGACGCGAGTGAGCGACTAGCCATGTCCCCAAGGAAAAGATCACACCAAGAACCCCATCAACCCTCACATAGGGGGGCGAGTACCCTGTGACTTGCATAGGCTGTAGGAAGCAAGTGAGCGACTGTGCGACCAGCCACGCCCCCAAGCAAAAGAGCACACCAAGCACACCATTAGGGTGGGCGAGCACACTGTGACTTGCACCGGCTATAGGAAGCAAGTGGGCGACTAGCAATGCTGCAGGCAGCAGGCATGGTCTGCTGCCTGCAGCGACCATGCTCCTCAGCATGAAGAGCAACCAAAACCCCCCCAATCGGCCACATAAGGCCTGACCTAGACTCCTGACAAACTTGCAGAGGCGACTGCAAGCGAGTGAGCGACTCGCGATGCCCCCAGGGAAAAGAGCACACAAAGACCACCATCAGCCCCGCCACATACAGCCTGCCTCAGAATCCTGTACTCAAAATCAGATCAAAGCAGACTCTCACGAGGACAGGCAAGCTACACGCTAGTGTGTGCGGCGCAGGGCAACCGCGATGGGACATCACCACCAGCAAGCACCACCAAGCCAACAAGCAAGACAGCAGTGCACTTGGCCGCTGCTGCCTACTGCTGCTTCTGCTGCTATGCAAGCACACTGCTGCTGGCCATGCAGAACTCACTACCAACCAAGCAAGCGCGCTTACACAAGCACAAAGAAAGCCAGCCCCCCAGCCACGACCAGCCACGCACCCTAACGCCCCGCCCTCTGTGCTACACTCATACTGCGTGCGATCAAGCTCAACTGTTCGCTGCAGCAGCGCGGTGTGCCTACTGCTGCTGCTGATGCTGAGCCGTGCTGCGAGCGGGGACAGGCTGCAAATTGTTGCAAGATACATCCCGCAAACGCAGCACGCGCATGCTCAAGCGGCCGCGAGCCATTTTAGACAACATCCAACATCATAGCAGCAAGCACCAACATAAGTGCCGCACGCGGCAGGTGTGGTGTGTCGTTGCCCAATCCTCTCGATGCTGCATCTGACGACCAAGCACAGCTGCCTGTGCTGCAGCGCGCATGCACCTCAAAACCCCAGAGGCATCGCGGCGGCTGCTGCTGCGCCGTCCAACCAGCAGTCTCAGACTATCAGTTACAGCAAGATACCCCTCAGACAATTTGCGTGCATACAGAAGCAAGCACAAGCCACCATAGACAGCATTGACATGCACAGCAGCCGCATTAAAGACACGTACATGGGTTGACCGCAAACATGGACGGCACCGGAACGTCTACGCCACACGCTGCAGTCGCGGTGCGTTGTTTGCCACCACCCCTCCTGCTGCGCGCGACGATGAAGACTGCAAGGCAGATTTCTTACGGCGCCTGCCTGCCCAAGCATGCCAGCGATCATGGGCTGGCAGCTGAACAAGGCCAGGGCACCTGGTGGCTGCTGCAAAAAGCATACATGCAGCGCGCGTGTGCAGGCACACGCACAGGCCACACTTCAAAGAAGGAACATACATTGACTGGCAGCAGCAGGAACACACAGCGCGTTGTCATGGAGGCTGCACAAACGGCAGACGCAACGGGTGTGTGCAATGCGCACACACACGCACGGGCCACACATACATAAAGAGGTAACATCGCAGCGACCGCATGCAGCAGCCACTTGCTGCACATCTTCATTGGTGTAAGCCCCTTTCGAAGTCCTGACGCGCGCAAGTCTGCACACAGACACACGCACACGCACCCCTGACGCACCTCCTGTCTCCATTTGGCATCACAAACTCCAGCCCACTGCGCACTGCAGTGCCACACAGAGAGGGCCAGGTGCTGCTGCTGCTGCTGCCGACCACTAGGGTTGGGGTTCAAAATCAAAACCCCAAACCCTCGGATTGGGCGCACAGTGCCCTGCGGCCCCCTTGCTGTGCGCTGCAGCCTTCTTCTACTCCTGGGGGTCATACCGCATCATGACCATGCCACCGGGCTTGCTGTGGCTGCACACCACCAAAACCCCAAAAACAGAACCCAGGTCCTACAAAAACAAAAACACCAGCCTAAACCCAGGCCTTGAAAAGCCACCAACCTAAGAGCAAGCCCGACACCAGCTCAAGAGCAAGCCCGATACCAGCCTAAGAGCAAGCCCAAAACAAGCCTGAGAGCAAGCCCGAGATTAAAGTGTTGCAGCAAGGCCGCCGCTCATGGCGTTCGGCTGCCCCAGCAGCCAATCAAAAGGGCGTGCCAGACAACCGCAAAGGCCAACTGCCAGCCCCACCCGCGCCACAAGAGGGGCGCAGGGTGCGCGAATGAACAGGTGGGATAGCTACACCTGCGCCATACAATGCTGCCAACTGCTGCTGCAAGGCGCGCAGGCCGGTGGGGCAACAGGTCTCTCATAAAGATGCATCACACACGTGTACTGTCTGGATTAGAAGCAGTGGCTGCCCGTCTTTCACAATGAAACAGACCAGAATTGAGTAAGACCAGTATGCCTCAGACCCAATGCACGATGACAGTGCAGGAGCTGCACAAGCTGCCCTCCCTAGCTGCTGCCTGCATCCATGCTTGCAGCACAGCAGCGACATATGCGCACATGGCTTCGCCCACACTATTTTGCCGTGCGTGCTGTTCACAAGCACGCCAGGCACTCACACGTGCTGGCAGCACCAGCACAGCACATACAGACAGGTTTTCTGCAGCTGCGCCAAGGCTGCTGCTCGGGGGTTTGGTCAGCACCAGCACGAAGTGCGGGGTTTGCTTGCTGCAGTGCAGTGTGACTGGGACGTCACACCATAACACAGCTCTTCACGAACTTGGTTTCAAATGGCTGCCTCCGTGCTTGGGATGCTGCACTTCTGGCACTGGGTGGTCAGCAGGCTCGACGGCCCCTGGCTGCTGCTGCTTCCCCTCCTTGGCAAGAGCCCAGTCAGCTGAGTCAAAGCACTTCTTCTCCTGCACGGGTTGAACGGTTGACAGGCAGCAGGGACAGACACAGGGCAGCAGAAGTAAACGGTTGTGAAAAAGGGTAAAGATTGTAGGATAAGGTAGGCAGGTGGGACAAGTGCCAAAGGGGACTAGACAAGACAGTAAGGGTGTGTAAAGCTGCTTAACAACCATCAAGCTGTCCTGCCATAAACAGCAGGAGCTGCATGCTGGGATGCAGAGCTGCCAATGCAAAGCTACGACGTAAGATCTTGTCAATGGAATCAAGCATAGGTGGTGCAGCATGCAGCAAGGCGCATGGCAGCTTCCGGTAGAAGCTGCTGAACCAACTGTGCTGTACGGGTGTCCAACTACTCAAGCTCAGCCACAGCACGTCAAGAAGAAGCAGCTGAGCGTCATAAATACAGCTAAAGGAGGATGCTGAAGGTGGTGCAGGCGCTCCCCAGGCCCTCACCATGGCCCAGGTGCTACCCATGCACCCAAACAGGAGCTGTCAACCAGCTTCTGCTCTCTTGCCAAACATGCTCATGACCGGCCCACCTTCATTATCAAGCGAGCCTTTGGCTTCATGCCTCCATACTTTGCTGCTAGGAGCTGCTCCTCCATCGTGGCCTGAGCTGTCGGAGATGGGAAATGCTCCTGTAAACGTGCGCGCTGTATGAGCTGCTTATGTGATGTGATGATGTATGAATGCTTAAGAAACTACGAGACAGCTTTAGGGAGCCTCTCGTTAGCAAAATAGCGCACACGGTTCCAAAAGCATACAAACCTGACTGTTGACCGGCGTTCTTGCGCTGCTTGATTGAACATGGTCAAGGCTCAATGATTGGAAGCATTTGAAAGGATAGAGGTTGGTGGGCACCCCACAACAAGCTCAGACACAAACAAGCTGCAAGAGAGATACCATATCGCCCCAGGATCATTCCAAATCGCTTACAGGAATGTTGATTGAACTTGTAGACACCAAACGTTGCAAAGGCTGGCCTGGTTTTGCCTCCCGATGATGCGTCCTCATCAGGTTGCCTGCTGATGGATGGAGAGCCAGATGGAGAGCAGCAAGGCCACAGTAAGTTGGATCACAATTATATCAAATGACTAGGACACCTTCACACGTGCGTGCTGCCTTGCCGGGCACTGCAGACCAAAAAAACCGCCAAGGCTATTGAGATGGTTGCCACCAGCTTTGCCCACTGCTTGATCAGGGTGTAGTCAATGTTTAATGCTATCATTTATATATACTTAGGCTATCAGCATTGGCCGCCATGCCAGACACTGCTCCTGCACAGCGCTGTGGCTGAGGTTGGTGCTGACAGTCCTTGCAGGTGGGACAGTACCTCACATCTGGAGCTGGCAGCGCAGCAGATGATGCAGTGGAAGTTGTGGGGTCAACGTCCCTGTCATGGGTGAGCAGCAGCAGCAGCAACAGGCGCTACGCCCTTGGGGGAGCAGCCGCAAGCCACACCCCATCATAGCTGCTGAACTGCATACCCCTAGCAGCGATCCCTTACATCAACAGCCCCTGTGTCAGCTGCAAGCGAACTGATTGGCACTCCACTGCCATCTCTACTGGGGCCCTGCCTTCTTGTGCGGTCAGTTGATACCCCCTGCCCCCCATGCCTTGCTGCACCCATTCCCTGTTGTGCAGGCATGTGTCAGCAAAGACATCGCTGACCCAGCAGCAGTGTCCCAACGTGTGTGGCAGCAGGCTTTTCGCAAGGCCAAATCCCAGGTAGCCGTTTACTTGCACAAGTGGCGGGTGCTGGGGGTAGGGGTGAGGGTGAGGGGTGGAGTGGAGTGGGGAGGGGCGGACTCTCCAAACAGCTTGCAACGGCCCAAACGATAATGCAGCCCATGTTTCTGCGACTCCACAGCAGCAGCACATGCAAGTGCCCCCCTTGCGTGTTGTCAGGACCAGTTGCGCAGGTCTCATCCTTAGCTGGCAGGCTCTGTCCTGCACCACCCTGCATGCCTTTCAACCAGCCAGGGGCCGCAGGCCATGTTTTACCACTGCTCTCGACCCCGCCCTTGGACCTTGCCCCGTGACCTATGCCCTATGCCCCACTGCTCTTGAACCCGCCCTATGCCCTATGCCCCGCAGCTCGACCATGACTTGCAGCATTTCCTTGGGGAGCTGCAAGCAGCCTGTGATGCAGCCAACCCAGACACCAGTAGCAGCAGCAGCAGGCAGGCAGCAGGGAGCAGCAACACGCAAGGAAGGCCTGAGACCGGCAGCAGGGAGCAGCTGCACACGTGCGTCCGCGTCAGCAGTGCAGTGTTTGTGTGCTGGCTTCTGCCACCTTGACAGAAACAACTCATCGCTCACAACAACCAGGCATATGTGCTGCCACAAGTGACAACAACAACACACAACTGGGAAAGACACATGGGCATGCAGCCTCGCAGATGGCCAGGTTGTACAGCAGCTGCAGTTTGACATCTGCACATGCTGCCCTGAGGAGGTACCCCATGCTGTGATGCTGTGCCGTGCTGTGGCTGTGCTGCTGCAGGTTGCTTGAGCTTGTCACAGAGTCCCTGGGTCTCGCAGACGCAGCTTTCCAGAGCAGCCTGCCCTCCATAATATCTTGGCTGCACGGGGAGCGCAAGGCCTGCAGCAGTAGGCAGGCGCAGCTGAAGAGCTGGTACAGCCGGCTGCTGTTCATGCTGTCACGCTGCAGCAGGCTGCTCACGACAGACGAAGAAGGGGCCGAGGCGACCGGCAGCGGCGTTGCAGGACACACGGATGCATCCACTGCCGCAGCAGCAGCAGCTGCCTGCGGGAGGGAGTTGTTTGCAATCCTGGGCAGCAGTCAGTCTTGCAGTGCTGCCAGCAGCAGCCAGGTTTCACCCAAAGTCATGCAGCTCCTGGGGAAGTCTGCGCCCTTTGTAACCGGCGGGGGTGCAGCCCCAGGTGGTGAGGATCGCAGCGGCAGCAGTGCAGCAGCAGCTGGGGCTGCCAGCGGCAGCGGAGACGCATCTAGTGGCATCGGGGAAGCAGCGGGCAGCGCCAGCGGCAGGGACGGGCCGCGTGCACAGCAGCAGCTCGGTGGCGGCGGTGCCGGCGGCTCGGAGGGGGCGGGCAGCCAGGCAGGCAATCAATCTGGCAGCAGGGGACACATAGCGCGGCGGAGGAGCGCACTGGGTAAGTTGGGCCCTGACAAAACCCTGGCATGAAAAAAAAGGATTGCTGCTTATTTGCTGGTGTTTTGGGAATGCAAGGGCAAGGATACAACATGTGGGTGCAAAGCCAAGGGCAAGGGTCTACCATCCCGCCATTGTTCCTGAACTCAACCCCTCATGTGCTGTGTTTCAACTCTAGTCAGGGGTGTCTGTTGACGCTGCTGATGGCCACCTTGCCTTTCCCTCTCTTCCTCCCTACCTCTTGCTCTCCCTCTGCAGCTGCCGCATGCTGTATCCGCCGGCCATCAACATGCCGTCAGCCAGGCACTGCTGCTGCTGCTGTTGCTGGAGTGCGATGAAGCTGCCACTGTCCAGCAAAGGGCACGGAGCAGCCAGGCTAGCGCCACTGCCAGATTGCTGCGCTCTCTTTGTGCCTTTCAAAGGATTGCCTGGCTGCAACATCATCCTGTCCTGGTCTTGTTGCTTGTCGCTCACGGCCCCCTGCTCTTGCTTGCTGCTCTGCCCTGGCGTGCCGTCTGCGGCCCCTGCAGTGGGGCTGGCTTCAAGACAGCGACTGGACAACTTAACTGCTGCACATGGTTTGCTCTTCCTCTCTCCCATGTAGTTGCTCACACCACGTTGCCCTGCGCTGCTTTCGCCGCTGTGGTGGCGGCCCCGTCGTGCTGTTTGCTTTGTGCTGCAGTGGTGTGCAAGACGCCCGGGCCTCAGGAGGACGGGGAGCTTCTGCTGGACGAGTGCTTGTTGGAGGGCCCTCCCCTCATCCTGCGGTGCAACACGATGCCGGTGCAGCAGGCAGAAGCAATGGAACAGCTGCTGCGGCAGGTGGGTGATGTTGGGGTCCGGGGGGGGGGGGGTTAGGGGTGGTGGTGGTGGTGGAGCGCATGTGATGTTTGGTGGGCGGTGTGTCCTGCTGCAGTTTTGTGCAGGTCACCAGTCGACCGGATGTAGCTTGGAGCTACTCCCACTCCTTATCACCATCGTCGTGCCAGCCGCATCGCTCCCGCATTCTGTGTGTGTGTGGATACTCAAAGCATTGCATGCAACAGCCAACAGCAGCTCCTTTCGTGCCCCCATGCCTTTCGCTGGTCCAACATGGCCTGCCGGTACATCGGCTATTGTGTGTGCGGTGTCCTGTGTGCGCCTACTGCAGTGCCGAGCAGCAGCAGCAGCAGGAGGCGACGCAGACGCACAGGAGGCCCGCTGCTTCCCAATCAAACCAACAGCAAGGTACGCTATGGATATCGCAGCACAGCACGGCGGCGGCAACAGTGCGGAGATCCTCCCTGCCGTGCCCCCAGCTGGCGGCAGCACAGGCGGTAGCGCGAGGGGCAGCAGCAGCAGCAGCAGCGGCACAGGCGGGCGGCGGCGGCAGAGCGGCAGCAGCGACGGCGGCTGCCGACGCCTCAGCAGCGGCAGCGGCAGCAGTCAACAGGGCGTGGTGGACAGTGCGCATCAGCGGCAGCAGCCGGCGGGCTGGACGGCACACGCACAGCAGCCGCAGCCGCAGTGGTCTGGGCAGCGGCAGCTGCCGGCGCACCCAGGGCAGCAGCAGCAGCAGCAGCTGTGCGGGCATGAGAGTGACCATGCCCCCGGGGTGTTGACCACACCCCAGCAGCAGCAGCAGCCAGACCCACAGCTGTCTGACTTCATGGCCGTGCATGCGGCTGTGAGCAGCGACGGGGCGGGCCCAGTTCACAGGTCAATATCACAGTTGCGCCTGGAGCAGCAGCTGCAGCTGCAGCGGCAGCACCAGGAGCAGCAGGAGCTGTCGGCGCAGCAACAGCAGCAGCAGCAGCAGCAGCAGCAGCAGCAGCAGCAGCAGGATCTGTCAACGCAGGGGCCGCTGGTGCAGCAGCAGCATGCAGACCAGCGGCAGCAGCAGCAGCAGCAGCAGCAGCAGCAGCAGGAGGAGGTGGCGCTGCAGTCGCGCCCTTTGATGCAGGCTGACAGGCTTGCGGCATCTGGCAGCACTGTTGCCGGCAGCAGCAGCAGCAGCAGCCGCATCAGCAGCCCCGGCGGCAGCAGCAGCAAGGGTGCAGAGCGCGGGTGGCTGAAGCAGCAGTGGCACAAGCTCTCCGGCAGCCTGAACAAGCCTCGGGGCGACCGTCGGCCGATTGGGGCCTGCAACAGCAGCAGAAGCATTGGGTTGGCGCAGCAGCAGCAGCACGATGAGGCGCATGCCGACCCCAACAGCAGCAGTCCTGCTGCTGCTTGGCGGCGGCGGCCCAGTACTGCCCCGGGCCACCTGAGTACTGCTACTGCTACTGCCAGTTCTGCAGCCTCGTCAGGCAGGAGCAGCCTGGAGGAAAGCAGCAAAGCAGCGAGTGCTGGGGCGAGTGTGAGTGGGCACGGCGCCGCAGCAGATGCAGTGCCTGCTGGCCAGGAGACTAGAGGGAGCATAAAAGCTGCTGGGGCACTGCAGCAGCAGCAGCAGCAGCAGCAGCAGCAGTGGCAGCAGCAGGAGGGAGCTGGTCAGGCTGCTGCCCTGCTGCCAGGCAGCCTTACCACCGTTGGGGGGTTGCAGGGGACTGCAGCAGCAGCAGCAGCGGCAGCAGCAGCGGCACCTGAGGGTGTTGAATCAAGCGGCAGCAGCACCCCTGCAGCAGCCGGCCTGGCAGCTGGCAGCGATGCTGCTGATCGCAGCAGTGACACAAAAGCAGCTCTGCGCAGCTCCGCGCAGCAGCATGAACAGCAGCAGCAGCAGCAGCAGCAGCGCATGGCGTCTGCGTTTGCGTTGGCGGAGCTCTGGGACCCTGAGGAGCACCCTCATGCAGCCAGCATAGCAGCAGCTGCTGCTGCCCGCACAGTGGGAAGCAAGCTGGCGTCCACTGCAACCCACTTCCCCTACAGGTGAGCCAGGGGGGGGCGGGCACTCAAGAAGGTTCCGGACACCATGACGAAAAAGTCGAAGGGGGCCAAACCACCACCACCCCCCCCCCCCCGGCCGGGCCGCGGGAGGGGGGGGGGGGCTCGCAGGGGGGAGGGGCTTTTTGAGCCTGTTGGTTGCTGTAAAGGTATTGTGCGGGTACGAAAAGGTATGCAACCGGTTGCAAATCACATAAGCATAGCAGCAGCTGCTGCCGCCCGCACAGTGGGAAGCAAGCTGGGGTCCACTGCAACCCACTTCCCTTACAGGTGAGGCAGTCCTGCCCCTGCCGTTGTTGCACGCGTGTTGCACTTTTTTTTTCCGTTGTTGCATGCGTGCTGCACATTGTTGCATGCTGCAGCTCCTGCTAGCAACGCCTGCGTAATCAGGTGAGTTTGTGTGTGTGTGTGTGTGGGGGGGGGGGCAAGGGGGTAAGGGGGGGGGGGGGTGGCAATGGTGGTGTGCGTGTGTGAGCCACAGCTCAATGCGCTGCTTTCAATGGCACTGCTGGCAAGCGCAGCTCACTGCGCAGCTTTCAGTGGCACCGCTGGCAAGCGCTGCGCCAGGCCATGCACGGCATCGCCTGGTGGCCTTTTTCGCAAATGGCGATCCAGCCAGGAGAGGTTTGACCCATGCTCACTCGGCTCACCGTATCTGCTGGTTTGCAGGTCTGCGCCCAGTAGCCGCGCCCACTCAGTTGACGGCTCGCTGCAGCTTGCCACCACACGCTACGCCCTGAACCGCTGCCTCAGCCCAAGCACAGGCGGCGCCCCCTCCCCTGTCACAGCGACGTCAGCAGCAGCAGCAGCAGCAGCAGTGGCGGGAGTTCCGGCAGCTGCGGCGCTCTTTGGCAGCACTGGCCATCTGTCAATGCTGCCGTTTGCGGCAGCGGCGGCTGCGCCTGGTCGGCCGCTGGTGCGGTTACAGCAGAGCAGGAGCAGCAGCCAGCTGTCGTTGGAGGGCGTGCCATGTGGCGGCGGCGTGGCGGCCTCGCCTGTAGGGGGCGGCAGCTGCGGCACAGGGGGCAGGGTGAGCGGCGGCGGCAGCAGCTGTGGGCTCAGGCACAGTGCCAGCTACAGCAGCCTCCAGGTGCGCGCAGCGGGGAGAGTACACGCCGTTGTTCTGGCATGGACACATGCATTGTGTTTGCGCGTGCTGGGCCTTAGCGCGGGCGTGTGTGTGTTAGCACGGAGCAGCACAGCCTACCGTTCACTTCGTCTCCATGACATGTAGCTTTCTTCATCTCGCGCCAGCGCTGGCTTTTATACCTTCTCACAAACGCCCTGCTGCTTGACCACACCCCGCTGTGTCCCCGCCGTCCTGCCACAATAGGTGCTACGGCGTCAGAACAGCGGGCTGTCAGCAGCAGGGCGTCGCAGCAGCAGGCTGGGCGGCAGCAGCAGCAGCAGCACACGCGGCCTTGCCGCCGCCGGCAGCAGCGGCGGCGCCGCTGCTGCAGCTTGCCCTTCGGCAGCAGGGCAGTTTGAGGCCAGCCGGCTGGGCGGCCACCTCCTGCAGCAGCAGCAGCAGCAGCACTCGTGCAGGTCGTCTTATGACAGCCTAGGTGTCAGCAGCCCGGCTCCCTCACTGCCCGATGTCGGAGGGCTTAGCCGGTGCGGGACACCGCTGTCTGCTGCGTCCGAAACACCCCACTCTGCCCCTGGGGGGACGCCGTCGGGCTTGGGGGCGCTTCCGTTCAGAGCATTTGGTGCGTTGTCTCAAGGGGCGCAAGCTGGTGCTGTCGGTAGGTGGGAGAAGGCAGGGGCAGCAGCAGCGCCGGCGGCTGGCAGGAGCGGCAGCGGCAGCAGTGGCAGTAGCGTCCTGCAGCAGCAGCAGGCGGTGCTGCTGAGTCTCAACACCTGGGCCAACACACCGATGGGCGATCAGCAGTACTCGCTGCCGTCTTCTCTCCTAGGCAGCCCAGCCTCCCGTCCCTCTAGTCCTGCGGTGGTCATCAGGGCGGGGGAGGTAGGGATGCATGCGGCTGCTGCCGCAGCGGCAACAGCAGCAGCGAGCGCCACGGCGGCTGAGGCGCACTTGGCCTGGCTGCATGGCGGCAGCGGGGCCGCAGCCACCGGGCAGCAGTGGAAGGCGTCGCAGCAGCACCTGCAGCGCTGCGTGTCGGCGAGCGGGGCCCTGACGCGGTCTACCAGCTGCGGCAGCAGTATGGGGGCGGCGGCGACTGGGCCACCGACCCGGCTTGGGGCCAGCACGAGCCTCCAGGGGGTGGTAGGTGCACCTGCGGGCAGCCCGGTGCCGGGGTGCGGCCACCACACTGTTACACGTAGCATGAGTGGGACAATGAGCCCGGCGATGCTGGCAGCAGTGGCGGCTGGCAGCGGCAGCAATGGCGGCGGCGGGCAGCAGCAGCAGCTGGCAGCAGGGGCCGGCGGGGCGGCGGGGGATGCAGCTGCCCAGGGGGCGGATGCAGCTTGTGTGCCTGACTGGCTGAGGTTGCAACAGAAGCCTGCCGCGCACCTGATGTGGAAGCAGCCGCACGGACGGCTGCGGCCGCTGCCAGGGCACAGGACCCACTACCATTCCGACTCCGACATCCAGGTCCCCTGCTGGCCGGGGCCGGCGGCTGCGCCGGCCGGCGCGGCGGCTGGTAGCAGTGCGGCCAGCCTGGTGCAGCCGGCGGCGGCTGTGGCGGTGGCTGAGGGGCGGACAGCGAGCCCGGGTTTGGAGGTTGTGGCGGCTGCGTCGTTGGCGCCCAGCATTGGCGTGGAGGCGTCTCTGCTGGCGCTGCAGACAAAGACCATCAAGTGCTCGATGTGCGGGGTGAGTGTACTGCATCCTGTGCCGTACTGTACTGTACTGGCTACAAAGCAACGTCTGTTACTGCATTCACTGTGCTGCCCCTGGTTATTCGACCACTGTGCTGCAGGGCGATGTGTTTCGCATCATCATCATCATCATGCACCGTCACGACGAGCTGTGTGGGATGCAACGATCGCTGCCTATAGCTTGCACACCAGCGACATGTGTACTGCCCTGTATTTTGCACCTACTGTATGTCGTGATGTCCTGGGCATCATCATGCGCCATCACAACGAGCTGTGTGGGCTGCACCTAGTGCTGCCCTCTGAACTACGTAACACTTTACTGCATTGATTGTACTTCACTCACTCTACTGCGCCCTCTGTACTGCAGGGTGATGTGCTGGGCATCATCATGCGCCGTCATGACAAGCTGTGTGGGCTACTGGCGGGGAGCTCTCTCAACTGCGTAACACTGTACTGCATTGATTGTACTTTACTCACTGTACTGCACCCTCTGTACTGCAGGGTGATGTGCTGGGCATCATCGTGCGCCGTCATGACGAGCTGTGTGGGCTACTGGTGGGGAGCTCTCTCAACTGCGTAACACTGTACTGCATTGATTGTACTTTACTCACTGTACTGCACCCTCTGTACTGCAGGGTGATGTGCTGGGCATCATCATGCGCCGTCATGACGAGCTGTGTGGGCTGCTGGTTGGGGAGCTCTCCAAAATCAAGGGGAACGCCTCGACCGCAGATGCCCAACTGACCGTGCTGGCCAACTGGATTGATGACCAGGTTAGTTGCCATCTAGCAGTGTTCAGTAACTTTCCTTCTATACGCTGTGTACCATGTGCCTGTGTGCTGTACCATGTGCCTGTGTGCTGTGTGCCTGTGTGCCTGTGTGCTGTGTACCATGTGCCTGTGTGCTGTGTGCCTGTGTGCCTGTGTGCTGTGTACCATGTGCCTGTGTGCCTGTGTGCTGTGTGCCTGTGTGCTGTGTACCATGTGCCTGTGTGCCTGTGTGCTGTGTGCCTGTGTGCCTGTGTGCTGTGTACCATGTGCCTGTGTGCTGTATACCATGTGCCTGTGTGCTGTGTACCATGTGCCTGTGTGCTGTGTACCATGTGCCTGTGTGCCTGTGTACCATGTGCCTGTGTGCTGCATATTTTTTTTCAGTACATGTGCTAGATGGCACTCTTACAAGGTGAGTGTGCAAACACTGACACCAAGCAGCTTGTGCAAAGTAGTTCGGGTGATACGAGAGGACTGAACGTCAATCATTCAGCAGGTATGATACCTGCTTCATTCCAATGCGCCTGTTTGCTACTGCAGCTGCAGCACAGCGTGTGGCCGGACATCCTGCACCAGCCGCTGATGCGCATGCTGCCTCAATTGCATACGCCGCATCCCCCTTCCCCATTTGAATCCCTGTTAACGCCTTGCCCTCAGTTCATCTCACGTCTGCTTGGTGTGTCTGGGTGGCTCTCGCTGGCGTCGACACCAGGAGAGCCTGATCAGGACACAGCACGCTCCACGCATTATGCAACGACCCTCCATGCGCTGCCTCCCCTGTACGTCTGTTTGCTCCTGCAGCTGCAGCACAGCGTGTGGCCAGACATCCTGCACGAGCCGCTGATGCGCATTGTGCAAGCTGCCAGGCTAGCGGCATCGCTACAGCCCGACGGAACAGGTTTGCCTGAGGTGCGCCTGTGAAAAAGAGGGAGGAATTTGGCGGCGGGGGTTGGGGGGGGTGGGGTGGGGTGGGGTGGGGAGGGAGCTATGGTGGTTTGTTGGGCATGGCGACGGGGAGGAGGATGTATATGCGCGTGTGTGAAGGTTGGGGGTGGGGGGTGGGGGGCTGAGCTTGTCGGGTGGTGCAACTCCCCTCCCAAAGGGGTGATGATTGTTGCGCACCGTACAAGCTGCCAGGCTGGTGGCATCCCTACAGCCCGATGGAACAGGCTTGCCTGAGGTGCGTGTGGGCGGGGGTGGAGGGAGGGTGGGTGGAGAGACGACGGGTGGGGTGTCATGACACCGCTGTAACCTGCTTGCAGGCATGCCTGGATGTGCAGGTGTGTGCACGCGGTTGGGTTCAGGAAATTGGAGGGTGGTAGGCATTGATGCGCGTCTTGCAAGCTGGCAGGCAGTCTGAATTTATCCATGTCGTCTTTAGGCATGGGCAGGAAGTTGGATGGTCTGGTCAGGGAGACAAGATTACGACACCCCTCAGCCTGCATGGTGGATGCGTACGTGTGTGGCATGCATGTTTGTGCGTGGGTGTGTGCACCGCCTGAAAGTGTCAGAGGCAGGCATCAAGCATGGCCATCAGCCACCTCACCTCACCTCACATCTTTACTGTGCTGTGCTGCCGCAGAAGCTCTGCTCCGAAGCGATCATGGCGCTGCAGTGCATCAGCACGCACTGGTGGAGCCAGATGCTGCTGCTCACTACAAACGAGAGCAACGCAGAGGTGTTGGCTGCAGGGGCGGTGAGTAGCAGCCTGCACCTGGCTAGGCAGCTAAGGGGGGGTGGGAGCATGCCTGCTCAACAAGCACATACCAAAACCAATTTTGGTTTTCCGCATGCGTTATGGGACGGGAGTTGCGTCTGTTGTCAGAACGCACTGGTGGAGCCAGATGCTGCTGCTCACCACAAACGAGAGCAACGCAGAAGTGCTGGCAGCGGGGGCGGTGAGTAGCAGCCTGTGTCTGGCTAGGCAGCTGGGGCGGGGGTACAAGCTGGGGCAGCTAGGGCATCTGGGTGGAGGGAAAAGCCTGAAGTTGGGGCAGCTGGGGCGGGGAGAGAAGCCTGAGGGAGAGATGCTCAGCAGCTGCATCTGAACGAAAGGTCTGTGCACCCCGTGACCATGCGACCCAGTCGCAGGCCGCGTGTCGCTTGTGGTGAAAACCAGTCATTGCGGACAGCTGCGACATCAACAAACCGGCGATAGCTGCGTCTGTGTGTTTGTGTCCACTGCGGCTGCTGCTGCTGCTGCTGCTGCTGGTGCCCCTGCAGGCCGACTGCGACATCGTGGTGACGCTGTGCATGCAGGTGTGTCACTGGGGAGTGAGGATGCATATAGCAAGCATACTAAGTACATGCAAGGCACATGCAAGCAATCTGTGAGGCACACCAACGTAGTCAGACACGGATATGATGTGTCACTGGGGAGTGAGGTGCCTGCCAGGTGTTCATCAAGTGCTGCCAATTGCCAACAGCTATTGCAACACACTCACCGGTGAATCAGATAGGAGCCCGACGTCTTTGTGCCTGTGCCTGTGTCTTTATTCACACTGGTGCTGCTGCTGCTGCTGCTGCTGCTGCTGCTGCTGTGGCTGCAGGTCATTCGGCGCATGCAGGGCAAGCTGCAATGGCTGTCGGAGCCGCTGCCGGTCCAGAGCCGGCGGCAGAGCGTCAGATCCTCCGGCCTGTCAACACCTCGCAGCTCCGCGGTCATGCAGGTGCGCCGTTAACCCTGTCCCCCCCCCCCCCCCCATGGGAGCATTGCCGACTGATGTGATCGTGTCTTGATAGCTGTGTGTGTATAAGGTAGGTCTGGCATTTGTTGCCTTCTGCTATCAGTGTGAGCGTGGCCAGGGCAGCACCTTCTGGGTTATTCAAGGGGCCAGAGACAGCGGCAAATCATCAAATCCTCGGGCCTGTCCACGCCTTGCAGTTCGGCAGTCATGCAGGTGCGCTTGGTCGCTGTCTTTGCCCCCCATCCCCCCCCCCCCCCCGCCCCCGTTTTTGTGTGACACAGCAACTGCCATGCACAAACAGCCAACATTGCTGGAGGCTTGCAACAAATGTGGGGCTTGTGCTGCTGTCTGATGCCGCATGTGCTACACAAGCTTGTCTGGGTAGTAGGGGTTGACAATCGCTTGAGACATCAGCCAAGATTGACTGTCCTCATTCCGGACCTAGATGGAGAAGAGAGGGTTGGTCAAGTTGGCATCAGTGCCAGTAGCAGACACCCAGTTCCGACAACTGGTTGCGTGTGGGTTGCAAAACGTACCTCGGCTGGCTGCCCTGTTGCCGCAGGTCTCTGACTTTGAGCTGATAAGCCCCATCAGCAGAGGCGCATATGGCCGTGTGTACAAGGTCCGCAAGCGAGCCACAGGTGAGGGCTATGTGTTGGGGCGTAGGGTTCTGACATGTATTTGAGGGGTTGGTGTTGAGGCTTGGGGTTCAGAATGGGGGTGTAGGGCGCTTGTTTAGGTCGGGGTGGGGGGGGGGGGGGGGGGGGGGGGGGGTTGCTGCAGTATGTACAAGGGGAGGGGGGGGGGGTTGCTGCCGTATGTACAAGGTCCCGGGGGGGGGGGGGGTGCTGCCGTATGTACAAGGTCCCGGGGGGGGGGGGGGGGGGCTGCCGTATGTACAAGGGGGGGGGTTGCTGCCGTATGTACAAGGTCCCGGGGGGGGGGGGGTGCTGCCGTATGTACAAAGTCCCGGGGGGGGGGGGGGTGCTGCCGTATGTACAAGGTCCCGGGGGGGGGGGGGGGGGGAGTTGCTGCCGTATGTACAAGGTCCCTGGGGGGGGGGGGGGGTTGCTGCCGTATGTACAAGGGGGGGGGTGGTTGCTGCCGTATGTACAAGGTCCCGGGGGGGGGGGGTGCTGCCGTATGTACAAGGTCCCGGGGGGGAGGGGGGGGGTGCTGCCGTATGTACAAGGGGGGGGGGGGGTTGTGCCGTATGTACAAGGTCGGGGGGGGGGGGGGGGGTGCTGCCGTATGTACAAGGTCCCGGGGGGGGGGGGGGTGCTGCCGTATGTACAAGGTCCCGGGGGGGGGGGGGGGAGTTGCTGCCGTATGTACAAGGTCCCTGGGGGGGGGGGGGGTTGCTGCCGTATGTACAAGGGGGGGGGTGGTTGCTGCCGTATGTACAAGGTCCCAGGGGGGGGGGGGTGTTGCTGCCGTATGTACAAGAGGGGGGGAGGGGGGTTGCTGCCGTATGTACAAGGTCCCAGGGGGGGGGTGTTGCTGCCGTATGTACAAGAGGGGGGGGGGTTGCTGCCGTATGTACAAGGTCCCGGGGGGGGGGGGGGGGTGTTGCTGCCGTATGTACAAGAGGGGGGGAGGGGGGGGGGGTTGCTGCCGTATGTACAAGGGGGGGGGGGTGGGTGCTGCCGTATGTACAAGGGGGGGGGGGGGTGCTGCCGTATGTACAAGGGGGGGGGGGGTGGGTGCTGCCGTATGTACAAGGGGGGGGGGGTTGTTGTTGTGCGTATGGCCGTATGTACAAGGTCCCGGGGGGGGTGGTGTTGCTGCCGTATGTACAAGGTCCGGGGGGGGGGGGGTGCTGCCGTATGTACAAGGTCCGGGGGGGGGGGGGGGGGGGGAGTTGCTGCCGTATGTACAAGGTCCCTGGGGGGGGGGGGGTGCTGCCGTATGTACAAGGGGGGGGGTGGTTGCTGCCGTATGTACAAGGTCCCAGGGGGGGGGGGGTGTTGCTGCCGTATGTACAAGAGGGGGGGAGGGGGGTTGCTGCCGTATGTACAAGGTCCCAGGGGGGGGGGGTGTTGCTGCCGTATGTACAAGAGGGGGGGAGGGGGGTTGCTGCCGTATGTACAAGGTCCCAGGGGGGGGGGGGGGGGGTGTTGCTGCGTATGTACAAGAGGGGGGGAGGGGGGGGGGGTGCTGCCGTATGTACAAGGGGGGGGGGGTTGCTGCCGTATGTACAAGGGGGGGGGGGTGGGTGCTGCGTATGTACAAGGGGGGGGGGGGTGCTGCCGTATGTACAAGGGGGGGGGGTTGGGTGCTGCCGTATGTACAAGGGGGGGGGGGGTGCTGCCGTATGTGCAAGGGGGGGGGGTGTTGTTGTGCGTATGGCCGTGTGTACAAGGTCCGCAAGCGAGCCACAGGTGAGGGGGGGGGGTTTTGACCATGAGATTGTGCTGTAATATCTGGCTGTGGGTCTTGCTGAGGCTTGTATAGCCGCGTTCACAAGGTCTGCAAGCGTGTACACGGTCTGCAAGCAAGCCACAGGTGCTCGTTTGGGCTTGAGGTTTAGATTTGAGTGGATTGGGGTTGGGTCGAAGCGCATATGGTTGCGTGTGTAAGGTTTGCAAGCGAGCCAAAGTCAAGGTTGTGGCTTTATGCTCTGGGTTGGGTCTGGGGCCGCTGTACATGTGGTCATGCTTCCATCCTCTGCATTCCAACCATCACTGTAGGTTTGAGGCTCCGATGTAGCGTAAGGCACTTGGACAAGTAAGGTCACAAGGCGGAAGAGCGTCATGTGTGTTTGAACGTCTTGTGGTTGCTCGCTGATAGGCACCCCTGCGCATGTCCGCTTCGCTTCCAGTGTGTTTTGGATATGTATGCAGCTGCGCTGTCCAACTCTTATTACAATTGCTTACACCCCCACCTTTCCTGCAGGCGACCTGTTTGCAATCAAGGTGATGACGAAGACGGACCTGGTGCGAAAGAATATGGTGGAAAGCGTCACCAACGAGCGCAACATCCTCGCGATGGTGAGCGCCGCTTCCGCGGTCTCGTTCTGTTCCTGCGCAGTCTGCGGGTACACAGGGTGGGCATGTGTAACGTGCAGTGCCGGTGTTGCAACGTTGCGAGTTGCGTCGATTTACGTTGTCAGGGAGGAGTTGCCGAATCCGCAGTACTGTTTGCACCACTCGACCTCAACTTCACCTACAAAAACACAACCCCGAACGCGATGTGCCTTGTTTTCTCTGTGTGCTGCGACCCTGCAGGCCAACAACCCCTTCGTGGTTCGCTTCTACTACTCATTCTCCTCGCCTCTGTGCTCTGCCATTGTGTGCAGCAAAGCTGGCTTGCATGTCACCGCTGCTCTGCTGTGTGGCTGTGTGTCTCCAACCCTGCAGGCCAACAACCCGTTCGTGGTGCGCTTCTACTACTCCTTCTCCTCGCCAGAGAAGCTGTTCCTGGTGATGGAGTTCTGCAACGGCGGCGACCTGGCATCCATGCTGCAGGTGACTGAAAAATAATAATAAAATTATATGTAATAAAACAATTTATTGTGTCTCGTTCCTGGTGATGGAGTTCTGCAACGGCGGCGACCTGGCATCCATGCTGCAGGTGAGTCAAGCGAGTAATCAAGGCTTTCAAAACCGTACATGTCACAGTTTCTCAGTCTAAGTGCATTCAGTTGATGGTGATGGTGGTGAAGTGATGGAATTCTGCAACGGCGGCGACCTGGCATCAATGCTGCAGGTGAGTCACGCGAGTAATCAAGGCTTTCAAAACCGTACATGTCACAGTTTCTCAGTCTAAGTGCATTCAGTTGATGGTGATGGTGGTGAAGTGATGGAATTCTGCAACGGCGGCGACCTGGCATCAATGCTGCAGGTGAGTCACGCGAGTAATCAAGGCTTTCAAAACCGTACATGTCACAGTTTCTCAGTCTAAGTGCATTCAGTTGATGGTGATGGTGGTGAAGTGATGGAGTTCTGCAACGGCGGCAACCTGGCATCAATGCTGCAGGTGAGTCACGCGAGTAATCAAGGCTTTCAAAAACCGTACATGTCACAGTTTCTCAGTCTAAGTGCATTCAGTTGATGGTGATGGTGGTGAAGTGATGGAATTCTGCACCGGCGGCAACCTGGCATCAATGCTGCAGGTGAGTCACGCGAGTGATGAAGCGCTGTGTTTGTTATGTGAGGTCTCCTTGGACATTTCAAAGCAATTAGTTGAGCCTGAGGGTAGTGATACTCTGATTATGGAGTTCTGCAATGGCGGCGACCTGGCATCCATGCTGCAGGTGACTGATGCAGGGATCAATAGTCGATACGCCGCCATGTGTACTGCTCACTGTCTCAGTGTAAAAGTACAGCCCTCGCCACCTTCGCCTGTTGCATATTGCCTGCGGCATGTGGACCGGCTGCTGCTGCCGGTTCTCCAGCCATTCATCTTTTGGTGTCTGTTTGCTGGGTCCAGGGCAGTGTCCATGTTTGTAGTGATGTTTCCTTGGACATTCTCAGAATGGTTAGTTGAGCCTGAGGGTTGTGATACTGCTGCTCCCCTTGATGTGTACACACCATCTGCTGTGCAGGAGGTGTGCCGGTTTGACGAGGACATTGCGCGGCCAGTACATTTCAGAAGTTGTGCTGGCGTTGGAGTACGTGCACAGCAAGGTGGGTGGTGGGGTGCTGACGACCTGGGACAAGCGTTAACTTTTCTGGAATTCTGTGCATTGCCAGCTCAGAATCATTGAGTGGTTGAGAAGAACCAGGAAAGCAGTGTATGGGAAATGCCTTCTGTGTTTTGCAGGGGGTCATTCACAGGGACCTCAACCCAGACAACCTGCTCATGTCCGGCACCGTACAATCACTAACTTTCCTACACTCCTCTCACACCTATGGTGGCTGTGGTTGGCAGGATCACAAAGCATGCCTTGCCTGAATACGCGTAACGCAACTTAAAGTGGCAACAACAGCAGCGAACGATAAGCGCGGATTTGTGGCACAAAATATTTGCGTGCAAACTGTGTTGATTGTGCTGTGCTTGCAGGCATCATTCACAGGGACCTCAAGCCTGACAACCTGCTCATCTCGGCACCGTACAGCCCCCCCCCCCCCCCCCCCCCCCCCGCCCCGCCGCGCCCTGTTTCCAGTATAGTTGGCGCAAGCACGAGTACATATACCTTCAAGTGACTGGGGATCGCGGCACGACATTTTCAAAGGTCAATACAGATAGCAGTGAACGGATTGTGTGTTCAAATTGCCTTCTGTGTTCGCAGGGCATCATTCACCGGGACCTCAAACCAGACAACCTGCTCATCTCCGGCACTGGGCACGTGAAGCTCTCCGACTTTGGCCTCTCCAAGCTAGGCGCCGGCAGCGCAGCCGTCGCAGCCGCCAACGCAGCCGACGCAGACGCAGCCGCCGCAGCCGCCGACGATGCCGGCGGCTCGCACGGAGTGCTGCCACCGCCGCCGGGTGAGCCGATAGCTGGCGGCGATGTCATAGACCCTGAGGGCTCCCCACCAGCGGGATCAGCAGCAGCAGCGGCGGAAGGAGCAGAAGGGTTGTTCCTTGGGCCTGATAAGGGCTGTTTCAAGGAGGTCCCCATCATGCAGGACCCGGGATGCGGCACTTCTGGGAATCGCCACGCGGGGGCCGGTGCCGGCCCCGCCCGCCCCTACACTCTGAGCGCATTCGCGGCAGAGGCGCAGGGGGTTGCGGCGGGTGACAGCAGCAGCAGCAGGCAGCGGCAGCGCGGGGGAGTGACGGCAGGGGCCAGTGACGGAGCAGATGCCGTGCGTGCGGACACCCAGCAGCAGCCAGCAGAAGCAGTAAGCTCGGCGGCTGAGGACATTGGGACACCAGTGCTGGTGAGTTCTCCAGAGCCGGACCGTCCTCTGCTGGAGCAGCAAGCCAGCAGCCCGCCAGCATCTGGGCAGCAGCAGCAGCCGGCGGCTGGCAGCAATGGCGGCAGCAATGGTGGCAGCAATGGCGGCAGCAGTGGCGGCAGCGGCCTGAGCAAGGCGTTCAGGTGGAGGGCGTGGCTGAGGGGCAGCTCGGGTGGCCAGGATGGTTCTATGTCTCCCGGCACACAAGCGCAGCAGGTAGGTGTGTGGAAACTAGACCCTCCGCTGTTTGTGTGTGTGTGTGGGGGGGGGGGTGTCACAAGGGCATATGATCATATAGGACATGGTAAATATGGCAGTTGGCCAATGGCAGCAATGGTGGCAGCAGTGGCGGCAGGGGCCTTGTAAGGCGTTCAGGTGGAGGGCGTGGCTCAGGGGCAGCTCGGGTGGCCAGGATGGTTCGATGTCCCCTGGCACACAGGCGCAGCAGGTAGGTTTGTGGGAGGTAGACCTTCCGCTTTTATGACCTGTAATCATGTACTACAACCGGGTTTGTGGGATCGTAATACACGATGTTGCAACAGGTTTATGTACTGGGTGTGACCATAGCCATCGGGTGGGGTTCCCGCTGCAACCAGCGCAGCTGCCACATTGCGATGCGTATTCTGTGACCCGTATATCCTGTGCTGCTGCCGTGCCGTGCCGTGCCGTGTCGTGCCGTGCGTGCCGTGCCGTGCTGTGCTGTGCGCAGGTGCGTCGCTTGATCGCCTGATCCCCCACACCAGCCTGCCCGCCTCCCCTGCAGTTTTTGTGGGTAGCGGCTGCAGCAGCAGCGGCCCCAGCAGCAGCTGCGGACAGCCGTCCAACCCGGCCACACCCGCCCCAGCTCTGCACAAGCTCGCAAGCTACAGCCAGTACCACAGCAGCATGCTGAGCGTCAGTGCTGGGGGCCATGGCACAGGGGGGCAGGGCACTCCCTCATCCCTGGGGACGCCCCTGACGGCAGTTGAGGCACCCAGAATACCAGCAGCTACGTCAGCAGCAGCGCTGCAGCGACAGTGGGTGTCCTCATGCCCGGGGATGCCGCAGAGGATCCCGCAGCAGCAGCAGCAGCAGCAGCAGTGGTGGGTCACCAGCCGCCGGTGTCACCCGCAGGAGTGAGCTGCATCCTGTGCAACAGCGGCAGCAGTGCGGTCGCTGCTACTGATGCTGCTGGCAGCAATGTCGGCACAGCGGCGGCTGCGGGCGCTGGGGGTACTGGTGCGCGTGGGGGCAGGAGTGGGCTGTCTGTGAAGTGGTCTGCCGAACCCCCTGAGCAGCTGCTCTCTCCTGCTGCTGCTGTGCTGGACGCTGCCGGCGCCGCTGCATTCCAGCAGCAGCAGCAGCCTGCGAGGGTTCTGGACGTTACGTCTGTGGTCAGCTCAACAGCCCTGCATCCTCAGCTCTGACCTCCAGAGTGATGAATGGCTCAAGCCCCGCAAGCTTGTCTGGGCTGCATGCCTCAGCAGCAGCAGCAGCGCGGCGGCGGCGGCAGCATTAAACCGATCAAGCTGCAGCGCAGCAGGGGAGTGTGCAAGTTGCTGTCTCTGGCGAAGGTCAGCAGCAGGCTGAGCCGGCAGCAGCAGCAGCAGCAGCGGCAGGGGAGGAGGGGCAGGGCGGCCTGTTTATTGAGCAGCAGCCACAGCAGCAGCAGCAGCAGCAGCAGCCGCCGCTGGAGCACCTGGGCCTATGGAGGTCTGCCAGTGACTCACCTGCCCACCAGAAAGCTGCGATCAGCAAGCTACATATCGCCCCACGGCATCTGGGCTCATCGGCCTGCCAAGGGGCCCACAGCAGCAGCTGGAGCAGCAGCAGGAGCAGCAGCAGCTGCTGCGGTTCATGTCCCTGCAGGTCTGTGTGTGTGTGGCTGCTTTGCTGTCTGAATTGTTGTGTGTTTGTGAGTTTGTGTGGAGTAAGACAGCTATCAGCCAGCTGCATAAGGTACCTGGGCTCCCGTCGCTGACACATTTTGCAGCTGGGTTATGTTGAGATGTACTGTACGTTACCGCAACATGCCACTCCACCAACACATCAGTCTTTGTGTCGTCTGTCTTCTTTGTCCTGCTGTGGCGTGCAGTTGAGAGCTCCCCAGTGGACATGGAGCAGCTCAGCGTGCAGCTGCGTTGGCCCTGTACTGTTTTTTACTGCAATGTAACTGTACTGGTACCTCCGTCTAGCCCTCTCTCTCCCTCTCACTCACTCTTTCACTCTCTCTCACTCTCTCTCACTCTTTGTCTGCTGTGCAGGTGATGAGCTCCCCAGTGGACATGGAGCAGCTCAGCGTGCAACTGCAGGCCGTCGCCGACAGCCGCCGGCAGCAGGAGCAGCAGTACCACCAGCAGCAGCAGCATCACCGCACAGCGCCGGCAGCAGCAGCAGCAGCAGCAGCTGGCGGGCACGGCTCACAGGACTGCATCAGTCAGGGCTCCACGCCGCACAGCGGGTACAGGGGAGGCTTCGCTGCAAAACACAGCTACAGCCACTGTCACCGGCACCGAGGTCTCTGCTACACCCTCTGGCACTAGCCAGCAGCTGCCACCTCCGGCGTCTTCCCCGGCCAGTGGGGACTTGCCTCAATCCGCATGGGGTGATGAGGATGGAGGCACAGCAGCAGCAGCAGCAGCAGCAGCAGCAGCAGCTGGTGGGGATGGTGTGTGGGGTTGATTGTGCTCCAGAGCGGCAGTGGCGGCAGCAGCGAGCAGCAGGGAACGGGGACGGGACAGACGTCTGGGGTTGCGAGCGCGGTGCTGTCAGTGCTGTGTCTGGCAGGCCGTCGCTGCAGCGGTCGCTGTCGGTGTCGCTGCCGCCAGACCCCTCCCTGTCTGAAGAAGAGGACGAGGAAGAGGGGGAGGAGGAGGAGGAGAGCCGCAGCAGCAGCAGCAGCTTGCAGAGCAATGCACGCGGCAGCGAGAGAAGCACCTTGCAGAGCAATGCGCGGAGCAGCAGCAGGTTGAGCAGCAGGGGGTTCCTGATCCGAGCGGAGTACACGGGGCGCTGGCTGTTGGCCGGCATCCTACCGCTGATGCTGCTGGCGAGCCTGTTGCTGCTAGTGTAGGGCTGGCGGGTGAAGGCGCAGGCCTCTCCACTGCTGCTGCTGCACCAGGCCAGTTGGCTGGGCCAGACGCGGAGCAGTTGGCTGGGCCAGATGCGGCCAGTTGGCTGGGCCAGACGCAAGCCAGCTGGCTGGGCCAGACGCGGAGCAGTTGGCTGGGCCAGACGCAAGCCAGCTGGCTGGGCCAGACACTGCTGACGATGCAGAAGAGGCGGCCGCAGCAGAGGAGGCGGTTGGGCGCAGCAGCAGCTTTGAGCCGCCTCCAAGGCTGAGGGTTCCCCGTAAGAAGCTGAAGCGTGCAAGCCAAGTCTGCAGGTGGGTGGCGTCAGGGTGATATTTTATATTTTTTATATAAATAAAATATAAATTAATTATTATAATATATTACTTAGTATAGGAGAAAATGTAGGAAGGAAGGCGGCACCCTTCAGAAGGGTAAAGGTGGGAGGGTGCAGGGGTGAGGAATTGAGTACAGGGGTATGGCGAGACGGCGCAGCAGGGTCCTGTGCAAGCCAATATGCAGGTAGGTGGAGCAGTAACATCTTGGTATCCATGTGTTGGTATCCATGTGTTGGTATCCATGTGTTGGTATCCATGTGTTGGTATCCATGTGTTGGTATCCATGTGTTGGTATCCATGTGTTGGTATCCATAGGTGGGGGTAGTAACATGTTGGTATTCATGTGTTGGTATCCGGCGACAAGCACCGTGCATTTGCCTGCTTGGCAAGGCCACTTTACTTGGCTCCCTCACACGCGTTGGCGTGCATGAGCTGCCTTCCGCCACCTTTCGAAAGCTTACTCACCTTCCTGATTATTCAACAACCTATTTGACAAGCCGTGCTGCTGCCCCCTGTATTGCTTGTTCGTTTCCGAATTCGCGCGCTGGGCACGCCAGACTATCTGGCCCTGAAATTGCTCATGGGCATGAGCCACAACCCTAAACCCCTCACACTTTTCTCCAGTGTTTTCTGACCTTCTTTCTGCCTCTTCCTTTCTCCACCCCCCCCCCCCCCCACCCTTCCCCCGGGCTGCCCCTGTGTTTGTTTGATGCTATTCAAGTCGCGCGATGGGCACGCCGGACTATCTGGCCCGGAGATGCTTATGGGCATGAGTTACGGCCCTGAAGTCGACTGGTGGGCGTTGGGCATCATTCTGTACGAGTTCATGTACGGTGCACCGCCCTTCAACGCGGACTCGCCGCAGAAGATATTTGAAAACATTCTCGACCAACAGGTGCGGCCTCAGGCCCAGATGCGTCACGAGTGTGAGTTGTATACAACCAGGAAAGCATACATGGTGCTGTTATGAGGTTTCCTATGACACAGCGGCCCGACCTGGCGTATTGTTGCAAACCACATAAGCTTGCAACACACACTACATGGCTGGAATATCAAGTCGTATTTGATCTGCCTGCAGGTTGAGTTTGTTGTGGACAGCAAGGGCCAGGAGTACATCAGCCCTGAGCGCCGTGACTGTTGCTGCCCTCATCAAATTGAGCCGTCATTCTTTACACACTGGCACACTGTGTCCTGCTCCCCCCCCCCTCCCCCTGCCTCCCACCCCCTCTGTGTCTTGTGCGTGTACTGCAGGTTGAGTTTGTTGTGGACAGCAAGGGACAGGAGTACATCAGCCCTGAGTGCAAAGACCTGATCTGCCGGCTGCTGGAGGGTGACCTGAGAAACGGCTGGGGCACAGAGGGGCCGGGGAGGTCAAGCTGCACCCCTGGTTCAAGGTAGGTCTTGTTTGCAGGCCTTCTGGGCCGTCCTGTGTGTCAGGCCCTGACCCTGAGGGTCTCACACGGGCACAGGTCAGTGGCCGGGTGGTGTTTTGCTGTGACGGTTTGGGGAGGGGGCAGCACGCTGGAGGGTGACCCTGAGAAACGGCTGGGGCACAGAGGGGCGGGGAGGTCAAGCTGCACCCTGGTTCAAGGTGCGCTTTCAAGTTTGGGCTTTACGGGGTGTTTGGGGCGTGAAGCATGGGCGCGAATGGTGGTGGTGGGGAGGTTTTTATTGTGACAGTGTGGGGCAGGAAGGGGGGGGGGAGCAGGGTGCAGGATGACCCTGAGAGACGGCTGGGGCACAGATGGGCCGGGGAGGTCAAGCTGCACCCCTGGTTCAAGGTGCGACTGGGGAGGTGAAGGGGCCAGGAAAGGCAAAGATTGCTGTGCGGCTGTGTTCGTTACTGCAACAGTGTGGCTGGCCGCCAGTGAGCCATGTGTGCGCGTCCTCTCAGCACACCACAAGTCAACTGATAACTGTGCTCAACACTTTATCAACCGTGCTTTCCCTGCTGTGGGTGCCACTTGGTGATCACAGGGTATTCAGTGGGACAGCCTTGCACGGCAGAAGGCTGCCTTTGTGCCCTCCTCTGAAGAGACCCTCTTCGTCCGCAAGCACTTCAACAAGCACAGCATTGCTGCCGACCTCACCCCAGCCGCTCTCGACGATGCACTCCAGCAGCAGCAGCAGCAGCAGCAGCAGCTGGGCTCTGCAGCCGGCGGCGGCAGCTACCGCAGCACTATAGCAGGGGGTCCAGCGCCAGCAGCAGGGGCAGTAGCAGCAGCAGCGTCCGCGTTTTCTTCAGAGCAAGGGGCCCTGCTGATGAGCCCCGACAGCAGTATGTTAGGAGGCTGCTATGCAGCCACCACTAGCTGTACCACAAGCAGCAATGCAATGGGCTTTGAGGGCGTGGGGGGATCCCTGCCGCACCCCCACCCCCGGGCGCTCACCCCACCCCCCTCGGCAGCTATCACTGCCGGGTATGGCAGTGGGGGCGGCGGGGGTGCTGCGGTCGCTGACCCACACCGCGGCATGGCATCCCCTGCGTTTGCAAGCATGCAGTGGCATGAAGCACCCGTTGCTGCTGCCGATGGCAGTACGGGAGGGGCCGGTAGCAGTGCTGACAGCAGCGGTGTGAGCATGGGGAAGCGGCCTGCAAGCCTCAGTCTCCTTGCAGAGCCAGGAGACGATACGCAGCAGCAGCAGCAGGGAGCATCAGGCGAAGCGTTGGCCGCTGCTGCTGCTAGTGGGGACGGCGAGCAGAGACCCTGCTCTCGCAATACGGCCAGTCGTAATGCATCAGGGACACTGGCAGCTGCGGACCCAGCAGCAGCAGCAGCAGACCTCTCTCAGGGCACACACATGCAGCAGCAGCAGCAAAAGGCACGACGGCCCAGCAGCAGCAACAGCAGCAAGTCCCCTGCGGATCGCAGCGCAGCCGTCGTGGCAGCCGTCGCAGCCGCCGCCGCAGCCGCCGCCGGCGGCGCCGACACCGACGATGAGGCGGCCGTCATTGCTGCAGAGTCTGCGGCATTCGGCGGCGGCTGCGGCGCCAGGTTGAACTCTCGCCCCCGCAGCAGCGGCGGCGGCGGCCTGCAGCAGCAGCAGCAGCAGCACTCGCAGGACGGCATGACTCCGCTGGGTGTGTGGGGTAGTGCCGGCGGCTCGACATGCACGCCTGGCAGCAGCATCGGTGGCTGTCTGGGTCTCATCCCGTGTGGCGGATCTGCTGCTGCTGCTGCTTCTGCTGCTTACCTTGTGCATACACAGATGAGCCCTTGGGCGGCGCAGCAGCAGTGTGGTGGTGGGAGTGCCGGCGGGTATCACTCGGAACCTGTGAACTGGGAAGGCATCGCACTGCCGCACAGCGGTGTGTGGCGGACACTCCAGCAGCAGCAGCAGCGGGTGTCGTCCTCTGGAGGTGGCGAGGTCAGCAGTAGCTTTAGGGGTGGGGATGACAGTGCTGGAAGCAGCATGCTCAACAGCCCTGTAATGCTCCCAGCCGCTGCTGCTGCCAATGCTGCTGCCTGTCAGCAGCTGCAGCGCGCACGCACAAGCGGCGGGTTACTATCCCCTCCCATTGCTGCTGCTGCTGCCGCCGCCGGCGGCAACAGTGCACTGCTGCCCCCGCCGGCGTTGACCGGCCCTGGCGTGGCAGCGATGCGGGCACTGGGCTTGCAGCAATCGATGCAGCAGCAGCAGCAGCAGCAGCAGCGCGGCAGTTGGAGCAGGAGTGGGTCACTCGGGTCCTTCCAGCGCACCTCGCAAGATGGGTGCGGCCTTGAGCTCTGGGGTACAGCCTGTCCTGGTGCCCTGAGCCTAGAGGGCGAGCTATCTACTGCTGCTGCCGCCCCTGCGGATGCAGCCGCCGCCATTGCTGCCAGTGGTGAGGGTGGGGATGTAGCCGGCGCCGTGCAGCAGCAGCAGCCGCAGCAGTCATCTTGCCAGCAGGTGCTGCAGGAGGTGGTGTTGGGTCCAGCAGCAGCAGCAGCAGCAGTGAAGCAACAGGCAGGGTCCTTGGCCATCTTTAGCCCTGAAGCCGCAGCAACTGTTGCAGCCGCCGACCCCTCCCAGCAGCAGCAGCGGAAGCAGCGCCGGAAGAGCAAGGGTTCCTCGCCCCAGCAGCGGCTGAAGCACCAGTGGGCTCAGCACCTGCAAGCGGTACAGCAGCAGGCTGTACATACGACCGGTACGGCCTGCGGTACGGATGGCTGTACGGAAGGTGGCAGTACGGCCGCGGGGGCGTACGGGGAACTTACGGACGATGAGGGGCGTGAGGCTGATAACGAGCAGCAGCAGCAGCAGCAGCAGCAGGCGGGCGCTGGCACCTCAACGGCAGCAGCATCAGCAGGGGCAGGACCGCGGGCAGGGTCTCGCCATGTTGAAGGGGCTGCGGCAATGTGGGGTTCAGGTGCTGGGAGCTGTTCAGAGGCTCCCAGGCAGGCAGGCAGCCTCGAGCAGCAGCAACAGCAGTTGTGTGTCCCCTCAAATCGGCCTGACCTCAAGCCCGGCAGCAGTCACAGCATGGGCGCTGCTGCTGCTGCTGCTGCTGTTGTGGGCGCAGCAGCAGCTGCCAGCAAGGGCCAGACAGAGGGGCTGCTGCTGCAGCAGCAGGCTGTGGCTGTGTACTATGCCTCCCAGCAGCAGCAGCAGCAGCAGCAGTGCTACAGCGTTGACGGCAGCGCCAGCTGGCAACGTGCCCCCCGCCTGTCGGCTGACGCGGCGGCTGGCAGCAATGACGGCTGCGGCAGCGGCAGCAATGCGGCAGCAGTGGCGGCGGCTGGGCACGGCAAGGCGCAGCATGTGCTGTTGACTAGGGATGTGAGGGTCCTTGATAGCTCAGGACAGGAACCCCTTGCTGCTGCTGCTGCTGCTGCTGCTGGGGATGGCGATGCTGGACGTGTGAGCCAAGGTGTGCCATTTGCAACCCCAGGCATAACACCAGCAGCAGCAGCAGTAACTGCGGCAGCGGGATCTGCTGCTGCTGCTGCTGCTGAGCCCTCAGGGGTGGTGAGGGTTGAGCAGCAGCAGGCAGGCAACCAGGCCGGTGACATTGCTGCTGGCGAGATGCAGCAGCAGCGGCGAGGAGTGCTGAGCTGGCTGCGAACCAAGCGGGGGGCAACATCCGCCACATCCACAGTACCAGCAGCAGCAGCATCCAAGAAGCGGCGGGGAGGAGAGCTGGGTGCTGCTGCTGCTGCTGCTGCTGCTGCTGCTGCCGAACCGTCAGCACCAGTATCTTCTGGTGGTGCTGGTGTGCACACCAGCAGTCAGGGTGCGGCCAGCAGCAGCAGCACTGCTGCTGCTGGTGCTGCTGCCGGTATGGCTGGGAAGTGGAGGGACCGTGCAGTGCAGTGGGTGAACAAGCAGAAGGCGAAGTCCAAGCAGCGGCGGCTGCAGCGGCAGCACAGCCAGGGTGCTGCCGCTGTTGCTGCTGTGTCCCAGCCGCAGCCGCAGCAACAACAAGTGCATGTACCGCTTCTTGGCCAACTTCATAGCTCTGAATGCCTCCAGCAGCAGCAGCAGCAGCTGTGGCTGAACCCTGAACGCCAGGGGCTGCACCAACAGCAACAGCAATGGACAGCATGTCCAGAGCATGCTGATGCTGCTGTTGCTGGTGCTGCATCCAGCCAGCAGTGGAATGAAGCCATGACAGCAGCAGCAGATCAAGCTACTGCTGCTGCTGCTGCTGCTGCCTCAAACGATGCAGCAGAGGGTGAGGCCTACAGCTCTGGGCCACTCACTGAAGTTGCGTCCCTCGCACCAACGGAGCTGCTGCTGCTGAACCAGCGAGCCAACAGCCTCGAACGCGAAGTGGCGGACGCAGCGTTCGGGGACTTTGCAGTCGTGAATGTGGAAGCGTTCCAAGAGCTGAACCGCGAGAAGCAGCAGCAGGAGGTCCTAGAACCCATCGCACAAGCAGCACACTTTGCGGCGGCGGCTGCGGCAGCGGCGGAGCAGCAGCAGCAGATGCAGCAGATGCTGCTGTCAGCGGCGGCGTTTGCCAAAAGCAGCGGAGATGCTGCTGCTGCTGCTGCTGGGTTGCAGCCAGGGTGGGCAGAGGCCCTTCCAGTGGCGGGCCTGCAGCAGCAGTGGTTCCTTCAGCAGCAGCAGCAGTACCAGGCTTACCTGTCACAGCAGCAGCAGGGTGGGGTGGGCAACTTGACCCACCCACACGCTGCCATCGGCTTGCAAGCCTGCATGTCTGGAAGCCTTGCCAGCATCCAAGACGTGGTGGCAGCAGCAGCGGCAGCAGCAGCAGCAGCCGGCGGCAGCGTCGGCGGCCAGCCGATCCCCATGTCCCCAGGGAACGGCATGTACTCTGGAGTTTTCTCCCCCGGTTTCAGCTCCAACGACCACCTCGGCGACGTCCCCATGTTTGGACGGCCTGATTCACCCCCAGGGTTTGTATCGGAGCCGGTGCTCGCCCACGCGCGCTGTTTGGCGCACGACAGCCACCACCCCATCAGCAGCAGCAGCGGCAGCCGCCGCTGGCGAGGCTCTCGTCCTCTAGTATGGATGGAACGCTGGGGGCAGGAGGGTCTGGGGTTGGGGCCTCGCCTCAGCAGCAGCAGGATGCGTTCAGCGCCCCGATCGGCCGAGTGTCCGGCTTTGAGGAGGAGGAGGAAGACACATGTGGTGACACGTGCGGCTACTGGGGAGACGAGGACGGGGGAAAGAGCTGCGGGTCTTTCACTCGGAGGAAGTCTGGGCGGATGAGCACTGCCACGCTCTCAACTGCTGCCAGCACGAGCCCGGGAGCTGCACTACAGCAGCAGCAGCGGGCGGCTGCGGAACAGAAGTCGCCGCAGGCAGGAGCAGCTTCAGCAGGTGAAGGTGCGGGAGCCTCGTCCCCGTGTGCGCCGGCAGGATCTGTTATCCCAGGTGTCGACGCTGGCGGGTGCTTCCCAGGAAGCAACACAGCAGCAGCAGCAGCAGCAACAGGGCCGGCGGCTGGCAGCACTGTTACATCCCCACCAGTCGACCCGCCTGCATTTGTGCTGCAGCAGTCCCCCGAGCAGCAGCAGTCGCAGCCGTCGCCGGCTGCCATTGCTGCCTTTGCTGCCACGGGCAGCAGCCCAGCTGCCCTCTCCCGGCGCCAGTCCTCACAGTGTCCCGGAAGCGGCCGCAGTGACGGCTGTGCGGCAGCAGTGCCGGCGGCTGAGGAAACGTGGCCTATGGGTACTACATGTGCAACTCTCACAGCTAGCAACAGTGGTGGCGGTGGCGGCTCCATCTCTGGCTTGCAGCCACTCACACAGCCTGGCAGCCCTGCCGTTGCAGCAGCAGCAGGTGTCTCAGCAGCAACAGCGACATGTGCTGCTGGAAGCAGTCAGCAGCAGCAGCCGTTGCGGCAGCCGTCGCCCTCAGCCGCCAACTTGCTGATATTTCCAGATGCCAAGCAGCAGCAGCAGCCGTCAGGCCCCTGCGGCTTCCGCTCATGTGGCGGCTGCAGCAGCAGCTCTCAACACACAAGCAGTACTGGGGAGCCGCTGCCGTATCCCATATTCAAGCGCCTGCCGAGGCATTGCCTCAGCACAAGCCATCTAGAGCGCCTACAGATCAAGCAGCGTCTCTCTGAGCCCGGCGTCACCAGCAGCAACGTCAGCAACGAAAGGCAGCGCAACTCATCTAGTTACGCGCAGGCGTCGGCTGCGGCGGCTGCCGTCGCGGCGGCTGCAGCCGCCGGCGGCAGTGATGCGGCGCCTGGAGATGGCAGCAATGCGGCTCCTCGCAACAGCCTCTTTTACAGGCAAGCAGCGCCGCCGGGCAACGGCGGGAACAGCAACGACGGCGGCCGCCGGCAGCAGGGGCCGCGGCGAGCCGCCAGCAGCGTCACGTGGGAGGCGGCAGCCGCTGCGTGCGCCGCCAATGCAGGCTCCATTGCAGCGGCGGCTGTTGCGGCGGCTGGCGGGCTGCCGGCGGCTGACTTCCTAGGCCTTGAGGATGGTGTGCCCAACAGGCCCCGGCGCATGAGCTGGAGCCCTGTGCCACTTATCGAGCAGCCGTCGGTGGTGCATCCATTGCCTGGCAGCACTGATGCTGGGGCGGCGGCGGCAGCTGCGCCCGCTGAAGACAGCGCTGCTGCTGCTCCTGGTGTTGGGCTTGGCGGCAGCAGTGGCAGCAGCAGCCGTAGCCATAGCAGGGCAGGTGGGGCGGCTGGTGTGGGGCTTTCCCATGTCATGTCAATGCCCTCTTTGTCGGCCTTCAGCTCAGCCGCCGGCGGCTCCACAGACGCTGCCAACTGGACGCACCCACCGCAACAGCAGCTGATGTCAACACAACTGATGCAGTACCATGGGTTGCATCTGTCGGGCGTGCCGTCTGGCTACCGCAGGGGTGGAGGGGTGGCTGCTGCCGGTGGCGGGGGTGTTGGCACCTGCTCGGAGGATGGCAGCCTCTCGGGAATGCGAGGGCTCATGCACCCCAGCCCGGCGATGTCTTACGCGTCCGGCCAGTTTGCGCCCGCCCGCTTCAGCTTCAGCACTGGCGGGGGCGCAGCCGCCGCCGCTGCATCCCCCCGGCTGGCGGCCACCGTCCCCACCCTCACCCCCACGATAGGCGGATGAGCATGCCCGTGGGGGGAGTGGCGGCTGCGGCGGCTACTGCTGCAGTTGCCGGCGGCATTTGCTTCACCGGGTTCATGCAGCCTACGCCGCTGGACCTCTCTGGCATGGACCCCTTTGCCGCCGCCGCAGCCGTCGGCGGTGGCCAGCCGCCGGACGTGCTGCGCGGTGGGCTGGCGACGCCGCAGCGGCATCACATGCGCGGCGGCAGCGGCGGCGGCAGCATGTTTGCCTCCCCGTACCCTGGCATGGGGATGGGCGGCGGCTGCAGCAGCCTTGCGGTGAGCGACGTGGGGGCCGTGTCGCCAGCGGCGATGATGGCGGCCGCGTCTTTGGGGGACCGACGGCAGCTGCTGGTGCAGCTGGGCGCGATCGCCAAGGACGGCTCGCGGGGGTACAAGTACCGCATGTCGGACAACGGAGGCGGCGGGCGAAGCTTCCTACAGCGGGCGGTGACGTGCAGCCTGCCAGGGACGCTAACGGCGGCTGCGGCGGCTGCGACACAGCAACAACTGCAGGCTCCCAGGGATGTTGAAACATCAGGGAGCAGCTGAGCGTGTAGCTGCATGAGATCAGTGGCAGCAAAACCCTGCTGGGACGTGGAAGGTTGCTGCACTGCCGTGTGTTATGTTGTCACCCGTCGCTGGGCGTTGTTTGGTGAAAGATGTAGGCTTTTCTGAAGTGTCATCTGTTACTGTTACTGTTACTGTTACATGGTTCAGGCTGAGCCTGAACACCCCGTAGGGAGCCAACGAGGCTCATGGGGTATCAGCATCATAGAACGCATCTGAATAGACATCATAGAACTCATCTGAGAATGCACTGACAAACATATCGGAAGCATCAGGGGCCAACCCATCCTCATCAACACCCAAGAGGGTATCAGCTTCCTCAGCTGTTACATGGCTTGTTTTTTCCTGGTGTTGCAAATGGCATGGGGTATCTGGTTGGTTTGTGTTGGGTGCAATTTGTTGCATGATGTGTGATGTGGCACTGTTGCTTGTAGCTAGCTAGAAGGTCAGACACATGCATGTTTGTTTCCATCGTGTGTGTTCACACGGATGGTGTGTGCTGCATTGCGCACTGGCGGACCATCCACAAGGTGACCCTTATGTTTGCAGCATCTTGACTGCTGTGCGGAGGGGGAGAGGTGTGTGTCTGTGAATGGACCCGCATGTGTACGTGCTGACGAGGATGCATGTGTATGTGATGTTTTGGTCCTGAATCCAAAGAATATCTGGGCAGGGTGTGCTATGTTTCAAGCACTCAAGCTCGTTGGTGTTTTGGGGCTGGGGCTCCCACCGGCTGTCCGCGTCTCATCAATGCATCTGCCAACGCCACATTGAATGCCCGTGGCTGCTAGGTTTGAAAGTTCCCGATTCCATCGTGGTGCATCAAGTACATCTGGCACGGTGCCATGTGTGACGTGGCATGTGCTTTCATGTGTCCGAGCGTGTCCAGGCTTTTTGCTCGGCCATGCGATTGCACGCGTCCTTTTGTTTGCCCGCCATCCCCGTAGAGGAGGCTCTGTGCATTCTAACCAATCAGATATGTCGTTTTTTGTTCGGTATGCCAGCCATCATGCCGTTATCGTCATCAGGCGGTGTGAATGGCATCGTCAGCATGGCCTAACATATCGACATAGCCCGTGTACCAAGGCATCGTCAATGCGCATCTGGTCAAGGCAGTCGCAACATGTTCCCGGCCTTGTCTAATGTCACGCATCCCCACTTCTGCACTGTGCGAAGACATATGCGTCTGCACGCGTGTCAAGCCTGTTGTGTTCTTTGTCTGTTCGGCTGGCTCACATGCGCGGGGTTGTTTCACCATCCGCAAAACCGTTCAAATTTTGATTTGTGTTTTGTGTGACCAGGCGTGTCTGTTTGATCTGTGTGAGGTGATTCATTATGTATCGCAGTTGTGTTCGTGTGCTCAACTACTGTACTACATCAAGCGTTTTTGGGGCTGGTTGCAGGCAGTGCTCTGTTGTGCCGTGCTGTGCTGTGTTGTGTTGTGCAAAGTGTTGTACCGTGCCATCTGGCAGTGTTGCATGTTTTAGTACACGCACCTGCTTGTGCGCTGTTTGCTAGCAACGCATCCTACTGCTGTTGCTTGTTTGTGACACTGTGATCACCAGGTTTGGGGTTTTGCACGCAACTCCCATCAGGTTTACCCCTCACACTCCACTGACCTATGAGGTAGTAGGTAACTGTCGGCTTCAACTTTGCGCACACGCACACCCACACATGATGATGGCGGGTGTCATAGCTGCATGTCCTGACCCCCTCAACGCCATTAAGGTTAGGGTTTACGTTTCCTAAACCCTAAGCCTGGGATCTCGTGCTGGGCTTCAGAGGCCAGTGGCTTTATGGCAATGGGTTGGTTGCTGAACTGGGTAGTAGTGGTACCGTTTCAACTGGCATAAAGCTGTCGGCGACTGCTGACTTGGCAGTTTTGCTTGCTTGTACTCAAGCATCCACCAAGTGCATCACATGTCATGTGCGTGTTTGTGTCTTGGTTGGTGTGTTTGTTCAGCTGGGTTGGTTGTGACGTGCCGTTTTTGCTGATGGTTGCGTTGTTGACCGGTAAGCATGACCCCAAAACAAGGTACCAAACCTATGATCATCCCAGCTGTGAATGTCACATCATATCGACTGGTAGGGCAATCCAAAGAAAAAAGGGATCCAGTAGCAGAAATTCCTGACCCTTACAAGAATGCGCTCCAGCCCGCAACCATCAAAAGAACTGCACAGTTAGTGGCTTGACCCCTTGCACAACTGCACCTCAGCGACGCAGTGGCTAGGACGGAGCAGGGGGGTGTTACAAGTGGAGCTGTTCTGCCATCTCTGTGATATCTTTGAATGGCTGGCATTAGCTCTGGAACTTCATAGCGACAGGTGTACAACAAAGAAAAATCAAATGAAAGTTACACCTGTAGCTATGACTTATAGCTGGGTTCAAGAGTTCATGCCAGCCTACATCACGAAGATGGAAGAACACACCAGAAGGAACAAATCACTAAGGATCAAACTCCGAGAGTTCAAGAGCGGCTGACGTTTTGAAGGGATGAAACTGAATTTCGGTGAATAATGCCAGCCTACATCACGAAGATGGGAGAGCACACCTTGTGGTCGCCCACAGCGTTGTAGTAGTCTCTTGCGCCATGCAGAGCGCTCATTTGCATGCAGAGCGCTCACTTGTGTGCAGTTGAGGCCTGGCCAGAACGTTCACAGCATGGATGAATTACTTGGAGGGAGCCGCTTGCAGACTGGCTGCACCCCACACCCCACCCACCAACCTTGACTGTGGTCGCCCACAGCGCTGCAGTAGTCTCTTGCGCCATGCAGAGCGCTCACTTGTGTGCAGTTGAGGCCTGGCCAGAACACTTGACGTTCAAACAGCATGGATGAATTGCTTGAATGGAGCCGCTTGCATACTATGATCGACTGCATGCGATGATCGACTGCACCCCACACCCCACGCACCAACCCCCATTGTGGTCGCCCACAGCGCTGTAGTAGCACTATGCCGGAGGGGGGTATGATCGGCCAATGGAGATCAAGGCCTGACCAGGGCGACGGCCAAGGGTGCCCGATTTTTCGCCTGCCACCCTTGGCCGCGGTCACGACCACCCTTGGCCGCGATCGGTCAAGGGTGGCCGATCACGCATGACCGCTTGGGGCCGGTCAAGGGTGCCCGATTTGTCGCCTGCTATGCCTAATCGATCGGTCATGTGTGGTCGCTCGGGCTGGCCAAGCGTTGCTGCGCAGGCATGGCCGTGGACGAGCAGTCAGGGTTTATCGGACAGGTGCAGTTGCTGGCTGACCTTGAGTACCTTACTACACTTGTGCAAAATATTGCCCAAGAAATGGACACCAGCGGGTAACAGCAAGCCGTGTACGTGGCAGTCCTGTTGTCACAAGTTGTGGGAGGCAAAGCTGCCATGCAACACACAGCAGCCATGCAACACACCCAAAGAAAACAATCAACAGCATCAGACCACTCAATTGGCTGCAGGACCACGCCAGTGCTGCCAGGGGAGCTGGCTGCTGTTTACGCCATGGATCCTTAGTCAGCACACCCATAGTTGACCACCCTGGCCGGAGGACTGCTGATAATTGCTGCTGAGGCCTTCTCTCATGGTTCGCTGCTGTAGCTGCACTCGTACATCCTTCCTGCTGGCCATGATGTTGAAGTAGGGAAACTTGCCAGCTCGCCCCTGTGCAGAGCAAACAGCAGGGCATGCAACTGTCATATAGCAGCAGCAGCAGGACTGCCAGGATCTATCTTACTTAGATAAGTCACACAACAACCTTCTGCCGCAACAGTGTTGCTCACCATGTGTAGTGGCAGTTAAATGCAGTTTTGAGCCTGAGCAGGAATGCACTGCGGTTGCATGATGCACACCCGTCAACACATGATGTCGCGTTACGACGGGCACACGTACTGGCACTGATTGTGGCACAACAGCTGCATCTTGACAGACAAGACAAGCAGCAGCACATAGCTGCTTCAAGCTGGTTCAGCACAGCAACACTTACCAGGTCTTCGAAGGTGGTTTCCACATGCAGGTGCCGCACTGGCTGTGTCCCCGCCTTGCACCATCACCAGCTCTTGTTCTTGGGTATCTTGTTCATACAAGGCCTGCACTGCGCCCACTTGCTGGCTGTAGTCCTGCCCCTAGGTGGCTGCTGCTGCCCTCTTGCGCTTTGGGATGGCAAGCAGGGTGTTGACAGGGTCATGCTTGATGAAGGCCCTTGCCTGCAGGGGTTCATGGCAAGGTGCAGCAGTCTGTTGTCAGTTTGTTTCCTCTATAGCTGGGCCATTCCTGCAAAGAACAACTCCATCTCTGATGACTGGTCAACATTTTCCAGCCACAACATGCTGATAGAATGCAATATCCATAGTCACTGACCACAACATGATGGAAGCCTTGATAAAGCAGTGGAACATACCCTCAAGGCGTGCAGTGTCCATGTCGTGGCAGCGCAGCTTGTGCGCACAGCTGCTTGGGGGCAACCACGATGCGCTGCTCAGGACAGGCATGCCTGCAGGGGGGAACATGGTACAACAGGCAGGTGGGAGGATGCTTGATGCAAGCGATGCTGAGTCTTCCAACTGTGACAGCGCTGTTGCATGCTAGCAACGGTGGCTGCATTGCTTGCATGTAGGCAACAAGGCATGCAAGCAACAAGCCACTCCAACAGGTTGCCTCAAAAAGGGCCAACAGGGTGCCTTGCAATGTCAGCACCTTGACTAGATAGCCATAATTGCAGCTCAGTCTATATGATGTGACAAGCCAGCAGCCAAGTACCCCCCCCCCAACCCAGTGTGGTGACAGTGCTGAAGCCACCCAGCCACCCCCAAACAGCTGCCATGATGGTTGGCGGGTACGATTGTGCAACTCTACGCCCATAACTTACGTTCGCATCCTTCACTTGTGCACCCGCATCTTTTGCAGGCTTGTTCGCATTGCTTGTGTGTGTGTGGAGCTGTCCCTGTTAGCACACAGCACAACACAGATTATGCCCCAACTGCCTTATCAACTCAGCCCAACAAGAGCTGGCAGAGAGTGAGTGGCTGTGCTTGCTGCACCCTTCTGGGGCACACGGTGCATGTTCTGACCACCAGTATTGCCATCCTCCTGTTACATACTGTGCAGCCGCACTTTCCACATGATGGCTGTGACTGCTGACGTACATGCTGTGCGATAGAGCACGTCGGAGCTCAAGAAGTATCTCCGATACAAGCCTGGTGTCAAGGCTGCCTGCATGTCGTTGATCTGAGGTGCCTGTTGCTGCTCAGATCTGAACAGTGCTGTGCCGGCAGATCAGCGTGCAGAGAGCCCTTACAAGGGTCCAGAGGTAACATTTGTTAAATGATGGCCACATTCAAGACAGCAATCCACGGCCTAGTGGGCTTGAAAAGTGTATCGAGCATAACCGACTGCAGATGTAGTTGAGCTTGAACGAGCGCAAGGCGCAACAGCGAGCCGAGGACATGGTTCCAATGTCTGGTGGATGACATGCTGACGCCAAGCTCTGGAAACCAACCCTCAACAACTGACAGGCTGTCACAGTGTCACACAAAGTTTGACTGAAGGAGAGCCGTCTCGCCAGATGCTTCATAGTTCTCTGTTTGGGTGCGCAGGATCACCAGTGGTTAACACCCTTACTGCCCCTGTTAGAGCATGCATGCAGTGCACCTGGAAACGACCCTGCAGCTGCAGCTGCAACTGGCCAGGCATGCATATCAGTATGAAGCACAGATGTGGCAACAAACGAGGGCGAAGTCACATTTTTGCACTGATCGCCTGTTCCTTGATACTGCAGCATTTAGGCACAACGTTCACACTGCAGAGGCGGCAGCAGTGTAGGCAGCATTGGTGGTGAGCCCACGGGTGACAGGCCGACTGCAAGCACTGTGCCAGCGCCCTGCACTGATGTCGGCAGCCAGGAGCTGTATGTAGACGTGTTGACACAATGAAGCATAAAAAACAACACGCGCTGCGGCCCCAGCCTGCAATGGAAACAGTGAAGTGGTCACTGCTGTCACAGCAGTGTGATGTCAATACCAGGCGCGTGGGGGCGGGAAAGAGCTGCAGCTGGCACACGCTGCAGTTTTGGTGACTTTTGGCATGTATATGTTGTTGGATGCCTGTCAAAACGACAGCTGCACGGGCTGTCAAAGCGTTCACCAGCAACACTGCTCAGGGGTAGGCCTCACTGTGGCAGTTGTGTCTGATTGTGAATGCGGAAGGGGCTGCAGCTGGCGCTCGCTGCAATTTTGGTGTCCCTAGGCATGCATAAGTCAATCAAAATGGTGCAAAACAGCAGCGGCACAAGCTGTGTATGTGTTCTCCAGTGAGACTGCCTCTCCCATTGGCTAGGGCTTGACCATGGCAATTGTGCTACCGTGCGTGGGTGCACAGAGCGCTTCAGCTGGCGCTCCCTGCAGTTTTGGGGTCCCTTGGCATGCAAAAGTTCAGTGCAATCACCCAAATCCACAGCTGCACAAGCTGTGGATGTGTTATCCAGTGAAGTGCCCCTCCCTGCAGCAAGGCCTTGGCATGACAGTTGTGCCAAACTGGGGCTGCGCGTGGGGTTCCAGTTGGCGCTCCCTGCAATTTTGGTGTTCCTTGGCATGCATAAGTTCAGTGCAATCACCAACAACCACAGCTGCACAAGCTGTGGATGTGTTATCCAGTGAAGTGCCCCTCCCTGCAGCTAGGCCTTGGGCGTGACAGTTGTGCCAAACCGGGGCTGCGCGTGGGTTTTCAGCTGGCGCTCCCTGCAGTTTTGGGGTCCCTTGGCATGCAAAAGTTCAGGGCAATCACCTAAAACCACAGCTGGACAAGCTGTGGATGTGTTATACAGTAAAGCGCCCCTCCCTGCAGCTAGACCTTGAGCATGACAGTTGTGCCAAACTGGGGCTGCGCGTGGGGTTCCAGTTGGCGCTCCCTGCAATTTTGGTGTTCCTTGGCATGCATAAGTTCAGTGCAATCACCAACAACCACAGCTGCACAAGCTGTGGATGTGTTATCCAGTGAAGTGCCCCTCCCTGCAGCTAGGCCTTGGGCGTGACAGTTGTGCCAAACCGGGGCTGCGCGTGGGTTTTCAGCTGGCGCTCCCTGCAGTTTTGGGGTCCCTTGGCATGCATAAGTTCAGGGCAATCACCTAAAACCACAGCTGGACAAGCTGTGGATGTGTTATACAGTAAAGCGCCCCTCCCTGCAGCTAGACCTTGAGCATGACAGTTGTGCCAAACTGGGGCTGCGCGTGGGGTTCCAGTTGGCGCTCCCTGCAGTTTAGGAGTTCCTTGGCATGCAAAAGTTCAGGGCAATCACCTAAAACCACAGCTGCACAAGCTGTGGATGGGTTATACAGTAAAGCACCCCTCCCTGGAGGCAATCCGCCTTGTGTGCTGGACGGCAGGTGACTATGCACCTACCACAATGACCAGCAGGCATCAACGTTGGCCCAGATGCCACAGTACAAAGCTACAGTGACCTAATGCTTCATGTATGAGCAAACAGGGCTGGTCGCTGGAGCGGTCAGGCTTGGCGGGAACGGCGGTTAAGGCTTGTGCGATCGCGCGCCAAGGGTGGCCGCATCGATCAACCCTTGGCCGCGGGGGTGGCCAAGGGTTGTCCAGGCACGGTTAGGGCCTGGTCGCCTTGCGGTCAAGGGCCGACCACACCCCGGCCAAGCCCCCGACCATAGCCGATCACACCCCCCTTCGGCATAGTGTAGTCTCTTGCGCCATGCAGAGCGCTCACTTGTGTGCAGTTGAGGCCTGGTCACAACACTAAAGGTTCAAACAGCATGGATGAATTACTTGGATGGAGCCGCTTGCATACTGACTGCCAGTGGTGACCCCACACCCCAGCCACCAACCCTCACTGTGGCCGCCCACAGCGCTGCAGTAGTCTCTTGCGCCATGCAGAGCGCTCACTTGTGTGCAGTTGAGGCCTGGCCGCAATATTAAAGGTTCAAACAGCATGGATGAATTACTTGGATGGAGCCGCTTGCATACTGACTACCAGTGGTGACCCCACACCCCAGCCACCAACCCTCACTGTGGCCGCCCACAGCGCTGCAGTAGTCTCTTGCGCCATGCAGAGCGCTCACTTGTGTGCAGTTGAGGCCTGGCCACAACACTTGACGTTCAAACAGCATGGATAAATCACTTAGAGGGAGCCGCTTGCATACTGGCTGCACCCCACGCCCCACCCACCAACCCTCACTGTGGTCGCCCAAAGCGCTGCAGTAGTCTCTTGCTCCATGCATAGCGCTCACTTGTGTGCACTTAAGGCTTGGCGAGACCAATTGACGTTCAAACAGCATGGATGAATTACTTGGATGGAGCCGCTTGCATACTAACTGCACCCCAAACCCCAGCCACCAACCCTCGTTGTGGTCGCCCACAGCGCTGTCACTGACACAATGACACAATGATTGTGGTCGCGCACAGCGCTTTAGTAGTCTCTTGCGCCATGCAGAGCGCTCACTTGTGTGCATTCGAGGCCTGGCCAGAACACTTGACGTTCAAACGGCATGGATGAATTGCTTGAATGGAGCCGCTTGCATACTGGCTGCACCCCACGCCCGGCGTGGGTGGCACCCACCAACCCTCGTTGTGGTCGCCCACAGCGCTGCAGTAGTCTCTTGCGCCATGCAGAGCGCTCACTTGTGTGGAGTTGAGGCCTGGCCAGAACACTTGACGTTCAAACAGCATGGATGAATTACTTAGAGGGAGCCGCTTGCAGACTGACTCAGTCTGGTGCGGCACCCCACACCCCACCCACCAGCCCTCATTGTGGTCGCCCACAGCGCTGTAGTAGTCTCTTGCGCCATGCAGAGCGCTCACTTGCACGGTGCAGTTGAGGCCTGGCCAGAACACTTGACATTCAAACAGCATGGATGAATTACTTAGAGGGAGCCCGGCGGGCCGCTTGCGTACTGGCTGCACCCCACACCGCACCCACCAACCCTCACTGTGGTTGCCCACAGCGCTGTAGTAGTCTCTTGCGCCATGCAGAGCGCTCACTTGTGTGCAGTTGAGGCCTGGCCAGATCACTTGACGTTCAAACAGCATGGATGAATTACTCACAGGGAAGCCGCTTGCATGCTGGCTGCACCCCAAACCCCACCCAACAACCGCATTGTGGTCGCCCACAGCGCTGTAGTAGTCTATTGCGCCGCGCAGAGCGCTCACTTGTTTGCAGTTGAGGCCTGGCCAGAATAAGCACGGTCGCCGGACAAAAATATAATTCTTTGGGCGTAAACATCGTACTGCTGACGCTTTCACGTGGTATCATGGGTTGTAGTGTCCCAAGTGCAGAAGCCGTAGCTGAATGACGTACTGCTGAGAAGGCACGGTCCCTGTCTGTGCAGGGTGCAAAGCAGGTGGGTGTGTTTGTATATCTACCGCACAGCCTGTTGATATCATAGGGGTGGAGTTGGGCGCTCAGCTAGTTAGGGTTCTGCTCTACGCCGATGACCTAACTCTGCTTGCTTCCTCTGCGGAGGATCTACAGGCCTTGCTGGATGCTCTGAAGGAGTTCAGTTTGCTTAACAGTTTGGAGGTGAATGTGGCCAAGTGTGCAGTTGTAGTGTTTGGTCGCTCTGCCCCGCGGCAGGGGCGGGACATCCCAGAGGCTGGGTGGGACTATGGCGGCCAACAGGTCCCTGTGGTGCCTGAATTCCGCTACCTGGGTATAGTGTTTCACCAGACCAAGGGAGTGTCGGCTTGTGTATCCGCTTTGCATACGGCGGGAATGCGAGCAATGTGGGGTATGCTGAGCAAGTGTGGCTCAACGGGCATTCGTAGCCTTGAGGTCCAGGTGCAATTGTTTGATGCCCTGGTTGCACCTGTGCTTGGGTATTGTTCAGACGTGTGGGGTCCCACGCTGCTACGCAGATGCGGCAGCCCTGAGGAATGTATGGATAATGATCTACACCGGGTGCAAAGTCTGTTCATGCGACAGGCCCTAGGGGGCCTGAGGCGCAGCACCCCCCGGCAGCTTTTGTTGAGGGAGCTTGGATGCGCCCCCTTGGTGCGTTCTTGGTTCCAGTCTATGCTGGCGTCTTGGAACCGTATGGCTGGCTTGTCGGATGAAAATCTGCTGCACATGGCTTTGAAGGACAACATGTTGTTGGCCCACAATTCATCACTAGGTTGGTACCATGATTTCACGGCGTTTGCGGAGCGGGTAGGGTGTGTGCCACAGGGAGGCTGGGTGGCTGCCGATCTTCCGCAGACCGTCCCAGTAGCCTCTGCCTTGCGGTCTTTTGATGAGTGGTTCTATGGTTGTTGGCATGATTTGCCAGAGTGCCCGCGATCTGCCCCATCGGACAGGGTGTCATGCTGCAAGTATCAGCACTGGTTTGCCAAGGATGGGGGGCCCCTGGAGGATCCCCTCTCTTTGCTAGACAAGGGCGGATGGCAAGATAGCCCGGGTTACATCAGGTGGTCGGCGGGTATGTCTCGGTGCAAGCTGCGCAGTTTGGCGTGTTTCAGGGTCGCTGCGCATGACCTGGAGGTTGAGACCCGGAAGTGGGAGCACCAAGTTGTGGAAGGGACCCGGCGGCGGCTGTCCGTCCCTCGGGCAGAGCGCTTATGCAAGTTGTGTGAGGCAGGGGTTGGTGATGAGTTGCATATGATTACCGAGTGCGTGCAGTACAGTGCATTGAGGCAGCGTCATGCTCATTTGTTTGGTTGTCTGGGTGGGTGGCAGCATGTGGTAGAGGGCCCTGTCTCTGCAGCTGGTCTAAGACAGTTCATGTCCCAGGAGCAGCACCTGGTAGCTGCATTCCTAGTGGATTGCAGCCATCGACGGTGGGAGAACCCTCCTGCAGAGTTCGTAGAGGTTCTGAGTGATGGTGGCCTGGATGTGTCTGACGAGGAAGCCATTGTAGAGGCTGCGCTAGCCCATGCGGCGGACCTGTTGCATCTGGATGAAGTGTGAGTCAATGCCTTGCTTTGGTGGTGGTGTGGCTTTGCGTTCTGAATGTGGTTCCTTTGTTTGAGTGTGGACATGTGGCACGTGTGTGTGGATTATGCCCTATGAGCCTAGTTTGGCTCCAGAAAGGGCGGTCAGGCGTGGCCCTGACCCAGTTTAGTAGTAGTAGTAGTAGTAGATATCGGGGTGATGCAGGGCATGGTATCCCCCTATGGGTAACCGAAGGCACTGGATGCAGATAGCGCAGAGGAGCAGGCTGCATACAACTAGGCCTGGGTGTTCACCGCACAGCACACTGTGCGCTGACCTGTACATCTTACATTGTTGTGTGTGTCCATTTGCACAACAACAGCACCAAACACATGCACAAACCTAGAACTATAAGAATGCAAGGGGCTGCAACCCAAATGAAGTGCTTGTCGTCATAGCATCGCTAAAATCTCCTCGTCCAAGACCGGCTGTACCTTGGGACAACCTTGGTCTTACCTACAACAGCTCGCCCCGAACCTGTCGGGCCTCATATTGTTGTTGAGGGGACAACTGTTTGGCCGCACGGCCCTTGCATTCATTTGCGTACATTGTCGCACCTGGCGCCTTCTGGCGTGTGTTCGGTGGCGGTTCACCTTGCTGGGCGGTTGACCACAGCTGCTACTCGTTCTACAATTCTCTCGTCTAGAATTACAACATCAAAACATACATCGTTTTATAACATGACGAATTGTGTCTGCAATGAACTTGGCTGCTGCGCGGCACATCGTCCTTGATGGGCCAGCGCTTGATAGCCAATGCCAGCAGCAAAAGGTGCGATGCAGCGTCGAAATTTGCACCAATCAACCAGATTGACAATTACTTTGATTGCAGGTCCGAGCCTGCTTGTCTGACAAGTTCGCTGCGGCTGACAGTAGGGCTTGCATATGCATGAGGGGAACCTGTTGCTTGCTAAGCCCAGGCAGGACAGACACATTTGCCATGCTCATTGTTGCATATGCAGCAGCATCCGATGCTGGTGACCAGCGTTATGCAGCTGGAAGGTGCCGTCTACCAGCAGAGGGCACAACAGCACATCTGTGCTGCTGTACAACTGCTCTATCATGCACCTTCGCAGATGTGCAGCAAGGCATGAGAAGCTGCAAGAAGGCATGCAGCCATCCTGTTGCAGTGTGTAGTGGCAGCACAGAGCAAAGCATGGAAATCGAGGCTACTGCAGTCACCCACGACTGACCCACGCTGCAACATGTTATAAGGGGGGGGGGGGGGAGGGGGGAGGGGGGGTCCATGGGCGCCCTGGGGACCTGAAACCAAAAAGATGCAGTATTTTTTGTAAAAAATATTGGTGCAGACGGCGCTGCAAGATCGTGCTGCACTTGTGAGAAAAGTGATTTTATATTTTTATTTTTTGTCTCTCAATAAGCACACTAATAAAACACTTGACGTTCAAACAGCATGGATGAATTACTCACAGGGAGCCGCTTGCATACTGGCTGCACCCCACACCCCACCCAACAACCGCATTGTGGTCGCCCACAGCGCTGTAGTAGTCGATTGCGCCGCGCAGAGCGCTCACTTGTGTGCAGTTGAGGCCTGGCCAGAACACTTGACGTTCATACAGCATGGATGAATTACTTAGATGGAGCCGCTTGCAGACTGACTGCACCCCACACCACTCCCACCAACCCTCACTGTGGTTGCCCCGGGCAGCGCTGTAGTAGTCTCTTGCGCGATGCCGAGCGCTCACTTGTGTGCAGTTGTGGCCTGGCCAGAACACTTGACGTTCAAACAGCATGGATGAATCGCCAATCCATCATAAACTTAGAGTCTAAGTCAGAGGGGGCCGCTTGCAGACTGACTGCACCCCACACCCCACCCACCAACCCCCACTGTGGTCGCCCACAGCGCTGTAGTAGTCTCTTGCGCCGTGCAGAGTGCCGCTTGCAGTTATGGGTTACGCAGACACATGAAGCCCAGACAGCACACCACACCACCCAGTGCTGCCCCCACGTCAACTGGGTCTGTGGGTCGACGCATGCTGCTGCTGCTGCTCCTTGTCTTGAGTGTCAACTGCTGCCAAAATCCACACGTGACTGAAACTGCTGCTGCTCATCTTGACTGCCAGCTGCTGCCAAAGCTATATTGCTGATGCTGCTGCTCGTGTCAGCTGCTGCCCAGGATGCCAATGGCTTGCTTCACGAGTGCCATGCGAATGCAGTATTACATGTGCCCAGTTACACACGCAGAAACATGGACCACACCACAACACATAGTGCACCCCGACGTCGACTGGGTCTGTGGGTCTTGGACTTGGCCTGCTGCTTTGCTGAGTGTCAGCTGCTGCCCAGGATGCACTGATTCATGAGTGCCGTGCAACACACGTAACTGAAGCTGCTGCTGCTCATGCCAGCAGCTGCTGCCAAAGTGACATTACTACTGCTGCTGCTGCTGCTGTCAGTTGCTGCCTTGGATGCACTGCTTCAGGAGGGCCGTGCGCATGCTGTCAAGTTACACGCGTAGCTACAGGAAGCTCTCCGGGCGCAGCAAACTATAGATTCGTCGCTTCCACAGGCTGGGCAACTGGTTGTGGGTCGATCCTTGCTGCTGCTGCTGCTGTTCTGCTGCCGCTGCTGCCGCCGCTTGTCTTGAGTGTCAGCTGCTGCCCAGGATGCACTGCTTCACGAGTGCCATTTGCATGCTGCATTTGTTGTGGTTCGCTCTGTGTTCTGTCGAATCTCCAATTCATCAGTGAATGGCTGGCATGAGCTGTTTGAGGTCTAAAGCTAGAGTATAGCTTTGTGTAGTGTAACAGTGTGTAACATCGACAGGCAAATTGCAATCCCGCATGCAGTTACACAACAGCCCAGACAGCACACCACACCACCCAGTGCTGCCCCCACGTCAACTGGGTCTCTGGGTCGATGCCTGCTGCTGCTGCTACTACTGCTGCTGCTGCTGCTGCTGCTGATCATGAGTGTCAGCTGCTCCCGAGGATGCACTGCTTCACGAGTGCCATGCGTATGTAGAGGCCGTTGCGTGCCTGCCTGAAGTAGGCTGCGCGGGGATCGGGGTCAACCTCGATGTCGATCTGCATGACAAGGCGGAACAACGAGGAGTTGCATCGACAAAAGCGCGAAAGCTCGTCGACTCGCGGCAGTGGGTGCAGCACGATAGAACCCAGTAAGTGTTTCACATTTTCTTAACACATTTTCTTAACCAATATGAGGCAGACGTGTGTTGCATGGATAGAGTGCGACCACAACGAGGAGCTGCACCCGACAAAAGCGCGGAAGGGGCGCACCTCGTCGACTCGCGGCAGTGGGTGCAGCACGACTGCATCCTTTTTCATCTGCTTCATAATGTCCCCATTGATAATGTACTTCCCTCGCGCCTGTACAGCAGCAGCAGCAGCATCAGCATTCGCGTTGGTTGCGTAACCGTCAGCAGCAGCAGCAACACGGCAGCAAATGTAGATGGCAGATGAACTGTTTACTTCTTGACCGTCAAGATCTAGAGTGACTGCACGTCAACAAGCCCCCCCCTCCCCCGACACGGAACTGATGGAACGTCCCCACCTGCTTCTAACCGGTCCATATCAGTGAAGCACTCCATATTGATGCAGATCATGTGCAAAACGAGCACGCAGGACCAGGATCTCATTGTGCCCTGCATATCATATTATTCAATATACTACAACTGATAAGATAAAAACAAATATACTACAAATATTCTGTCCCTACCTCCTTGTACTGATCCATATCAGTGAAGCGCTCCTTCTGAATGCGTGTCATGTACAACACGTCAACATCTGAAGCAACCTTGGCAAGGTCATCACCTAACAACAGCAGCAGCAGCAGCAGCAGCAGCTACGATGAGATACGAGCCATGTACAGCACGTCAACACTTGAACATCTGCTTGAAGCAACCTTGGCCTGATCATCGTTCTAACAACAACAGCAGCAGCAGCAGCAGCCCCCCCAGGTTCCCCCGCATCCACCACCCATACGCGCGCACGCACGCACGCACGCGCGCACCCTTGATCCCATGTCCCCCCCCCCCCCGGGCTGTATGTCTGTGTGCCTCACCTCATCCCAAGGGACACCCTTTGATGTGAAGTAGTCCTTGATGTCCTGCTGCATGCCAACAACCCACCACATGTTGGTGGGAGCCCCCCCCCGCCCCATCCCCGCCTCGTCCCCCTCCCTTCTTCCTTCAGCCCCCCCCCCCACACACACACACACAGTCCCCCCCCCTCCTTACCTCCAGCCCCCCCCCTCCTTCCCCCCCCTCAGGCTGTGTGTCTCTGTGCCTCACCTCCTCTCAACAGACGTTCTTTGATGTGAGGTAGCCCTTGATGTCCTGCAGATATCCTACACTTCCCTCCATCCCTCTTGCATATGGCTTGGCCCCTCCTAGCATTGACCTGTCCAAACCTTTGTTGGCCCCTGTGAGCCCCCCCCCCACGCCAGCCCCGGGTCCCCCCCTCCCCCCCCCCCCTCCCCTTCACCCCCTCTCCCGTCAGTGTCACTCACCTCCTCCCAAGGGACATTCTTTGCTGTGAGGTAGTCCTTGATGTCCTGCTTCATGCCAACAACCTGGCAGCAGCAGCAGCAGCAGACAGCAGGCGGGCTGTCATGATGACATGCATCTGCTGTTTGCACTTCGGGTTACACTTCTGACCCTCCTTCCACTACCCCGCCACCCACAAAACACGAGCACACATGCATGCCCCCCCCCCCCAAACTCCACAGTACATGCTGAGCAGGTATCCCCCCTCCCCCTCCCCCCACACCTCACCACCAAAGACATGCAGACATGCCCCCCCCCCCCCCTACCTGTGGTGCAAAAAAGGTAGAATTCCACTGTACTTGCTGAGCAGGACCCCCCCCCCCCCGACGCACCCCCCCTCCTCCCCCCCCCCCCCCCCGCAAGCACACAGTCCCCCGCCCCTAATTACCTGTGGCGCCACAAAGGACAACTTCACTCCACTGTACATACTGAGCAGGGACCCCCCCCCCCAAACACACCACCCCCCAACACATACAAAATCCCCCCCCCCCCCACACACACACATAGCCCCCCCCCCACCCACCCATTACCTGTGGCGCCACAAAGTAGAACTTGACTCCACTGTACATGCTGAGCAGGCACCCCCTTCCCAAAGACACACACACCACCAAACACCCCCCCCCCCAACACTCCCCCCACCCACCCACCCATTACCTGTGGTGCCACAAAGTAGAACTTCACTCCGCTGTACATACTGAGCAGGTATACAACCCCCACTCCACCCCCCACCCCCTACCTGTGGCCCCACACAGTAGAACTTGACTGAGCACGTACCAGACACACACATCCCCCCCCCCCCCCCCCGCCATCCCCCCACCCCTACCTGTGGTGCCAAAAAAGAACTTCACTCCACTGTAGATACTGAGCAGGTAGCCCCCCCCCCCCCCCCCACACACACCACCCTACCCCAAACACCCCCCCCCCCACACACACCCATTACCTGAGGCACCACAAAGTAGAACTTCACTCCGCTGTACATACTGAGCAGTACTGTACACCCCTCCCCCCCAAACACCCCCCCCCCACTAAACCACTTTACCCCCCCCCCCCCACACACCCACCCCTACTTGTGGCGCCACAAAGAAGAACTTGACTCCGCTGTACATACTGAGCAGTACCCCTCCCCCCCACCCTACCCCAAACACACTCCACCCCCCCCAGCACACAGTGCCCCCCCCACCCATTACCTGTGGCGCCACAAAGTAGAACTTGACTCCGCTGTACATACTGAGCAGGTAGGCCAGCGAATGCACGGTGCGCCCGTTGAGCAGATCACCCACAAGCCCGATTTTGAAGTCCTGCAACAGCAAAAACATCGAGCAAACCGGGAGTTGGAGCGCTGACAGATGCAACAAGGCAGTTACACGCGAGTCTTATAGGGGGGGGGGGTCGTTGAGCAGATCACCCACACGCCCGATTTTGAAGTCCTGCAACAGCAAAAACATCGAGCAAACCGGGAGTTGGAGCGCTGACAGATGCAACAAGGCAGTTACACGCGAGTCTTATAGGGGGGGGGGGGGTCGTTGAGCAGATCACCCACACGCCCGATTTTGAAGTCCTGCAACAGCAAAAACATCGAGCAAACCGGGAGTTGAAGCGCTGACAGATGCAACAAGGCAGTTACACGCGAGTCTTATAGGCCCTATAAGACCCGGGGGGGGGGGGGTCGTTGAGCAGATCACCCACACGCCCGATTTTGAAGTCCCTGCAATCACACAAAGCAGGGTTGGGGGGGGGGGCAGCTAGTTGCTTTGGGTGTCCATGAGATGGGGTGTGAGGCAGAGAGGGGGGGGGGGGAGTGAGGGGCAAGGGGGTGCACGGTGCGCCCATTGAGCAGATCACCCACCAACCCAATTTTGAACTCCTGCAGAGCGCGCGGAGGGGGGGGGGGAGGGGAGTTGCTTGTGGTGTTGGAGGGGAGGGGGGTGCTTTTGGTGGTGGTGGTGGTGGTGGTGGGGGGGGGGGGGGGGGGCAGTCGCTTGTGGTGTTGGAGGGGGGGGGTGCTGTTGGTGTTGGAGGGGGGGGGACACTGAGCCCGTTGAGCAGATCACCCACAAGTCCGATTTTGAAGTCCTGCACAAAATAAAGCACAACACGGCAGGATTTGAAAACAGGGGTGAACAATTGAATCGAGGAGTCAACAAGCACAACCCCCCTACACATACCCCCCCCCCCCCAACATACGTACCTCCAGGCGCCCGATCTCCTTGCGTATGCTGTACAAGTCCAACAGTGCTTGGCTGGGGTGCTGACCGGGACCATCACCTGACGGGGGGGGGGGGGGGGGGGCAGAAAGGGGGGGGGGTCCTGTTATGTTTTGCATGCTGGTTTCTTTTGTGTGGCACAAATGGGGGTGATGTCGCCTGCAGGGGGAGCAGCATGGGGGCAAGAGGGGGTGGGGGGCAGAGAGATCAGAATGTTGTTCAACCAGGTTGTGTGTGTTGATGTCCTCTGTCCTCTGTCAAACGGGGGTGGGGTGGTTGTTGCGTATGCTGTACAAGTCCAACAGTGCTTGGCTGGGGTGCTGACCGGGACCATCACCTGAACAAAGGGGGCGAGGCAGGGGGGGGGGGGGGGGATGGAGGCAGGGGAGGGGGGGGGGGTTGGATGAGATTGTTCTTGGGTTGTGTGTGTTGATGTCCTCTGTCCTCTGTCAAACGGGGGTGGGGTGGTTGATGCGTATGCTGTACAAGTCCAACAGTGCTTGGCTGGGGTGCTGACTAGGACCGTCACCTGAACACGCGGGGGGGGGGGGGGGGGTAAGGTGGTTGCGGAAGGGTATTGAGGATGGGTATCGAAGACACTGATGCGGCCAAGATTATTTCTATTCTATCTTTCTATGTGATAGTGTGTATGTCTGCTTATTTATTGTTGTGTATGAGTTGCTCCCAGGCTGGGTCAGTCTGGGTCCTACTCATACACAACAATGAACACGCCTACTTACACAATTTCACTCAGAAATAATAGAAAATAGAAACAATCCTGCAAAAAATGATTTGCCTGCGTTGAGGATGGGCATCGAAGACACTGATGCAGCCCATGTTGCAGATCCAGCCTGGATGAAACTCACAAAAAAATTTCAGCAAATTTACATTGCGTCATATACTGGACCGGCTTGTGCGGTCCAGTACATAAAAATGAACATCTAAGAACCAGTTTCACAACTGCACAACAGAACAAAAGTCTCACCTGCGTTGAGGATGGGTATTAAAGACACTGATGCGGCCCGTTTGGCTGACCCAGCCTGGACAAAACTCATACCTAATCAATAAAGTGCAAAAAAAAAACATTGGAACTATTGCAAACAATCAATATTAATCAGAACATTATATGCAATTGTTCACCAACAAAACAAATGCCTCACCTGCATTGAGGATGGGTATCAAAGACACTGATGCGGCCCGTTTGGCTGACCCAGCCTGGACAAAACTCATACCTAATCATTAAAGTGCAAAAAAAAACATTGGAACTATTGCAAACAATCAATATTAATCAGAACATTATATGCAATTGTTCACCAACAAAACAAATGCCTCACCTGCATTGAGGATGGGTATCAAAGACACTGATGCGGCCCGTTTGGCTGACCCAGCCTGGACAAAACTCATACCTAATCAATAAAGTGCAAAAAAAAAACATTAGAACTATTGCAAACAATCAATATCAATCAGAACATTCTATGCAATTGTTCACCAACAAACAAATGCCTCACCTGCATTGAGGATGGGTATCAAAGACACTGATGCGGCCCGTTTGGCTGACCCAGCCTGGACAAAACTCATACCTAATCAATAAAGTGCAAAAAAAACATTGGAACTATTGCAAACAATCAATATCAATCAGAACATTATATGCAATTGTTCACCAACAAAACAAATGCCTCACCTGCATTGAGGATGGGTATCAAAGACACTGATGCGGCCCGTTTGGCTGACCCAGCCTGGACAAAACTCATACCTAATCAATAAAGTGCAAAAAAAACATTGGAAATATTGCAAACAATCAATATTAATCAGAACATTATATGCAATTGTTTACCAACAAAACAAATGCCTCACCTGCATTGAGGATGGGTATCGAAGACACTGATGCGGCCCGTTTGGCTGACCCAGCCTGGACAAAACTCATACCTAATCAATAAAGTGCAAAAAAAACATTGGAACTATTGCAAACAATCAATATCAATCAGAACATTCTATGCAATTGTTCACCAACAAAACAAATGCCTCACCTGCATTGAGGATGGGTATCAAAGACACTGATGCGGCCCGTTTGGCTGACCCAGCCTGGACAAAACTCATACCTAATCAATAAAGTGCAAAAAAAACATTGGAACTATTGCAAACAATCAATATTAATCAGAACATTATATGCAATTGTTCACCAACAAAACAAATGCCTCACCTGCATTGAGGATGGGTATCAAAGACACTGATGCGGCCCGTTTGGCTGACCCAGCCTGGACAAAACTCATACCTAATCAATAAAGTGCAAAAAAAAACATTGGAACTATTGCAAACAATCAATATTAATCAGAACATTATATGCAATTGTTCACCAACAAAACAAAAGTCTCACCTGCGTTGAGGATGGGTATTAAAGACACTGATGCGGCCCGTTTGGCTGACCCAGCCTGGACAAAACTCATACCTAATCAATAAAGTGCAAAAAAAAACATTGGAACTATTGCAAACAATCAATATTAATCAGAACATTATATGCAATTGTTCACCAACAAAACAAATGCCTCACCTGCATTGAGGATGGGTATCAAAGACACTGATGCGGCCCGTTTGGCTGACCCAGCCTGGACAAAACTCATACCTAATCAATAAAGTGCAAAAAAAAACATTGGAACTATTGCAAACAATCAATATTAATCAGAACATTATATGCAATTGTTCACCAACAAAACAAAAGTCTCACCTGCGTTGAGGATGGGTATTAAAGACACTGATGCGGCCCGTTTGGCTGACCCAGCCTGGACAAAACTCATACCTAATCAATAAAGTGCAAAAAAAACATTGGAACTATTGCAAACAATCAATATTAATCAGAACATTATATGCAATTGTTCACCAACAAAACAAATGCCTCACCTGCATTGAGGATGGGTATCAAAGACACTGATGCGGCCCGTTTGGCTGACCCAGCCTGGACAAAACTCATACCTAATCAATAAAGTGCAAAAAAAAACATTGGAACTATTGCAAACAATCAATATTAATCAGAACATTATATGCAATTGTTCACCAACAAAACAAATGCCTCACCTGCATTGAGGATGGGTATCAAAGACACTGATGCGGCCCGTTTGGCTGACCCAGCCTGGACAAAACTCATACCTAATCAATAAAGTGCAAAAAAAAAACATTGGAACTATTGCAAACAATCAATATCAATCAGAACATTCTATGCAATTGTTCACCAACAAAACAAATGCCTCACCTGCATTGAGGATGGGTATCAAAGACACTGATGCGGCCCGTTTGGCTGACCCAGCCTGGACAAAACTCATACCTAATCATTAAAGTGCAAAAAAAAACATTGGAACTATTGCAAACAATCAATATTAATCAGAACATTATATGCAATTGTTCACCAACAAAACAAATGCCTCACCTGCATTGAGGATGGGTATCAAAGACACTGATGCGGCCCGTTTGGCTGACCCAGCCTGGACAAAACTCATACCTAATCAATAAAGTGCAAAAAAAAAACATTAGAACTATTGCAAACAATCAATATCAATCAGAACATTCTATGCAATTGTTCACCAACAAAACAAATGCCTCACCTGCATTGAGGATGGGTATCAAAGACACTGATGCGGCCCGTTTGGCTGACCCAGCCTGGACAAAACTCATACCTAATCAATAAAGTGCAAAAAAAACATTGGAACTATTGCAAACAATCATATCAATCAGAACATTATATGCAATTGTTCACCAACAAAACAAATGCCTCACCTGCATTGAGGATGGGTATCAAAGACACTGATGCGGCCCGTTTGGCTGACCCAGCCTGGACAAAACTCATACCTAATCAATAAAGTGCAAAAAAAACATTGGAAATATTGCAAACAATCAATATTAATCAGAACATTATATGCAATTGTTTACCAACAAAACAAATGCCTCACCTGCATTGAGGATGGGTATCGAAGACACTGATGCGGCCCGTTTGGCTGACCCAGCCTGGACAAACTCATACCTAATCAATAAAGTGCAAAAAAAACATTGGAACTATTGCAAACAATCAATATCAATCAGAACATTCTATGCAATTGTTCACCAACAAAACAAATGCCTCACCTGCATTGAGGATGGGTATCAAAGACACTGATGCGGCCCGTTTGGCTGACCCAGCCTGGACAAACTCATACCTAATCAATAAAGTGCAAAAAAAACATTGGAACTATTGCAAACAATCAATATTAATCAGAACATTATATGCAATTGTTCACCAACAAAACAAATGCCTCACCTGCATTGAGGATGGGTATCGAAGACACTGATGCGGCCCGTTTGGCTGACCCAGCCTGGACAAAACTCATACCTAATCAATAAAGTGCAAAAAAAACATTGGAACTATTGCAAACAATCAATATCAATCAGAACATTATATGCAATTGTTCACCAACAAAACAAATGCCTCACCTGCATTGAGGATGGGTATCGAAGACACTGATGCGGCCCGTTTGGCTGACCCAGCCTGGAAGTGCCGAAGCACAATGCAGTCTGCATAGTTTTCCACCGTGCGGATGGTGTCTGCAGCAGCAGCAGCAGCAGCAGCGGCAGCAGCAGCAGCAGCAGCAGCAGCAGCAGCAGCGGCGACAGCAGCGGCGGCAGCAATACGTCAGTAGTACACCAGCAGCAGAAGGGCCGGGCTGCCCTGAACTCTCAGTCGACAGCACCGCCCCATCCGACCGGGTGACCCTCCCCTTCCCCCTCCCTACACACGTTCACACCTACGCCCCCCCCCCCCACACACACACGCACCCGCCCACCCTCTTTCCAACGTCTCTCCCTTTGCCACTGACAGATACTCCCCCGCTCTCTCAGTCGACAGCACCGACCCACGCCACCTTGCCACCGCCCCCCAACCCCATGTGAGAGCAGACTTGCCCCCCCCCCCCAAAACCAAACCGAGGGTGCACCCCCCCCCCCACAACACACACACACACACAATATACACTTACCGCCCGCCCTACACACAACCCAAAACCTAAAGTTCCAGTGTCTCTCCCTTCGCCGCTGGAGAATACTCCCCCGCACTCTCAGTCAACAGCACCGTCCCACCCAACCTTGCCAAAGGCCCCCCCCATCCCCCGCACACACACCCCACACCCTACCTTCCAACGTCTCTGCCTTTGCCGCTGACGAGTACTCCCCCGCGCTCTCAGTGGACAGCACTGTCCCACCCAACCGAGTAAAAGCACCCCCTCTCCCCCCCCCCACACACACAATACACACACCACCCTCTCACCTTCCAATGTTTGTCCCTTTGCTGCTGAGGAGTATTCTTCAGCGCTTTCGGTTGACAGCACCGGCCCACCCAACCTGGTGAATGCAGACCCTCCTCGCCCCCCGGGTGGGTGCGTGTGTGGGGTGGGTGGTGGTGGGTGGGAGTAGGGGTGGGGGCACGGACACCCCCCCCCTTTCAACCCATCAACACACATACCTTCAAGTGTCTCTCCCTTTGCTGCCGAGGAATATTCTCCAGCGCTCTCAGTTGACAGCACTGTCCCACCCAACCGGGTGAAGGCAGACTCGAATGACAGCCGTGTGCGTGTTGAGGGCTCGTAAAACAGTGTTGCCATCAAGCGGCCATCCAACACCTTGGCTTCGGGGTACCTGTGATGGGGGGGGGGGGGGGGGCATTGGAAAAGAGTGGAAGAGGGCAAATAGTGGATCAACAAGCAAGCCCGGACAAGTGGATTGCGTGTCACACCCCTCTCCCCCTAGAATCGAATGACAGCCGTGTGCGTGTTGAGGGCTCATAGAAGGCGTTGACATCAGGCGACCATCTAAAACCTTGGCTGTGGGGTACCTGTGAGGGGGGGGGGTAGGAGGGGAGGCAGGGAGAGGGATCCATTCTGACATGAGAGGAGGAAGGGGTGGGGGGGGGGGGGGATAGGCAAGGACAGGAGGGGGTGGGTGGATGCGTGTACATGCACTGCAGTGCTTGTCTCCCCGACTCAGCCCTTTGAACAGACAGTCAGGTACGAATTGAGGGCTCGTAGATTACCTTGATCACGTTTCACAGTCCACTCACGATCACAGAGGACAGTTTCTGTTGGACAGTACACATAAATGACTCATATTTGTTGCAGAGCATGCTCTGGAACAAGAATGAGTCATTTATGTGCACTGTCCAACAGAAAGTGCGCCGCCTGTTGCTGCTTTTGCGCAGCACAAGCAGCAGCAGCATGCAATGTGGTCAGCGTGGGCATAAGCATGAGGTACTAGTGCTTTGCTGCCCACTTTCATTCAGCTCGACGGGAAAGCCAGGTACATGTTGAGGGCTTGAAGCAGAGCGTATCCAAACCAACATTGTCCTTACTTCAAACTCTACCTATCAACGAACCGGCGCCCATTCATCCCACAGCCCAAACTTTGGCAACAAAAACACACCAACAGATTTTTCTCATCTTTGAACACAAGGAATAAACAGGCAAGACAAGCAATATATCAATCATGCAATGAAGCATGGAGTGAAACAGATGACCCCACCTGGTTGAATTTTCTCCATCTTTTCTGCCTCTGCAAAATGACGTTAATTGCCTCCTTGCCAAACTGCTGGGCTTCAACAACCTACAAAAACACACAGCAACACATCATATTTATCATTATTGATAAGTTTAACAATATTGATATGTATATTCAATCACACTTGAAAACCCACCGGGCAAATTGGGCAAGTCAGCAACACTGTCAAGCCTCATTCCCCCCTTGCCATATTGCTGGGGTTCAACAACCTGCAAAACACACTGCAGCAACAGCAGATTTACTATTATTGCTGTTGCTTACTTCAATCACACTTGCCTAAATAAATCCGGCACATTGGAAAAATCAGCAACACTGTCAAAGTCCCCTTCCCATCCAAAAGGAAGTGGACTTGGACAGTGTTGCTGACTTGTCCAATGTGCCGGATTGATTTTTTTTCCAATGCCAAATTGCTGGGCTTTGACAATTTGAACAACACGTGGCGACACCAGCAAACAAAAATACTTGCAGTACTGTACTGTGATGTACTGCAAAAAATGGGTAGCTGGGTCAGGCTGGCTTGGCTGCCAACAAGCGCGACAGGTAAGGACAGAGGGACCAGCACATGGTATTGTTGGTCCCGTCCCTCACTGATAGTGTTGGTGATGCTGCTGCTACTGCTGTTGCAGTCACCGTCTGAGATGGGGAGGGGCAATCATCATGCGCGTGCACCCCCCTCTCCCCCACCCCACCCCATACGTACACGACGATGCGTTCAGTGCAAGGCAGCAGGGCCCCCACCACATACTCGTGCGCCCCCGTCCCTTGCTGCTGCTGATGTTGATGTTGATGCTGCTGCTGCTGCTGCTACTGCTGTGGCACTTATCGTCTGGAATGCGGAGAGGGGGCCAATCACGCCACCCCCCACATACACACATCGATGCTTTCGGTGCAAGGCAGCAGGCCCCCGCCCCCTCCCACCACCACATACTCGTGCGCCCCCGTCCCTTGCTACTGCTGATGTTGATGCTGCTGCTGCTGCTGTTGCTGTTGCTGGTGTTGCTGGGACCGCTGTGTCAGTTGCTCTTGATGGAGAGGGCAGAGGCTCCAATCACCCCCCCCCTCACAAACACTTCCACCCCCACATGTACACTTCGATGCTTTCAGCACACGCCCCCGCCCCTCTGATGCTCTCAATCCCCCCCCCCCCTGCGCGCGCACGCTGTTTCGTGTCCTCCTGCATGCTACAGCTGTAGGCTGCTGCTGCTGGGACTGCGATGCCAGTTGCTGATGATGGTAGAAGTGAACAAGAGGGGCTCCAATCCCCCCCCCCCCCCCAACACACACGCATTCTCTGTCTACACAAACACACGCACAAGCACACTCTGCAAGGCAGCCCCCCCCCCCCCCCCCCCCCCCCCACCCCCCCACCCCTCTGCGCCCCCTCCTTCATGCTTGCGCCAGTCCCAAGTCATATTCACACAGCTACAGGCAAGCACCTTGGTATGCTGCTTCTGCTGCTGCTTCTGCTGCTGCTGCTGCTGCTGCTGCTGTGTTGTTAACCGTTTGCACTGTTGCACTGTGGTGCGGTGCTTGCCTGGATGTGTCTCGCCTACGCTATTGCTATGCATCATTGGCATAAGCTCGGCCACTCACATGCTTCACGTCCAGCTTGTGCCAGTCCTTAGTGACATCGGGATCGACATAAGACCGGGCCGGCAGCAACCTGCCCCTACCACTGCCGCTGCTGCTACTGCTGCTGCTCCCTGCCAGCCGTGATCTGGTCACAGCAGCGGCAGGAGAGGCCGTGCGCGCCAAGGGCCATCTCGGCGGTGATGTGTTGTGAGGGTTGGTGGTTTAAGGAGCTGCATATTGCCAGGCAGCAACAACTGTGCTGACTTGGCGGGCAACTCGACACGGCTTTGATCACGCTGGAATTTTTGTGTTGCACGAAAGAGCTGCTTTACGGCACCTGGGATAAAACAAATCAATGCTTTCAACGCGGATAGTATGATGGGTATTGAATCGTTGCTTGTTGCATGTTTCCGGTTCGGAGTGAGGATCGTGTGAGTCTAAGCTGTCACTGCAAGAATAAGCGAAGATCACAGCAGTTCCGGACCTTTCTGATTGCAAGATATCTCCTTCCGGCAGGACGTGGCTAGGCGAGCAAATCGCCGTCGCTGAAAGGAATGCAGGCGCTTCGCTATACAGTAGGGCCCCCGGTCGCTCTGGGGCCCGCCAAAGCGCACAAAACCCTTATTCAAATAGATCTCCAGCCCTCGGACGTTCTTGCAGCTACGTCAGGCGGGTTCAGAGGAGCAGTAGGCTCACTTGCAGGGCAGATGCAGCAGCAGGAGAGACGTTCCCTGCTCAGGTTTGCGTCGTGCTGGGAACCCAGTGGGGAGATGAAGGCAAGGGCAAGCTGGTGGACATTCTGGCGCAGCAGTATGACGTGATTGCACGTGCCCAGGTAAGTAGGCACTCACCCCACACACTGATCACCCCCGATAGCTGTTGGTGTAATGTAGTAGCAGCACAGCATGTTAGCATGCTGTAAAAGGGTTTTATGGTTTGTAGGATATGTTTGAACACCTCTAGGGCGGTTGCTGAAGCCGGTGTGCTGCAGCAGGGCGGGTGGGTGGCAGCAGTGGGAGTGAGTGAATGCACAATGGTGCTGTGGGGATGTGAGTCATCATCTCCATAGCAGCCCACCTCCTCCCCCTCCTGCATGCCACAGCACAGCACAGCACAGCATGATCAAGCACAGCACACGAACAGGTGATTGAGATTGGGTGTTGACATGTTGCCACCATGCACTGTCTGAGGCACAATGAATGGTGGAGCAGCTTGCAGCTGTCTGATCCTTGCACAGAGGACAGTGATCAGCAGAGGGGGGGGGGGTCTCAGAACCTCCAGTGGAAGCAGGGATTTGAGAGAGGGGGGGGGGGGGCGCAGCAGTCGCTCTGCGACTGTTCAGCCCTCTTACGTCTTCCCGAGTGATTTGCAGCAGCGTGGTTTCCAGTCCCATGCCTATCAGGTGAAGCCACAGCAGTCACGCCTGCAGGTGCAGCTGAGCACTCCTTTGAGGAGGGCTTTACCTTTGAGGCTGGTACTGTCTAAGCCCGCCAAAAAAACAACCGCCACCCCAGTATTTTTTGGACGGTGGACAAATTTTTCGTTTTTTTGACGGGGTATTATATATTATAGAATAACAGGCTGAGCGATTATGACTGCAAAACGGCTGGGGAGTGCTGTACAGACAAATTTTGCGATCATCTTTACACACACAGACGGGGAGGACCGGCAGTTGCGACCCCTGCAGCAGTGTCAAGTGCCCATACTGATCTGCACAGTAGCCTACACGGTGTAGAGAAGCAAGCAGTGGGGTACAAACACGCAGGGAGGGGGGTATGGGTGCAAGATGGGGGGGGTATGGGTGCAAGATGGGGGGGGGGGGGGAGCAGATAGATGGAGGTTGGGAGGGGGGAGACAGGAACAGTGATTCCATTGTGCACGCTCCAGTCAGCAGCATTGGTGGTGGTTGCGTGTGCCCCCCCCCTTCTCCATCATCTTGCCATGCCCTCCCTCCTCCCCTGTGTTTTTTGTCATATCCTTGTGCAGCTGACACAAGGGCATGGCTGAAAACACAGGGAGGGGGAGGGAGTGGCCAGTTTGAGGAGAATGGGGGGGGGGGGGGGCAAGAAGGGACCCGTATCCAGTGTGCTGCCTCGTAAAGCAGCATTGCTAGTAGTTGCGTGCCCCTCCCCTAAATTTTTGACGTGGTCTTCGTCCCTCCTTCCCTGTGTTTTCAGTAATGTCCTTGTATGTTGCCACAAGGACACGGCTGAAAACACGAGGAGGGGGAGGAAGTGTCAGGTCTGCGGAAGGGGGTGGTAGGGGGTGGGGGTGGGGTGGGGGGGGGGGCGCTCGGCGTGGGTGGGTGGGTAGGGGGAGGGGGGGGGCAGCAGGAACACTCAATCCAGCGCGCACACATGTTTTCTTGTCAAGCAGCATTGCTAGTAGTTATGTGCCCCCCCCCCCCACCTTGACCCGCTCTCATACTCATGACGTGACCTTCGTCCCTCCTTTCTTGTGTTTTCAGAGGTGTCTTTTCTGAAAGGACATGGCTGAAAACACCAGGAGGGGGAGGAAGCGACAGGTCTGAGGATGGGTGGGGGAGGAAGTGCCAGGTTTGAGAGGGGGGGGGGGCGTCATTCAAGTGCGTATGTGTTCCCATTGAGCAGCATTGTAGTGGTCGCTTTGCCCCCCCCCCCCACACACACTCACCAACCCGACCCATGGTTTGTCAGGCATGCTGACACACATGGCTGCTGCTGCTGCTGCTGCCACTGCTGCTGCTGCTGCTGCTGTACAGGGCGGTGCCAATGCCGGTCACACCATCTATGATGACAAGGAACAAAGTATGCCCTGCACCTGGTGCCCTCTGGTATCCTCAACAAGTGAGTAGTAATGATTGTGTAGTGCAGTTGCTGTAGTTGGTGTAGTGTAGGGGCTGTTTGGGGGGGGGGGGGTGTTGGGGTGGGGGGGGGGGCTGAAGGGGCTGCATCTCTCCCCCCCCCCTCTGTGGGCAAGACAGCAAAAGCTGGTGTTTTTGTGGGGTGTGTGGGTGGGTGCGTGGTGGTGGTGCAGGGGGGTGGGGGGGGGAGGAAGTATGCCCTGCACCTGGTGCCCTCTGGCATCTTCAACAAGTGAGTAGTAATGAAT
>VIIQ02000805.1:0-16721 GCA_007449985.2 Desmodesmus armatus
CACTATGTGGTGAAAGTATCCAGTAATGGGAATGACAGCACAGTGGCAGCATATGCAGCGGCAGTTCCATCTCCCTTCCCTCCTTATATATCTCTGTCAACCCGCGCTGCAGGTGCCAGGCCTACATGATGCGAAACTATTCCTACTCCCTTAGTGGAGCAAGCCGCTGCTGTATCAACGGCAGGTCGCCTTGGTGATCCTGTTGTTAGCTGCCAACCACGCTGCTACGCAGCAGGCAAACTTGAAACGTCACATCAGGTCGGCATGTCCTACAGATCCCAGCAACGGCCAGAGGTGCCCCGGCGGCCATGTGCATTGCGGCGCCCAGTAGTGTGGCGTGCTGAGGCACGCTTGACACACCCCAAGACCCACACACTTGGCCGAACCTCCAAAGTCAGCGCACCATGTCCTCAGAGAGGGTGCCAGCTTCCCACACACCAGCCCCGAACACCAGGTTGATCACGAACACAATTACGGTGATGGCGATGCGCAAGCCGTAAGCGGTGGACTCTTCGATGTCGTATGCAAACATGGCGAGTGCGCCCATGGTGGTGGCTGCCAGGCACGACGTGGAGACAAGGTGCATGCGGTGCAGAGCAGCCACTGTGTATGGCTTGAACACATTCTGCAGCACAGCACTGACCCAGACACCAGCAGCAAGCTCAGCACAGGGAAGTACCTCTGCATGGGGAATGCGAACACTGAGATCAAGGTCAGCACGACAGTACATGCAGCCAATACAGCCTCCCACCAGATGCACTCAGGCCGGTAGGTGCGGTACAGGAATCTGTAGTGCTCCCTGAAGCTGTGACGGGCAATAACCGGTTGCCCTTATCGGGATTGTTCCCGTTACATTCGTCCCCCCTCGAGATTCGGCGACGTCCTCGCAGGCGTAATTGTGCCTTGGCCGTTTTTCGACCAACTCCACCCATTTCCTGGTGCGGGTAGAGGGATTCGAACGCAGGATCGTTCCCACCTCAGAGGCCGACTCTAACCGAGTGCATTATGGCATGAGATAGGTTGGTTCCGCTACCATATGTGACGGGCAATAACCGATTGCCCTTATCGGGATTGTTCCCGTTACAGAAGCTATCTGTGTCCGCCCTACCCCTGCAGAGGTGCAACCCCACACCCATGGCAACTAGTTCTGTTCCGTCCGCCTTTCTTGTCGCAACCCTGCAGGTGCGAGAAGCAGTGCCGTTGGCGCCATTCAGTCCTTCCAGTGTATTATATCTCTGTGTTCGCATCTGGAAGCACACTGAGTGTGCGTGACAAGCTTTTGATGGTGGGTTTGTCCGAACGGCCCCCTTCCGTGCTGGTTGTGTCCATCCGTGGCTGGGTTCAGTTGCAACGTAGTTGCTTGAGAAACCGTGTAACACCTTCATTCATTCATGGCAACTAGTGGGTGCATCTGGGGGAGCGGCCTAATCCTGTCATGACCAAGATGTTGCGGCCCAGCCAAGGAGCATCGTTCATTGCTGGGCTGCACGCACCTGGGTCGGGTCATTTGGTGGTGGGTGGGGTGGGGTTGGCCAGCATTGTGGGACGCCGGTATGCAGAGGTCAGCACAACTCCGCAGGTGCAGCCTGCAGCACAGCAGGCGGTGCTGCAGGCCATGGCACAGCACAGCCAGCGGCTGACGGCCGAGCAAGCTGCTGAGCTGGGGAGTGCATCGGTGTCAGTTGAGGAGGTAGAGCGGGCCATCCTGCGTACAGCGCCTGGCAAGGCTCCGGGGGTGGACGGTATTCCTGGGGAACTGTGCAGGCGGTACCGACAGCAGCTTGCCCCCATCCTGGCCAAACTGTACTCGGCCGTTGGGGCAACACAGCAGTGCCCACCGGGGTTTCTTGATGGGGCGGTCGTGCCAGTGCTGAAACCTGGTGGGGTGCACACCAATGTGGATGCTTATCGCCCCATTCAATTACTTAACTATGATTACCGTCTTATGGCCAAGTTACTGGCCAACAGGTTGTTGCAAGTGGCGGGGGTCATGATCGATCCAGCGCAGTGTGCTTTTTTGCAGCATCGGCACATAGGGGATAGTGTGCGGCTGCTGCAGCTGCTGCCCCAGGTGCTGCGTGCCCGCCACCAAACAGCCATAGCTGCTTTCCTGGACTTCAGGAAGGCTTATGACACTGTGTCAAGGGAGTTTCTGTTTGCAGCTGGGGAGGCCCTTGGGGTGGGTACCGGGTTTCTGCAGTGGATGAAGCTGCTGTTGACAGACACTATGACATGTGCAGTTGTCAATGGCTTTCAGAGCTCTTTCTTTCGGTGTGGTGCTGGGGTTAGGCAGGGCTGCCCTCTGGCACCCCTGATGTACTTGTTTGCAGGGCAGGCGTTGCTCTGCCATCTCAAGCAGTGTGGCATTGGTATTGATGTCGCAGCCGGCAGGCTTGTCGCCACACAGTATGCGGATGATGTGGAGCCCCTCCTGCCTGGGGAGGCTGATGTTTCTGGCCTGTTGGAGCATTTGTCGGTGTATGGGGATGCCACAGGCCAGCGGGTGCAGCCACCCAAGTGTCAACTGTTGCCTTTGGGCCAAGCGGTGGTGGATCCTGCCCCTGTGGCAGGCATGGCGGTGCGTGACACCTGCAAAAGCCTGGGGGTTGTCTTTGGCAGTGTGGGGGTGGTTGGAGTGGATTGGGAGCATCGGCTGAGCATTGTGCGGGAACGGGTGCAGAAGATCAGCCGCATCCCTGACCTGTCCATGTTTGGCCGGGCTTTCGCGTTCAATGGGTACGCTATCTCCACACTGTTGTATCATGCACACTTTGCTGGGGCCCTGCCAGCTGAGCATGCCAGGCAACTAATCAAATGGGCCTCTGCCCTTGTTGATGCTGGCCTGGGCCCTGATGATGATCAGCGACGGGCACCAGGGGTGCCCAGGGCGTGTATGGAGGCCCACCCTAGGGAGGGAGGTTTGGGTCTGCTGCCAGTGCGGGCCCACCTTCACTCTCGCCTGGCTTGTGAGGCAGTGCAAGTGTTGGTGGGGGATGCTCGCAAGCCTTGGGTTGCAGTCAGCAGGGAGCTGTTGCAGCACCATGTGCCGGTGGTGCCTGGTGGGGGTTATTGGGGCTTGGCCTTGTGTGACAAGGGTCGGTTGTTCAGGGACGCTGGGGGCCAGCTGTTGCCAGACCCCTTGCGTGCTTTTGCCCTTGGCATCAGGGCTCTGCCGTATATTCGCCATGTGGGCGCTAACCCGGTCCAGCCCGGCCCGTGGTGTTACTATGTCCCATTGTGGTCCAATCCGGTGGTGGCGCAGAGGGAGCAGTGGGACTGGTATGGACAGCAGCGGCAAGTGATGGTGGGGTTGGAGTTTGTGGTGCCTGACTTGTTGGGCCTCACCCAGCTGCAATGTGCAGGGCAGGCGCTGCATTGGTTGCAGCTGGTTGAGGCTATCTGTTCCATTCCTGACCTGGGGGCAAGGGAGGAGGCATACAGGATGCATGTGTGGGACCCTGTGTTGCAGCATCGCCCTAGGTATGCTAACATGGTGGTGGCTAGGGAGGAGTTGGTTGTGTTGGTCGCGGCCATCCCTAGTGCGTGGCAGGATGCAGCACGTGCAGTGCTGCGGGGTAGGCCATCCGGGCGGCTGCCGGCCGTTTCGGAGGCTCAGCTTACCGCAGCTAGGGACAGGGTGTGTGCTGATCTGGGCTGGCATACTCGCAATGGGGATGTGGTGAAGCTTGAGGCCCTCACTGTGTCGCTAGCTACCCAGTGTCAATCCTTGGATGCGCTGTCAGCCATTGCTGACAGGCATGCTGCCTTCCGTCAGAGGGTGTTGTCTGTTGATATGCTGCAGCCAATTGTGGGCCAATTGCCCGAGGTCACTCGGGTGCTTCGGCGGTGGTGGAAGCTGCGTGTGCCTAATGAGCACAAGGAGGCTGCATGGCGGCTCACCCTCGACGCGTTCCCTACGGCCCAGCGCATGCACACAGGCACCTCTTGTGTAGCATGTGGGGCTGCTGAGCCCGGTGTACAGCACCATTGTTGGGAGTGTCCTGTTGCAGGGGCGGTGCGGGCGGAGATTGAGGGGCAGTTGCGAGCTCACCGGGTGGGCGACGCCCCCCCTTGGTTGGCTGCTGACCGCGGCCTGCAGTGTGCAGCTTTGTGGATGGGGGTGAAACCTCATCCCCGGTTGCATCATATTGTGTGGGACATGGTGTGTCTGGCTGGCATCGGTGCTGTTGACTTCGGCCGCAGAGTGGCGTGGGCTGTGGCAGCAGAAGGTCCTGCGTTGCCTCTGCTGACGGTAGAGCGCATTGCAGGGCGTGCTGCTGTTGGGGAGTTTTGGCGCGTCTTGGCTGACTTTGCGGTTTCTGCAATCATCCCTAAGCGGGCGCAGGGGCTTGCGCTCACACAGCAGCCTTTCATTGCATGGCATGTGGTGCTGTCAGGAGGCAACGGTTTGCGGGTAGTTAGGCATTGAGCTTCTGCATGTGGTGACATGTGAGTTGCTGGCTGCTGTGTGACTTCTATCCTGCTGGCTTGTGAACAGTGCAGCGACTGGTGGTGTCGGTGAAGTTGCCCCCACGTGCGCCCACTGCAACATGTGGGAGTGTTTTGTGGCTCGCAGCTGTGTGTTCGCTGTTTTCTGTTCCGTCCGCCCTTTCTTGTCGCAACCCTGCAGGTGCGAGAAGCAGTGCCGTTGGCGCCATTCAGTCCTTCCAGTGTATTATATCTCTGTGTTCGCAATCTGGAAGCACACTGAGTGTGCGTGACAAGCTTTTGATGGTGGGGTTTGTCCGAACGGCCCCCTTCCGTGCTGGTTGTGTCCATCCGTGGCTGGGTTCAGTTGCAACGTAGTTGCTTGAGAAACCCGTGTAACACCTTCATTCATTCCATGGCAACTAGGGCCCGTGTAACACCTTCATTCATTCATTCATGGCAACTAGGGCTGGGTTCAGTTGCAACGTAGTTGCTTGAGAAACCCGTGTAACACCTTCATTCATTCATAACTAGTCACCCTCGCAGTCAGCTGGCACTGCACCTGCCTCACAGAAGCGGCCCACACCAGACCTGCAGCAGCAGCAGCAGCAGCAGCAGCAGCAGCAGCAGCAGCAGCAGCAGCAGCAGCAGCAGCCCCCTCTGGCCCGATCGGGCAACAGCAGCAGGCCCCGCCTGCAGCCGTGCGCGAGGGCGCGCCAGCTGCCGCAGCTGCCTCAAGCAACACCAGCAGCAGCACCAGCAGCAACGCCAACAGCAGCACCTGCGGTACCAAGAAGCGCCCTGTGTCTGAGAGCCGGCGCAAGCTGGCTCGCCGCCAGGCCGCCGCCTCTGCATCGCAGGCCGGCCCAGCAGCAGGCACCCCAGGTGCACAGCAGCGCGTGACAGCCACAGCTCGGGCGGCAGGGTCTGAACTGAAGCGGCAGCGCATTGAGCAGTTCAGGCTGGTGCTATCCAAGCAACAGCAGCAGCAAGAGCAGCGCCGCTCGCCCAGAGGTTTGCAGCGCCGTCAGCAGCAGCAGCAGCAGGACAGCCAGGCCGCACTTCCCTCCATCATCCCAGCGGGCTTCAGCGCTTGCAGTACGCTGGCACGCCCGCCCCAGAAGGGGGCTCGCCACAGCTGTGGCCGGCCCCCCTGGGCCCCCCTCAGCATTAATTCACCTTGCATAGGGATTGCCATTTGTGTGTTACACTTTTTTCGGAGAGGGGGCAAAGCCACCAAACAACAAGTTGAAAAGGGAGAAAGCAACCAGGGGAAGGCCCCAAACACCGGCCCAGGGAGGGTGCGGTGGGCGCGCTGTTGTGTCAACAACAGCAAAACGTGCCTTGCAAGAAGCACGGCAAGAGCTAAGCATGCCGTCGCAGTGCGCAAGCCCATGGTTCTGCAGGGCCTGAACCCTGGGTGCATCAGCTTTGCTGATTAACGCATGGTAATACATTAACATGCTATTAATTCACCTTGCATAGGGATTGCCATAATAAAAAGATGTGTTGAAGTTGTGTTGAAGGCCTGGTGAGCTACTAAGTGCACCAAGGCACCATAACAAGCATGCATGCATGCAGGTCAGCCGGGACAGCATACACGGCATATGCAGCACTTCGGGAGTGCCCATGAGTAACTCCCCAGCCACCCAGCGAAAGGGAGAGAGTGTGACCTTAGCGTCACGCAAGCGTCATACAAACATAGGCAGACCTCTTACAGCCACAACTGTGGGCATGCAACTGTAAAATCACCAACCACCAGAAAAGGGGTCACCGCGTCAGACATGACGCTGAAGTTGGCAGCTTGGCCACTGAGAGGGCACTGCTGCGGCCGGCAGCTCTGCCATTGTTTGCATTGCATGTACTCCAAAGCAGAAGTGAGGTGTTGTCCCCAAAGCATGTCCCAACCAAGAAAACTGGCAGGCCACATGACACAAGGCAGCTAGTGGGGCTTGCAAGGAGCCGCCGTAGCATACCGCCCCCTACAGCGGGGACAGCAAAAACTGTGTCAAGGGATGGGACATCGTCACCAAGTGGCTAGCACATGCGCGGGTGACCGTATAGGACGATGTCCAGGCTGTTGTCGCCAGCAAACCGCAACGCGTGCCAGAGGCGCGCTGCCATAGCTGCTGCCTTAGCCGAATGGCCGCATCACTACAGCAAACGGCGGCTAGCCGAAACACGAACGGCCGCTGCAAAGGAGCGGGCGCAGACCCAAGTCCGGAGAGAATGTCAAGGCTGCTTTCGCCAGCACACCGCAACGCGAGTCAGAGGCGCGCTGCCATAGCCGCTGCCTGTGCCAAATGGCCGCATCACTCAAGCAACCGACGGCTAGCCGAGACATGCATGGCCGCTGCACATGAGCGGGCAAACCCAAGAAGGAACACATATCAGGTTGCTGTCTGCACACCGCAACGCGAGCCATAGGCGCGCTGCCATAGTTGCTGCCTGAGCCACGGCCGCATCACTCAGCAGACGACAGCTAGTCTAAACACGTTTTTGCCGCAGCAAAGGAGCGGGCGGCAACCCAAAAGAGCGACATGACGGCACTGCTGCTGTTGCAAGCACACGCGCCCGGGGCGGTGGCATGGCTGCTGCCTGAGCGGCATTAGCAGCAACACTCCAGCAAAAGACAGCTAGCAGGGGCAAACGGTTGCATCACTGCTACAAGCCAAAGCCACCGTGCTCAATCCTGATAGCCATAATCCGCCAATGCTGGCTGGGCAGGTGGGCCTGCCCAGAAGGGCCTGCAATGAAGGTGGCATTTGGCAGGTACATGCTGTCTTTAGCCATCAACATCAACTCGTGAAACCACGGCTGAGCAGGCCAACAAGGAACCACCACAGTGACAGTAGCACGGTCCTCCCGCACCTTCTGAGCTAGCTGCAGCAAGACACTGCTGTTGAAGGGCGGGCAGGCGTAGGCATTGTGCCCATGCCAAGGTTGCAGGAATGCATTCGCGCCAGAGCTGCCTGGGCAGCGGTGCATGCTGAAGAACAGCGGCAGCTGTGTGTTACTGTCAGCAGCAAACAGGTCTAGGGTGTGAGGGCCCCACAGGGTGTTGAGGGCGCAAAAGATGCGCGGGTGCAACTGGAAATCCCCATGGTCCACAAAGCGGGACGGGGCGTCAGCCAGATTGGACTCAGAGGAGACCCGGACAACCTGAAGGTGCACATGCAGGCTGTCCAGCACCGCCCACAGCAGACGATACTCAGCCATAAGTGCTGCTGAACGCGAGGCAAACCTACCCAAAACACTCTGCGTAACAGTATTGTCTTCAAACAATCGCACAACCCTGTCTCGTACCAGTGGCGCGTAGGACAGCAAGGCATAGCGCACAGCGCGCATTTCCTTCTGGTTGATGTGCATACATTGTTCCTCAACAGACCAACGACCAGAAGCTACTGAATCAGGGCTTTCAGCAAGGTCGGGAATCACAGCGCCCCAGCCCAGGTCAGAAGCATCTACAAACAAGTCGATGGCAGCAGGCCTCAACCTGATAGGAGAGACTAGGTGCTGCTCAGGGATCTGACACCACCACTCAAGGTCCCTGAAAGACTGCCGGGAGAGGCGCACATCGCCGCCCCAACCCTTGACACTGCTGCAATCATCGTACAGAGCACGCAAGAACAAATTGGCAGGCATGACAGCCAACCGAACAGACTGAGCATAACCACAGAAAGACGCCAGGTCGCGCTTGGGCACCAAGCGCTTGTTCAGCTTGGCTGAAACAATGAGGCCCTTGGCCAGGCGAGCCAGCCTGGCCACTTTGGCAGGGGGGACGGCAAAGGTGCCAGCCGCCAGGTCGACAGTGAGCCCTAGGTGCTCCAACTGCTGACACGGCTGCCAAACTGACTTCTTTGGGTGCGGTGTGAAACCAAGCCAGTACATCAGGGACAGGATCCACTGAGCACCAGCAGCCGCACTCTCAGGGTCAGGGAACAAGAAAAGAAAATCGTCCAAGTATGGCAGCACACGACACCCTGTGCGTGCCAAGCCTCCAGAGGGGGAGGGGTACATGCAGCCAGGGGGAACCGGGGTGTGGAAAGGAGCGCGCAGGTGGGCAACAAAGGGGCGCGTAACCTTGGTGAAATAATAGGGAGAATTGTTCCAGCCAAAGGGGAGGCAATTGATCCTGTAATAGCAACTAGCAAACTCAAAACAAAAGTAGTCACGCGCAGAAGGGTGCAAAGGCACCTGGTAGAAAGCGTCCTGCATGTCCGCTTTCACCGCCCAAGCATTGGCAAGGTCGTAGCGCTGCAACATACGCAGCGTCTCAAAACGGCACTTGTGAGCAACATTAAACTTGTTGCTGTGCTTCAGGTTGACAACTAACCGCCAGGTCTCCCCTTTAGGCACGCAAAAGGCATTAGAACAGTGGTCAGGCCGGGCGTCCAACTGTGTTAACACCCCAAGCTTCACAAAACGAGGAGCCTCTGTGTGCAACCACCACTGCCGCTGAGAATGAGTAGACGGCAGGGGTTTCTTGTAGAAGGGGGGTGGGGGACGGCCCCCCCGCCACTCCACAGGCACACCATGCTGCAACCAAGAAACGACTGTGGGGGAGGCCCCGATGGCGCGCCAATGACTGGCGCACCGACCCAAGCGCTGGGGCAAGGGTGTATCACAAGGAAAGGGGTGGGAGGGGGGGACCACCATCGCCACAAAAGAGAGAGGAACACAGGAGACACAGCACACTACAATGTGTGCCCACCCTAGGTTGCATGCAAGAAGCCACCAGGGTGTACAGACAGGAAGCCAAAGGCTGGCACTTACGTGGGGGCCTAGACCCACTCCTGCCTGATGAGGCTCCTTTGCTTAGGGCCTGCCGGCTCCAGCGCTGCTGCTGGAGCCCTCATCGCCGCTGTACAGGGCGTTTGCTGTCACCAGGCACGTGGTCAGCAGGAGATTGCTGTCTGCGCCCTCCAGCAGCTCCTTGGGGTCTGCTGGCAGCTTCTCCCAGCCAAAGAGGGGCAGAACCACCCACTCTGCTGCTGGTGTGATCATCTGCCAAACCATGCCCAGGTACTCTGGCTGCTGCTGGATATCTCCAGCAGGTGACTGCAGGCTTACGTGCTGATTGATTAGCTGGCCTAGCTGCCAGGTCAGATGGGATGGCTCTCCTTGTGCCCGAAGCATTGCTACTGCTGATCTGGCCACACCACGAGATGCCCTGCAGGCCTGCTTCCCGATCAGCTGTTCCGATGTTGACTCTCTGTGTTCAAAAGAGCGGAGTGCGGTGCAGCTCCGAAACTGGCTCTGGCACTGTGAGTGCCAAGAATGGGGTTGTTGAGATCGAGCCGGAGGCTAGAGTGTGTAACACTACAAAACGCTACCGAAGTAGCGAGTCGCGCTGTTGTGTCAACAACAGCAAAACGTGCCTTGCAAGAAGCACGGCAAGAGCTAAGCATGCCGTCGCAGTGCGCAAGCCCATGGTTCTGCAGGGCCTGAACCCTGGGTGCATCAGCTTTGCTGATTAACGCATGGTAATACATTAACATGCTAGTAAATGCGTAGGGCTCCAACCCTGCGCATGGGCTGCCACAATGTCAATGGGCTGGCAGCCAAGTTAGAGGGCTTGTTGGCTCTCTACAAGGCCCTCGGCTTGGATGTAGTAGTGGCAGCCGATACACACGTCAGCTTCTTGCAGCGCACTCACCTAGAGTCACGCCTGCTGGCCAGGGGCTGGCGCAGCTACTGGTGTCTGGCCTACTAGCAGACAGCACAGTTGCGGGCAGGGGTGACAGTACTTATCAAGGACAGCCTGCTGCGGTCCGGCAAGCTGCAGGTTCGTGCCAGTGGGGCGACACCAGGTCCGTCTTCCCCGGCCACCAATGGCAGGCTGCTCCGCGTGCCGCTGCGGTGGGGGGGACAGGACTTGGACCTGGTTGGGGTATACTTTCATGCTGCAGAATACCAGCGCAACGTAGACATCATAGAAGGCACCCTGCAGGAGTGGTGCGCCGCTGCTCCAGGGGGTCGCATGATCGCTTTGGGGGACTGGAACTTTGTGCCCTGCCCTAGCGTTGATCGCGGTTGCGTGCCGTGCCAGCAGCAGCAGCAGCAACAGCAGCAGCAGCAGCAGGGGGCAGGGTCTGGGGAGGAAGGGGACGGGAGCCAGCCGCAACCGTTGCAGCAGCGGGGGCCAGGGGCAGCTGCCACGCGCGACACAGCCCCTACAGCTGCGTGGCGGCGGTGTGTGCCAAACCTGCGGGACGTCTGGCGGGCCAAGCACCCCCACAAGCGAGCATACACCTACTTTCACCCTCGGGGTATCTCGCGGTTGGACAGGGTGTATGTCAGCACAGGGCTGCTGCCACAGGTGGCAGCTGTCCGGCATGCAGATCAGCAACCATCAATCAGCGACCACACTCCTGTGGTGGTGCAGCTGCTGCCGTCAAGGCCAGGGGTGTTGGGCCCAGGCCTCCCGAAGCTGCACTTGTCCCTGCAAGGGGACTCAGAGTGCGAGCAGCAGCTGGCAGACTGGCTGGCGGTAGAGGATGCAGCCATGCCCTCTGACCCGCTAGCTATGGTAGTGGGGTGGTCATCATTCAAGCAGCGGTTGCGGCTCCAGGTTCAGGCCCTCAACCGGGAAGCCAAAGCCCGGCGGGCCAATCAGGGGTCGGCAGCCCGCAGAAAGGAAGCATGGGGTGCAGTGCAGGCAGCACGGCAGCGGTTGGCACAGTGCCAGGATGGGGCACAGGTGCAGGCAGCCGTGACCGAACTGCAGGATGCCTCCTCTGGCCTTGCAAGCCTGCTCACCCAGGAGGAGGAAGTATTGCGGCAGCGTAGGCGGCAGCAGTGGGTGCATCTGGGGGAGCGGCCTAATCCTGTCATGACCAAGATGTTGCGGCCTAGCCAAGGAGCATCGTTCATTGCTGGGCTGCACGCACCTGGGTCGGGTCATTTGGTGGTGGGTGGGGTGGGGTTGGCCAGCATTGTGGGACGCCGGTATGCAGAGGTCAGCACAACTCCGCAGGTGCAGCCTGCAGCACAGCAGGCGGTGCTGCAGGCCATGGCACAGCACAGCCAGCGGCTGACGGCCGAGCAAGCTGCTGAGCTGGGGAGTGCATCGGTGTCAGTTGAGGAGGTAGAGCGGGCCATCCTGCGTACAGCGCCTGGCAAGGCTCCGGGGGTGGACGGTATTCCTGGGGAACTGTTCAGGCGGTACCGACAGCAGCTTGCCCCCATCCTGGCCAAACTGTACTCGGCCGTTGGGGCAACACAGCAGTGCCCACCGGGGTTTCTTGATGGGGCGGTCGTGCCAGTGCTGAAACCTGGTGGGGTGCACACCAATGTGGATGCTTATCGCCCCATTCAATTACTTAACTATGATTACCGTCTTATGGCCAAGTTACTGGCCAACAGGTTGTTGCAAGTGGCGGGGGTCATGATCGATCCAGCGCAGTGTGCTTTTTTGCAGCATCGGCACATAGGGGATAGTGTGCGGCTGCTGCAGCTGCTGCCCCAGGTGCTGCGTGCCCGCCACCAAACAGCCATAGCTGCTTTCCTGGACTTCAGGAAGGCTTATGACACTGTGTCAAGGGAGTTTCTGTTTGCAGCTGGGGAGGCCCTTGGGGTGGGTACCGGGTTTCTGCAGTGGATGAAGCTGCTGTTGACAGACACTCTGACATGTGCAGTTGTCAATGGCTTTCAGAGCTCTTTCTTTCGGTGTGGTGCTGGGGTTAGGCAGGGCTGCCCTCTGGCACCCCTGATGTACCTGTTTGCAGGGCAGGCGTTGCTCTGCCATCTCAAGCAGTGTGGCATTGGTATTGATGTCGCAGCCGGCAGGCTTGTCGCCACACAGTATGCGGATGATGTGGAGCCCCTCCTGCCTGGGGAGGCTGATGTTTCTGGCCTGTTGGAGCATTTGTCGGTGTATGGGGATGCCACAGGCCAGCGGGTGCAGCCACCCAAGTGTCAACTGTTGCCTTTGGGCCAAGCGGTGGTGGATCCTGCCCCTGTGGCAGGCATGGCGGTGCGTGACACCTGCAAAAGCCTGGGGGTTGTCTTTGGCAGTGTGGGGGTGGTTGGAGTGGATTGGGAGCATCGGCTGAGCATTGTGCGGGAACGGGTGCAGAAGATCAGCCGCATCCCTGACCTGTCCATGTTTGGCCGGGCTTTCGCGTTCAATGGGTACGCTATCTCCACACTGTTGTATCATGCACACTTTGCTGGGGCCCTGCCAGCTGAGCATGCCAGGCAACTAATCAAATGGGCCTCTGCCCTTGTTGATGCTGGCCTGGGCCCTGATGATGATCAGCGACGGGCACCAGGGGTGCCCAGGGCGTGTATGGAGGCCCACCCTAGGGAGGGAGGTTTGGGTCTGCTGCCAGTGCGGGCCCACCTTCACTCTCGCCTGGCTTGTGAGGCAGTGCAAGTGTTGGTGGGGGATGCTCGCAAGCCTTGGGTTGCAGTCAGCAGGGAGCTGTTGCAGCACCATGTGCCGGTGGTGCCTGGTGGGGGTTATTGGGGCTTGGCCTTGTGTGACAAGGGTCGGTTGTTCAGGGACGCTGGGGGCCAGCTGTTGCCAGACCCCTTGCGTGCTTTTGCCCTTGGCATCAGGGCTCTGCCGTATATTCGCCATGTGGGCGCTAACCCGGTCCAGCCCGGCCCGTGGTGTTACTATGTCCCATTGTGGTCCAATCCGGTGGTGGCGCAGAGGGAGCAGTGGGACTGGTATGGACAGCAGCGGCAAGTGATGGTGGGGTTGGAGTTTGTGGTGCCTGACTTGTTGGGCCTCACCCAGCTGCAATGTGCAGGGCAGGCGCTGCATTGGTTGCAGCTGGTTGAGGCTATCTGTTCCATTCCTGACCTGGGGGCAAGGGAGGAGGCATACAGGATGCATGTGTGGGACCCTGTGTTGCAGCATCGCCCTAGGTATGCTAACATGGTGGTGGCTAGGGAGGAGTTGGCTGTGTTGGTCGCGGCCATCCCTAGTGCGTGGCAGGATGCAGCACGTGCAGTGCTGCGGGGTAGGCCATCCGGGCGGCTGCCGGCCGTTTCGGAGGCTCAGCTTACCGCAGCTAGGGACAGGGTGTGTGCTGATCTGGGCTGGCATACTCGCAATGGGGATGTGGTGAAGCTTGAGGCCCTCACTGTGTCGCTAGCTACCCAGTGTCAATCCTTGGATGCGCTGTCAGCCATTGCTGACAGGCATGCTGCCTTCCGTCAGAGGGTGTTGTCTGTTGATATGCTGCAGCCAATTGTGGGCCAATTGCCCGAGGTCACTCGGGTGCTTCGGCGGTGGTGGAAGCTGCGTGTGCCTAATGAGCACAAGGAGGCTGCATGGCGGCTCACCCTCGACGCGTTCCCTACGGCCCAGCGCATGCACACAGGCACCTCTTGTGTAGCATGTGGGGCTGCTGAGCCCGGTGTACAGCACCATTGTTGGGGGTGTCCTGTTGCAGGGGCGGTGCGGGCGGAGATTGAGGGGCAGTTGCGAGCTCACCGGGTGGGCGACGCCCCCCTTGGTTGGCTGCTGACCGCGGCCTGCAGTGTGCAGCTTTGTGGATGGGGGTGAAACCTCATCCCCGGTTGCATCATATTGTGTGGGACATGGTGTGTCTGGCTGGCATCGGTGCTGTTGACTTCGGCCGCAGAGTGGCGTGGGCTGTGGCAGCAGAAGGTCCTGCGTTGCCTCTGCTGACGGTAGAGCGCATTGCAGGGCGTGCTGCTGTTGGGGAGTTTTGGCGCGTCTTGGCTGACTTTGCGGTTTCTGCAATCATCCCTAAGCGGGCGCAGGGGCTTGCGCTCACACAGCAGCCTTTCATTGCATGGCATGTGGTGCTGTCAGGAGGCAACGGTTTGCGGGTAGTTAGGCATTGAGCTTCTGCATGTGGTGACATGTGAGTTGCTGGCTGCTGTGTGACTTCTATCCTGCTGGCTTGTGAACAGTGCAGCGACTGGTGGTGTCGGTGAAGTTGCCCCCACGTGCGCCCACTGCAACATGTGGGAGTGTTTTGTGGCTCGCAGCTGTGTGTTCGCTGTTTTCTGTTCCGTCCGCCCTTTCTTGTCGCAACCCTGCAGGTGCGAGAAGCAGTGCCGTTGGCGCCATTCAGTCCTTCCAGTGTATTATATCTCTGTGTTCGCAATCTGGAAGCACACTGAGTGTGCGTGACAAGCTTTTGATGGTGGGGTTTGTCCGAACGGCCCCCCGTGCTGGTTGTGTCCATCCGTGGCTGGGTTCAGTTGCAACGTAGTTGCTTGAGAAACCCGTGTAACACCTTCATGCAACGTAGTTGCTTGAGAAACCCGTGTAACACCTTCAGTCATTGATTTGCAACGTAGTTGCTTGAGAAACCCGTGTAACACCTCATTCATTTTGCTGCGGGGTAGGCCATCCGGGCGGCTGACGGCCGTTTCGGAGGCTCAGCTTACCGCAGCTAGGGACAGGTGTGTGCTGATCTGGGCTGGCATACTCGCAATGGGGATTGGTGAAGCTTGAGGCCCTCACTGTGTCGCTAGCTACCCAGTGTCAATCCTTGGATGCGCTGTCAGCCATTGCTGACAGGCATGCTGCCTTCCGTCAGAGGGTGTTGTCTGTTGATATGCTGCAGCCAATTGTGGGCCAATTGCCCGAGGTCACTCGGGTGCTTCGGCGGTGGTGGAAGCTGGTGTGCCTAATGAGCACAAGGAGGCTGCATGGCGGCTCACCCTCGACGCGTTCCCTACGGCCCAGCGCATGCACACAGGCACCTCTTGTGTAGCATGTGGGGCTGCTGAGCCGGTGTACAGCACCATTGTTGGGGGTGTCCTGTTGCAGGGGCGTGCGGGCGGAGATTGAGGGGCAGTTGCGAGCTCACCGGGTGGGCGACGCCCCCCCTTGGTTGGCTGCTGACCGCGGCCTGCAGTGTGCAGCTTTGTGGATGGGGGTGAAACCTCATCCCCGGTTGCATCATATTGTGTGGGACATGGTGTGTCTGGCTGGCATCGGTGCTGTTGACTTCGGCCGCAGAGTGGCGTGGGCTGTGGCAGCAGAAGGTCCTGCGTTGCCTCTGCTGACGGTAGAGCGCATTGCAGGGCGTGCTGCTGTTGGGGAGTTTTGGCGCGTCTTGGCTGACTTTGCGGTTTCTGCAATCATCCCTAAGCGGGCGCAGGGCTTGCGCTCACACAGCAGCCTTTCATTGCATGGCATGTGGTGCTGTCAGGAGGCAACGGTTTGCGGGTAGTTAGGCATTGAGCTTCTGCATGTGGTGACATGTGAGTTGCTGGCTGCTGTGTGACTTCTATCCTGCTGGCTTGTGAACAGTGCAGCGACTGGTGGTGTCGGTGAAGTTGCCCCCACGTGCGCCCACTGCAACATGTGGGAGTGTTTTGTGGCTCGCAGCTGTGTGTTCGCTGTTTTCTGTTCCGTCCGCCCTTTCTTGTCGCAACCCTGCAGGTGCGAGAAGCAGTGCCGTTGGCGCCATTCAGTCCTTCCAGTGTATTATATCTCTGTGTTCGCAATCTGGAAGCACACTGAGTGTGCGTGACAAGCTTTTGATGGTGGGGTTTGTCCGAACGGCCCCCTTCCGTGCTGGTTGTGTCCATCCGTGGCTGGGTTCAGTTGCAACGTAGTTGCTTGAGAAACCCGTGTAACACCTTCATTCATTACCCATGGCAACAGGCACAACGAGACACCAGAGCAGCACAGATGGCAGGCCCAAGCCCATAGCCCAGCGCAGGTGGTACCCAGTGAAGCACTGCTGCTCGATTGAGCTCACCCAGTAACCCCATCTGTGGCTGAGGGGGGCTATAGCACCATTGGCACGTTGCTGAGGGCACTCAGGGGCTTGTCAATGCTCAAGCAAGCAAAGAAGCTGAGCGATGCGCGCAACAACACGGGAATAAGCATAGAACACCAGCACCAGCATAGTGACGGGCAGCTTGCGCAACCAGCTTGGGGCCATGCACATCTGCATTCGCTGTTGGCTCCAAATCAGTGGCACGCCCACCACGTTGCACAGCCCATGCCAGCCATGCAAAAGCCCACACCAACAACAGAGCACAGACAGGTGCCAAGAAGTATACCAGCTGCCGCTGTATAGCAATGGGTACAGTCCCTTGTGGAATATACTTATGCAGCCAGCAGTCAAGCGACAGTGCCTGCCCTGACCTAGGGCAACCACGATGCCTATGGCTTGCAGCCACTGCTGCACATCAAACAGCGGCCAGGGCACTGACACGCTGCCTATAATGACGAGGTACTGCAGGAACAACACCAACACCTTGATGTAATCTGTACAAGGACTGTGCGGTTGCCTTTCAGGTTCTCCTGCCATGTTGCATGCACTGTATTGCCACAAACACCC
>VIIQ02000806.1:0-29717 GCA_007449985.2 Desmodesmus armatus
GGCTCTCTACAAGGCCCTCGGCTTGGATTGTAGGTAGTGGCAGCCGATACACACGTCAGCTTCTTGCAGCGCACTCACCTAGAGTCACGCCTGCTGGCAGGGGCTGGCGCAGCTACTGGTGTCTGGCCTACTAGCAGACAGCACAGTTGCGGGCAGGGGTGACAGTACTTATCAAGGACAGCCTGCTGCGGTCCGGCAAGCTGCAGTTCGTGCCAGTGGGGCGACACCAGGTCCGTCTTCCCCGGCCACCAATGGCAGGCTGCTCCGCGTGCCGCTGCGGTGGGGGGGACAGGACTTGGACCTGGTTGGGGTATACTTTCATGCTGCAGAATACCAGGCAACGTAGACATCATAGAAGGCACCCTGCAGGAGTGGTGCGCCGCTGCTCCAGGGGGTCGCATGATCGCTTTGGGGGACTGGAACTTTGTGCCCTGCCCTAGCGTTGATCGCGGTTGCGTGCCGTGCCAGCAGCAGCAGCAGCAACAGCAGCAGCAGCAGCAGGGGCAGGGTCTGGGGAGGAAGGGGACGGGAGCCAGCCGCAACCGTTGCAGCAGCGGGGCCAGGGGCAGCTGCCACGCGCGACACAGCCCCTACAGCTGCGTGGCGGCGGTGTGTGCCAAACCTGCGGGACGTCTGGCGGGCCAAGCACCCCCACAAGCGAGCATACACCTACTTTCACCCTCGGGTATCTCGCGGTTGGACAGGGTGTATGTCAGCACAGGGCTGCTGCCACAGGTGGCAGCTGTCCGGCATGCAGATCAGCAACCATCAATCAGCGACCACACTCCTGTGGTGGTGCAGCTGCTGCCGTCAAGGCCAGGGGTGTTGGGCCCAGGCCTCCCGAAGCTGCACTTGTCCCTGCAAGGGGACTCAGAGTGCGAGCAGCAGCTGGCAGACTGGCTGGCGGTAGAGGATGCAGCCATGCCCTCTGACCCGCTAGCTATGGTAGTGGGGTGGTCATCATTCAGCAGCGGTTGCGGCTCCAGGTTCAGGCCCTCAACCGGGAAGCCAAAGCCCGGCGGGCCAATCAGGGGTCGGCAGCCCGCAGAAAGGAAGCATGGGTGCAGTGCAGGCAGCACGGCAGCGGTTGGCACAGTGCCAGGATGGGGCACAGGTGCAGGCAGCCGTGACCGAACTGCAGGATGCCTCCTCTGGCCTTGCAAGCCTGCTCACCCAGGAGGAGGAAGTATTGCGGCAGCGTAGGCGGCAGCAGTGGGTGCATCTGGGGGAGCGGCCTAATCCTGTCATGACCAAGATGTTGCGGCCTAGCCAAGGAGCATCGTTCATTGCTGGGCTGCACGCACCTGGGTCGGGTCATTTGGTGGTGGGTGGGGTGGGGTTGGCCAGCATTGTGGGACGCCGGTATGCAGAGGTCAGCACAACTCCGCAGGTGCAGCCTGCAGCACAGCAGGCGGTGCTGCAGGCCATGGCACAGCACAGCCAGCGCTGACGGCCGAGCAAGCTGCTGAGCTGGGGAGTGCATCGGTGTCAGTTGAGGAGGTAGAGCGGGCCATCCTGCGTACAGCGCCTGGCAAGGCTCCGGGGTGGACGGTATTCCTGGGGAACTGTTCAGGCGGTACCGACAGCAGCTTGCCCCCATCCTGGCCAAACTGTACTCGGCCGTTGGGGCAACACAGCAGTGCCCACCGGGGTTTCTTGATGGGGCGGTCGTGCCAGTGCTGAAACCTGGTGGGGTGCACACCAATGTGGATGCTTATCGCCCCATTCAATTACTTAACTATGATTACCGTCTTATGGCCAAGTTACTGGCCAACAGGTTGTTGCAAGTGGCGGGGGTCATGATCGATCCAGCGCAGTGTGCTTTTTTGCAGCATCGGCACATAGGGGATAGTGTGCGGCTGCTGCAGCTGCTGCCCCAGGTGCTGCGTGCCCGCCACCAAACAGCCATAGCTGCTTTCCTGGACTTCAGGAAGGCTTATGACACTGTGTCAAGGGAGTTTCTGTTTGCAGCTGGGGAGGCCCTTGGGGTGGGTACCGGTTTCTGCAGTGGATGAAGCTGCTGTTGACAGACACTCTGACATGTGCAGTTGTCAATGGCTTTCAGAGCTCTTTCTTTCGGTGTGGTGCTGGGGTTAGGCAGGGCTGCCCTCTGGCACCCCTGATGTACCTGTTTGCAGGGCAGGCGTTGCTCTGCCATCTCAAGCAGTGTGGCATTGGTATTGATGTCGCAGCCGGCAGGCTTGTCGCCACACAGTATGCGGATGATGTGGAGCCCCTCCTGCCTGGGGAGGCTGATGTTTCTGGCCTGTTGGAGCATTTGTCGGTGTATGGGGATGCCACAGGCCAGCGGGTGCAGCCACCCAAGTGTCAACTGTTGCCTTTGGGCCAAGCGGTGGTGGATCCTGCCCCTGTGGCAGGCATGGCGGTGCGTGACACCTGCAAAAGCCTGGGGGTTGTCTTTGGCAGTGTGGGGGTGGTTGGAGTGGATTGGGAGCATCGGCTGAGCATTGTGCGGGAACGGGTGCAGAAGATCAGCCGCATCCCTGACCTGTCCATGTTTGGCCGGGCTTTCGCGTTCAATGGGTACGCTATCTCCACACTGTTGTATCATGCACACTTTGCTGGGGCCCTGCCAGCTGAGCATGCCAGGCAACTAATCAAATGGGCCTCTGCCCTTGTTGATGCTGGCCTGGGCCCTGATGATGATCAGCGACGGGCACCAGGGGTGCCCAGGGCGTGTATGGAGGCCCACCTAGGGAGGGAGGTTTGGGTCTGCTGCCAGTGCGGGCCCACCTTCACTCTCGCCTGGCTTGTGAGGCAGTGCAAGTGTTGGTGGGAGATGCTCGCAAGCCTTGGGTTGCAGTCAGCAGGGAGCTGTTGCAGCACCATGTGCCGGTGGTGCCTGGTGGGGGTTATTGGGGCTTGGCCTTGTGTGACAAGGGTCGGTTGTTCAGGGACGCTGGGGGCCAGCTGTTGCCAGACCCCTTGCGTGCTTTTGCCCTTGGCATCAGGGCTCTGCCGTATATTCGCCATGTGGGCGCTAACCCGGTCCAGCCCGGCCCGTGGTGTTACTATGTCCCATTGTGGTCCAATCCGGTGGTGGCGCAGAGGGAGCAGTGGGACTGGTATGGACAGCAGCGGCAAGTGATGGTGGGGTTGGAGTTTGTGGTGCCTGACTTGTTGGGCCTCACCCAGCTGCAATGTGCAGGGCAGGCGCTGCATTGGTTGCAGCTGGTTGAGGCTATCTGTTCCATTCCTGACCTGGGGGCAAGGGAGGAGGCATACAGGATGCATGTGTGGGACCCTGTGTTGCAGCATCGCCCTAGGTATGCTAACATGGTGGTGGCTAGGGAGGAGTTGGCTGTGTTGGTCGCGGCCATCCCTAGTGCGTGGCAGGATGCAGCACGTGCAGTGCTGCGGGGTAGGCCATCCGGGCGGCTGCCGGCCGTTTCGGAGGCTCAGCTTACCGCAGCTAGGGACAGGGTGTGTGCTGATCTGGGCTGGCATACTCGCAATGGGGATGTGGTGAAGCTTGAGGCCCTCACTGTGTCGCTAGCTACCCAGTGTCAATCCTTGGATGCGCTGTCAGCCATTGCTGACAGGCATGCTGCCTTCCGTCAGAGGGTGTTGTCTGTTGATATGCTGCAGCCAATTGTGGGCCAATTGCCCGAGGTCACTCGGGTGCTTCGGCGGTGGTGGAAGCTGCGTGTGCCTAATGAGCACAAGGAGGCTGCATGGCGGCTCACCCTCGACGCGTTCCCTACGGCCCAGCGCATGCACACAGGCACCTCTTGTGTAGCATGTGGGGCTGCTGAGCCCGGTGTACAGCACCATTGTTGGGAGTGTCCTGTTGCAGGGGCGGTGCGGGCGGAGATTGAGGGGCAGTTGCGAGCTCACCGGTGGGCGACGCCCCCCCTTGGTTGGCTGCTGACCGCGGCCTGCAGTGTGCAGCTTTGTGGATGGGGGTGAAACCTCATCCCCGGTTGCATCATATTGTGTGGGACATGGTGTGTCTGGCTGGCATCGGTGCTGTTGACTTCGGCCGCAGAGTGGCGTGGGCTGTGGCAGCAGAAGGTCCTGCGTTGCCTCTGCTGACGGTAGAGCGCATTGCAGGGCGTGCTGCTGTTGGGGAGTTTTGGCGCGTCTTGGCTGACTTTGCGGTTTCTGCAATCATCCCTAAGCGGGCGCAGGGGCTTGCGCTCACACAGCAGCCTTTCATTGCATGGCATGTGGTGCTGTCAGGAGGCAACGGTTTGCGGGTAGTTAGGCATTGAGCTTCTGCATGTGGTGACATGTGAGTTGCTGGCTGCTGTGTGACTTCTATCCTGCTGGCTTGTGAACAGTGCAGCGACTGGTGGTGTCGGTGAAGTTGCCCCCACGTGCGCCCACTGCAACATGTGGGAGTGTTTTGTGGCTCGCAGCTGTGTGTTCGCTGTTTTCTGTTCCGTCCGCCCTTTCTTGTCGCAACCGTGCAGGTGCGAGAAGCAGTGCCGTTGGCGCCATTCAGTCCTTCCAGTGTATTATATCTCTGTGTTCGCAATCTGGAAGCACACTGAGTGTGCGTGACAAGCTTTTGATGGTGGGGTTTGTCCGAACGGCCCCCGTGCTGGTTGTGTCCATCCGTGGCTGGGTTCAGTTGCAACGTAGTTGCTTGAGAAACCCGTGTAACACCTTCATGCAACGTAGTTGCTTGAGAAACCCGTGTAACACCTTCATTCATTGATTTGCAACGTAGTTGCTTGAGAAACCCGTGTAACACCTTCATTCATTTTGCTGCGGGGTAGGCCATCCGGGCGGCTGCCGGCCGTTTCGGAGGCTCAGCTTACCGCAGCTAGGGACAGGGTGTGTGCTGATCTGGGCTGGCATACTCGCAATGGGGATGTGGTGAAGCTTGAGGCCCTCACTGTGTCGCTAGCTACCCAGTGTCAATCCTTGGATGCGCTGTCAGCCATTGCTGACAGGCATGCTGCTTCCGTCAGAGGGTGTTGTCTGTTGATATGCTGCAGCCAATTGTGGGCCAATTGCCCGAGGTCACTCGGGTGCTTCGGCGGTGGTGGAAGCTGCGTGTGCCTAATGAGCACAAGGAGGCTGCATGGCGGCTCACCCTCGACGCGTTCCCTACGGCCCAGCGCATGCACACAGGCACCTCTTGTGTAGCATGTGGGGCTGCTGAGCCCGGTGTACAGCACCATTGTTGGGGGTGTCCTGTTGCAGGGGCGGTGCGGGCGGAGATTGAGGGGCAGTTGCGAGCTCACCGGGTGGGCGACGCCCCCCCTTGGTTGGCTGCTGACCGCGGCCTGCAGTGTGCAGCTTTGTGGATGGGGGTGAAACCTCATCCCGGTTGCATCATATTGTGTGGGACATGGTGTGTCTGGCTGGCATCGGTGCTGTTGACTTCGGCCGCAGAGTGGCGTGGGCTGTGGCAGCAGAAGGTCCTGCGTTGCCTCTGCTGACGGTAGAGCGCATTGCAGGGCGTGCTGCTGTTGGGGAGTTTTGGCGCGTCTTGGCTGACTTTGCGGTTTCTGCAATCATCCCTAAGCGGGCGCAGGGGCTTGCGCTCACACAGCAGCCTTTCATTGCATGGCATGTGGTGCTGTCAGGAGGCAACGGTTTGCGGGTAGTTAGGCATTGAGCTTCTGCATGTGGTGACATGTGAGTTGCTGGCTGCTGTGTGACTTCTATCCTGCTGGCTTGTGAACAGTGCAGCGACTGGTGGTGTCGGTGAAGTTGCCCCCACGTGCGCCCACTGCAACATGTGGGAGTGTTTTGTGGCTCGCAGCTGTGTGTTCGCTGTTTTCTGTTCCGTCCGCCCTTTCTTGTCGCAACCCTGCAGGTGCGAGAAGCAGTGCCGTTGGCGCCATTCAGTCCTTCCAGTGTATTATATCTCTGTGTTCGCAATCTGGAAGCACACTGAGTGTGCGTGACAAGCTTTTGATGGTGGGGTTTGTCCGAACGGCCCCCTTCCGTGCTGGTTGTGTCCATCCGTGGCTGGGTTCAGTTGCAACGTAGTTGCTTGAGAAACCCGTGTAACACCTTCATTCATTACCCATGGCAACAGGCACAACGAGACACCAGAGCAGCACAGATGGCAGGCCCAAGCCCATAGCCCAGCGCAGGTGGTACCCAGTGAAGCACTGCTGCTCGATTGAGCTCACCAGTAACCCATCTGTGGCTGAGGGGGGCTATAGCACCCATTGGCACGTTGCTGAGGGCACTCAGGGGCTTGTCAATGCTCAAGCAAGCAAAGAAGCTGAGCGATGCGCGCAACAACACGGGATAAGCATAGAACACCAGCACCAGCATAGTGACGGGCAGCTTGCGCAACAACAGCTTGGGGCCATGCACATCTGCATTCGCTGTTGGCTTCCAAATCAGTGGCACGCCCCACCGTTGCACAGCCCATGCCATGCACTGCAAAGCCCACACCAACAACAGAGCACAGACAGGTGCCAAGAAGTATACCAGCTGCCGCTGTATAGCAATGGGTACAGTCCCTTGTGGAATATACTTATGCAGCCAGCAGTCAAGCGACAGTGCCTGCCCTGACCCTAGGGCAACCACGATGCCTATGGCTTGCAGCCACTGCTGCACATCAAACAGCGGCCAGGGCACTGACACGCTGCCTATAATGACGAGGTACTGCAGGAACAACACCAACACCTTGATGTAATCTGTGACAAGGACTGTGCGGTTGCCTTTCAGGTTCTCCTGCCATGTTGCATGCACTGTATATGCCACAAACACCACAGAGACACTGCTGAAAAGAAGGTACAACCCCAGCTGCACAGAGGGTTGCATGCACCTGCCACACCGCATAGGGCTCAACATGCCATAGCCTGGCAGCTGGCAGTCACCACACAAAGGCCCACGGTAGCCCGGCCTGCACGTATGCGTCGCATTGAGATACTCACATGCAGTTTTGAAAAGGGGACACCGGTGAATCTGGAAAGATGTGGTGCCAGAAGACCAATAGCCAGGCAGCGGCTGCACAATGTTTGCCCCCGGACATGCAGCATTGAGGGGGCACTGTGTGCAGTTGCTGTTGGCGAAGCCAAACGTGTGAGGCGGGCAACAAAGGCAGACATCGTGCTGGAGAGTCTCTCCAACATCACATGGCCTCCTCGCACGGTACACATCTGTGCTGCACTTTGTCAGCTGTCCATGCCCAGGCAGTGACAAATTGGATCTGCCAAAGGCAACAATGGTTCTTCCCACATAGCCTGAAGTCACCATGTTGTCGGCAAACACAGCTGTGCTGTCTGCCTGAAATGAGGCACTCTCAGACAACATCACAGCTCCACCTGAACCATTGACAACTCTGTTTCCAGACACCACAACACCATCTGTCAGAATGACAGTAGACCTTGACATGACAGCCAACCCGCCGCCAGCGCCCTGTGCACCCAACACAGTGTTGTTAGCGATGGTGCTGTTGCTGATGGTGACACGGTCGCTGGAGCTGTTCAGCGTGGTAGCATCTTCACGCTCTAACCGCCCCATACCACCAAATGACAAGCCACCATCAATTCCAACATAGAACCCACCACCTACACCCACCATGCAGGTGTTGTTGGCAACGATGCAGCCACCACTGATGTCCAAAACAACACCCTGTGACAAGAAAAGCCCACCACCTGAGTGACCTGCTTGGTTGCCATGCACGGCACTATGGTCTGTTATCACCAGCTGTGCGCCATACCATGCACAGATACCGCCGCCAGCACTAGGGGTGGTGTTGTTGTGCACACTGGTCTCGACCATATTGACGGTCACCCTGCCATTGGCAGTTAGCCCGCCACCGCAATGGTTTTTCGACAGCCCTTTGTTGCTGTGTATGCTGCTGACGTTTAAGACGACCTTGGAGGTCTCGTAAGCATACACGCCGCCACCATGCTCTCCTGCAGTGTTGCTGTGTATATTGCTGTTGATCAACACCACTTCAGCAACCCCATGAACTGACAAACCCCCTCCACTCTTGTTGGCAACATTGCCATGCACGCTGCTACTACCACTAATAGAGAAACGTGCATGGGCCCAAGCATGCATCCCTCCGCCGTCCATCCAAACTGAGTTGTTGCTCACTATGCTGCCATCAGCGATGCTCACATGAGCAGAGCCTGTAGCAACCACCCCACCACCATACTGTGCCCTGTTGCCATGCATACTGCTGTTGGCAACGGTCACTGTAAAGGCACCCTCTGCATACAAACCACCACCCAACCTTTGCACACTGTTGCCATGCACCCTGCAGCTAGTGATAACAACCCTGGCATCCTGCCCAACTGCCACTCCCCCTCCGTCCAACCTGGCATTGTTGCCATGCACACTACACCCGCCGACAAGGGTGACGTTGGCATTTCCCCACGCAGCAATCCCTCCACCCATACCACGAGCTGTGTTGTTGCTGACAATGCTGCCACCAGCAACAGAAACGCGAGCAGTGCCGGAGGCGTGCACGCCACCACCGTCTCGTGCTGTATTGCCATGCACCCTGCTGCCATCAGCTAGGGTGACACGTGCATTCCCGTCTGCACACACCCCTGCACCAAGCCGCGCCTTGTTTGCGCTGATGCTGGTGCCACCACTCACTGTCACACGAGCACTTTCTCGCGCAAACACCCCACCACCCAACTCTGCCGCATTGCCATGCACCCTGCTACCGTCCGTGATGAGGAGGGCCGCTTCACCCTCCACCAGTGCCCCCCCACCATCAGCATTTTGCACATAGTTGGCAACAGTGCTGCCACGCAACGCAACACTTGCTTGGTCAGTGATGATGAAAGGCCTTACTTGGTGGTTGGAAAAGGTGCTGTTGTATATCACAAGCCTGCTGTCGTGCACCACACACACCAAGCCAGATAAGTAACTGTACTGCTCCGGTAAGATGTGAACCCCTGTCACACTGCTGTCCTGCAGAACGATTGTCCCGCTGCAGACGGTGATCAGGCAGGGGGCTTGCCCTGTCAACCTCGAGGTGCAGTTTGCAGCCAGACGCACCCCTGTGAATCTGTCTTGGAAGCTCGCCAGATAGGTCGCGTTGAGGTGCACTGTTGCTGTGGGGCTGCCAGTGCAGCTCATGCTCGCCTGCTGCAGCCTGCCATCAGGTGCACCACGGATGTTAAGCCTGCAGCTGGCTGCCTGCTGCACTGCAGGTCGCACTTCTGGGTTTGCAATGACCTGAGCCACGCTGAGGCACCATATGCACAATACAGCCACTGGCCAGGCACACCTGCAGATCAGGCAGAGACAGGGTCCAGCAGCACCTTGAGGTTGGGGCAAGGTCGACAGTCGCGGTACCCCTCTCATCACATGCATAAATGGCGCTGTCAACGATGCTTTGAACGAGGTCGGTACTCACCTGGCCCTGGGTGACACCGGTTGTCCCCACATGCAGCGCGTGAGCAGGCGTGTTGCCAGTGCCAGCTGCTGACAATGTGGGTTGGAATCACCAAATAAAGTCTCTGTCTGTAGACGCAACGCAGGTGGTTCTCAACTCAGACAAGGCTGGTTGCCGAAGCAAGAGAGAACGCGAGTTCGGGGTGAAGATCCTCAGCTCAGCTCACAGCACGTGGGTCATGTAAAAGCTGCAATGCACCTCTTTTTCACTGAACACGTGGACTTTGCCCAGCATCGGGGTTTTGTTGATCAATACCACTCGGGCCTTACTACCCCTGGCCCGGGGGTTCCTGTCATTTCTGTTTGGTTCAGCTGTGCTCAACACATTCCCGACCTCACCCTCAGCCAAGCCCCCTGTCAGTGTTCCAGGTTGCTATCCAAGCCTGCAGCTGTGTAGTTGGAGAGGGTCATAGAGACGGTGAAAGCCAAATCTGCACACAGTACTTGGGGATACGAACTTTTGCATTGATGTGTCATGCCAGTACAACCAAGGCATAGTGGGACAACGTGGTCTGCATGGCATGCATGCCATGCGCGTGCATATGCAAGCGCATCTGACTGCGTCAAGCCGCTTGGCATGCGAAGATAACTGGCACTGTGTAAAGCATCATAGATCACAGGAATGCCTCCATTGTGCACCAGGTCGTGCGATCAGCACGCCACACACTGTTCATGTGTGAAGTTGGTGCACTACTGTAAAACAAATGTGGTTGTGCGGTCAACAGCCCCCATCCGTCCATCTCAAGCGTCAAGTCGACAGCTGAGTCCAATCAGCAACACTGCTACAGAAAACCAGCAGGCAGAGGCTGACGCCAGACACAAACCACGCCCCTCCTTGCAGGTCAAAATGCCGCCTTTCAGTGGTCTCGCCTCAGTGTGTCAACAGACAGGCGAGCCAAGGGTTGGGGGGCCCCGGAGCTCGTCTAGCTTCAGCTGCACATGCATATGCATCACTATCCACTTGTGTCCGGTGACAGACCCGGCAGCTTCAGCCTCTGCGATCTTACTACAACAGACAGGCGGCAAACAGGTTGCAGTACCAACCGCCCACATGCACCACCACGCACACCTCTGGTGTGGCTCTGCTACTGCTGCATCCAACGACTGCCCGTGACGCTTGCACCCCAGCTGCCTTGCAGCAGCTTGCTGTTGCCACACAAGCTGGGTTGGCCTTCAGCGCGGCGCATCCTCGCTACCGCGGCGACCCCTCACCGCAGCAGCAGTGGAGCGCGTTCGCCTGACCCTCTTGGGTGCCACCTCACCCCAAACAGCAGCAGGTCGCGCAGCAACAGCGGGTGGCTGGTGCCCCGCCTGGTACCCCTCACAGATGGCAGTGTCTGCTGTCTCGTCACCTGCTGCTGCTGGTGGTGCTGCTGCTCACGCCACTGCTGGAGCCTGCTGCTGCTGCTGCTCAAGCCCCTTCTTGTGCTTGTGCCTAGGTGAGCGTACTGCTGCTGCATTATCACCGTCTGCTGCTGCTGCTGCTGCTGCATCATTGATGTCTGGTGCTGCTGCTGTATCATCACCGTCTGCTGCTGCTGCTGCTGCTGCAGCGGACCCTGCATCCTGCTGCTTCCTGCGTTTCCGCGCGGCTGCTGGTGCCTGCTGCACATCGGGCCCGACTGCAGCCTCATCGTCAGCTCCTGCCGCTGCAGCAGCAGGTGCCTTGCGCTTCTTGGCTTTGCTGCCAGCCCCAGAGCGCGCAGCTGCTGCTGCACTGTCCCCATCACCACCTGCTGCTGCTGCCACCGCGGCTGCTGCAGCAGCAGCTGACTGCTGCTGTGCCCTGCTCCTGCTGCGAGCCTTGCTGCCAGCCCCAGAGCGTGCAGCTGCTGCAGCACCGTCCCCATCACCACCTGCTGTCGCCGCCGCCGCTGCCGCTGCTGCTGCACCGGCGGCTGCCTGCTGCTGTGCCCCGCTCCTGCTGCGAGCTTTGCTGCTGGCCCTAGAACGCCCAACTGCAGCAGCAGCGTCTCCAGCACCACCCGCTGCCGCCGCCGCTGCTGCAGCTCCATCTGTATCACCTGCTGCCGCCGCCGCTGCTGCACCACCAGCAGTGGCCTGCTGCTGTGCCCCGCTCCTGTTGCGAGCCTTGCTGCCAGCCCCAGAGCGCGCAGCTGCTGCTGCACTGTCCCCACCTGCTGCTGCAGCGCCAGCAGCTGCCTGCTCCTGTACGCCGCTCCTGCTGCGAGCTTTGCTGCTGGCTTTAGAGCGCCCAGCTGCACCACTGTCCCCATCACCACCTGCTGCCGCCGCCGCTGCTGCAGCACCAGCAGCTGCCTGCTGCTGTGCGCTGTTGCTGCTGCCGGACCCCGTGCCTGTCACCTTCCTGCGCTTGGGTGCCGGGGCACCAGCTGCTGCTGCTACAGCGTCCTGATCTGGTGCTGCAGCATCGCCCTGCGTGTCTGCAGCTGCTGCTTGCTTGCGCTTCTTGCCGGCATCCATCACCGCAGGGTGGCGCACCCAATAGTCAGGGTACTCCTGCATGGCACACACACAGCCGTGGTGATACAGCTGCTTGCAACTGCATAAGGCTGTCACTAGAGTCACCTTGATGACAAGTGCATCTGCCTCATTCACAGCCGTATAGCATCAGAAAGAGGTTTGTAGTGGACAGCCGATGGTGACACGGGTGCTTCCAAGTGCATGAGGCTGTCACTAGAGGCTCTTTCAAGGTCAGTACACCCGCATCAGTCACAGCCGCAGTGCATCAGAGAGAGGTTTGTAGTGAGCGCATCAGGGAGGCTGTATTCTTGCTGTCGTTGTGGCGGCTGACCCAGCACCGGGCATCACCCTGCACCCTGCTACAGCTCCTGCGGCTGCTGGCATGCCCTGCAAGGCGCACCTTGGAGAGTTTGTACTCCTTGGAGTACCAATGGCAGGTCCCATCCCCCTCCTCCACAGCAGCCGCCCAGTCTGGGTCCGGCGTCTGCACAGCAACACACAACGCACCTCACGGCCTTGAAGGCTGGCACAAACCTTGCGGGGCGATCAAAAGCGTGCACGCCTGCACGTTGCTCCGCCAAGACATCATGCCAAGTGCTCTGGGTGCCGAGATTTCTTGCCAGGACCCGGGCCTGATATGCCGTTCAGTGCGAGCAGCTATGGGTTGACCCTGTAAACGGTGTTGCGTACAAAGAGGGTGATGCAGGGCATGGATGGGTTTTGCCAAATGGAGACGGTGATGCAGCACAGCCCTCACTCACGGGTATGACAGGTTCAGCCACTGGAGCCTTCTTGGCAGCGGCCAGCAGCAGGCAGCGCCCCAGCGCAGCAGCCATGGCGGGCGCAACAGCGTTGCCGACCTGCGTCACAGCAGCACAAGAGGAAGGTGTGGCTGGCAGCTGGGTGTGCGACACTGTGACGGGGTCATCACACTGTCGGCCGCCACGCGAGCCCTTGAAGGACCATGGAGAGCTGCAGGCACAAGGCCAGGTAAGGCGGTGGCAGGGCCATGTAACCTGGTGGGCTGGGGAAGAGCACACAGCTCAGACAAGTTCTCTGACGTACGAAAACGTTGCTCAGCTTAACATGTGGGGCAACTCAGGATAAGCCAGCCTACTAACCCCGGGACGTAGCAGACCGCCTTGGGGCGCCTGCCAACACAGCGCTACCACAGCCACCAGCAAGAGGGTAGGGTGCAGGCTTATATGCCCTGCCTACCTGCAGGTAGCGCTCTGTGAGGGTGCGCACCCCCTTGCCGCTGCCGAACTTGCTGCCAACGCCAAGGCCCACAAAGACATGGTAGTCAGGGAAGGCCTGCAGCCACGCAAGCAACAGCCACACTCAGAGTTGCCCAGACCAGCATGCACTGCACATGTTGACAGCACCACTCCCACACTGACAGTCACGGCACCTGTTACGCTTTGCATGCCAGTCCAATACTTGCATGCTGCGTGTGTTTTTCGAGCTTAGACCTGACGAGCCTTGAAGAAGGCGAGACTGGTCGTCTGTAAGTTCGTTCATTCCACACGCACAATACAATACGCCTGCTGCCTGGGTCGCTGGTACTTCCCACATGGTCTGTACAACCACCATGGCATGCGTAGAATGCAGGAGAACACAGCCTGGCTGCCGCAGCAGCCAAGGACCCCCTTGGAGCTTGGTAGCCACCCCGTACATGTCTGCTATGCTGCTTGTGCCAGGCCAGGCTGATGGGAACGACATGTTGGTGTTACGACATCAAGGTAAGGGCTCAGGAAAAGGCTTCCGAACCCAGAACATCACTGTCTCAGCACCCCACCTGGCAGCGGGCGTTCTCACGCACTGAGAAGACCCGACCCTGCCCGTCCACAACAAGCTGCAGGCAGGCAGCAAATGCAGAGCAGAGGGAGCAGCACTGAGTGGCTGAAACATGGCGTCTTGATCTGGCAACAGACATGGCCTCTGCAATCAAGTCGCTGGAGCCGCACAGGGACATCATCAGCCTTGAACTGGCATCATCATGCCAGTGACTCTGCCCAGCTGGCCGATATCACCGCTGCGCATCGCTGCCTTGGTGACTCTAATGCATGCATCCATGTCGGGGGCTGGTTGTGTAGCCCAGTCCCAGAGTACTGCCTAGCAGAAACGGTATCTGCTTAGTGTTGACCTCCCTCTGGTTGCAGGGTTTGTGTTTTCAGGTTGAACAGCATGAACACTTGAACATCCGCCAAGGCAGCGCATCTCTTCACAATTCGTAGGGAGCCAACACGGCTCAGTACGCAGAGCACCAAACACCAAAACTACAGCCTCGGCCTTCCGCCGCTCACCTCCAGGTTGTGTGGCTCTGACCGTGACACCACAGTGGTCTGGATGCTGTCAGGGTGCAGCACGCCATAGCACGCGTGCCGGCCTATGCCGCCGCCGTTGCTCGACTTGCTCGTGACGCACCACCTGGCACACCGGGATGGTGTCAGCACACGAGAGGTGTCAGCACACGGCACGCTGCTGCATGCACAACATGAGTTGATGGTGCAAACGGCTGACAACCTGCTGGGCAGTGTGTAAGCCAATAGTCGCATCGGTCGTGCATCCGCAAAATGGCAACTGGGCAGTGGTCGCATCCGATGCCCACAACATGCACTGTGATGATCACGTGGCATCTTTCTCTGACAGTGCGGCGTCGCACTTTGAGGGCTGGTACAGCATGTCAGGGCGTTGAAAGCCCCACCAGCAGCAGCAGCTTGTGGTCTCACCGGGGGCACAGCAGGCCATTTGATGCCATGAAGAAGGTGCGGCTCTTGCAGCCCTCCTTGGACGTGTGGCCCTCCTCACGAGTGCCATAGGCCTCAACGCTGCAGCCACAAATGAAAAATTAAGTTATTATATTAATTAATATAGACGGGAGACAGGGCAACATGGACAATTCTGATGCAGCCAGTGATGTACCACTGCGCAATCTGCAGTGTAGGGTCGCAAGAGAGCGTCCTTGTTTGCGACAGGGCAACATGGACAATTGAATACAAACAGATGCAGCCGGTGATGTCAGCAAGCAAACTGCGCCACCATGCTTGACCCTGTGCTGCGATGTGTCACTGTGGGAGTGCAAGTCAGCGCATTTGTCTGCGTCTCCCTGTATGCATTCTCCGCTGGCCATGCCAATTGATGGAGGGGGGGCTATTTTGTGCATCTGATGTGCTACCCACCCACTAACTGTGTGTGCCCCTGCAAGCACACACACACTGAGTGAAGGGAGAAGCTGTAGCCTCACCGGTACTGCGTGTCGTTCCCGTCCTTCCCGTGCAAGCGCTCTGGGGGCCTTGGGAGGTTGCCACCACCCTGGCACGCGGACTGCAATGCACAAAAGTCACACCTAACACATCATGTACGTACATATGCCTGCTTGAGGCAACTCACGTGTTCAACACATGGCATGCATGGACGTGCATTGGAGGAGGCTTCCCACAACCTCAGCAGCACTGCAGTGAGTGAGTGAGTGAGTGAGTGAATGAGTGAGTGAGTGAGTGAGTGAGTGGCACTGCAGTCCTGCTGAGGCAGTGGGATTCCGGCAATCGCACCCAAGGCGCTAGGGTCTTGTGATAAGGTGCAACCCCGACAGACCTTGGGCACCAGCAGCCACAGCTCAACATGTGCAGCAGTGCGTGCCAAGTAGGGCTAACAGCAAGCAAGCAGGTGGCATCATGCATCTTACGGAAATTTGGCCTTGCTGTCTACGCCTACGAAATACGGAACTACGCCGATACGGGGTAGATCTACGGACCTGCGGCAGTAGGTGACCCTCAGACCTACGGCTGCCAACATCACTAATCATACCTTCAGCGCCACACCCTTGTGGACATAGTCCATGGCGTTGATCTTCTTTTCTTCGCCTCGCCACTTTTTACCATGTCGCGGTACTGCGCCACGCGCTGTTTGCGCACCTGCATGACAACCATGTGAGGCCAACAGATGCAGGCAAGCAATCAGGCATACACGCACAGGGCACACGCCTCCGCCATGTACGCTGTGCAGGATGCACCTTGCACGACATTCCACACACAGACAGAGCAAGCCAGCAAAATGAAGCCCACATGCCACCCCTCTTCATCACACACCAATGATAACATAGCTGTGTCAGCACCGACACGCTCTGAGTCAATGCATCATGGAGGTCTGAGCAGGGACACCCTACAGGAGATCATGCATGCTGCAACCTACCTCTGCGTCCTAGGGGTTAGGGTTCAGGGGTTACAAAAACCTTGAAACAAAATGAAATTAGTTGGGAAAAATCCAACCCACCTCCACGTCCTTGGCAGTTGCCGGGACCTGGGCAGCATGCCAGCAGCCGTTGCAGGTCGTCTCTGCAATCCAAACCCAAACAGCAACACAACAGGAGGGCTGTCAAGGCCCGTACAGCTGCTGCCTGATGCAGCTTAGGAACAGCCCGTCTGCCCGCACACCAACCAGCTGGGGGGGGGGTCAGGGTTTGGTCACAAGGCACACCAACATACCCACCCTTTGGGATTGAGAGTATTGGGGTCACGGGGCTGCAGCATCAGGTCATGCGACAGCTATACAAGCCTGAATTCAGGTGCCAAACAAGACTCTTGAAAGGGCGGTCAGGCAGGGGCCTGACCCAGCCAGTGGTAGTAGCAACACCTGCACCCACTGCTATCCACACTGGCTGCCATGCTTGGCGTGGTGCAACCAGCTCAGCTCAGAGGGTTGCATGCCAATTTGAGCCGGCACAGCCCTATGCCCTGCCTGATATGAAACTCACTGTCAGCGTTAGTGACCACCCCTGGCAGGTCACGGAAGCACACGCCCAGTCCATCGTTCTTGGGCAGGGCCTCCATCCGCAGCACATCATCCAGGTTGCACTGGTGGGGCCGGTGGTCACGCAGCGGGCCCCGGATGCCCTTGGTCTTGAAGGACTTCTGCATCTCCTTGAGGCACCTCTGCAAGGACGCAGCGGCAACAGCAGCAGCAGCAGCAGCAGCAGCCACCAAATCGCCTGATGATGTTGTAGCTGCTGGTTGCCACAGTGGTTGTTGCTGCAGCGGTGGGGGAACCGCTGGGTGCAGACCTTACTGTGAATAGCTGCTGCAGGCTCCCTCTAGCAATGCAGGGTCCTTTGACTGCGGGCTGGATAGGTGAACGGTGCCCCCCCCCCCCCCCCGACAAGCTGCAGCAAAGGTCAGCACCCAACCACAGCCCCCGCTGCTCACCACGCCCGTCATCTGTGTGATGGCGTCCTGCTGCGTCTGCGCCATGAGCAGGATCTCCTCAGCCCGGTCTGGGTCGCCGCTACTGGCCAGGTGCCTGCGCTGCACCTTGGTCGTGAAGTCACGCTCACCCTGCATCTCCTTTCGCAGCGCTGCGTGCACCACAGGTAGGATGGCATCAGGTGTCAGATGAGTGTACGGCATCTTATCGATGACAGACAATGGGGCGACCACACATGCAGGACCCCCCTCACATGCCAACAGGGCAGAGATGAATGGGTGCACACCTTGCCGTTGCAGGCAACAGTGCAGCAGATGTGATGCAAGAAGGAGCACACTGCAGGTCCTTTGTGTCGGCAACCCTAAGCCTGGGCAAGGTGGCATGGCACGGCAGCCCTTTTGATGTGACACCGATGTTTTGACTGCAGTTCACAGCCACAGATAGCAACGGCACACCTTTGGCATCCTCCTCATCCTCGTCCTGCACCTCTCCAGGCTCATCATCCCCACCCCCCTGGACATCCTCCTCATCCTCCTGATCCTCAGCCTCCCCTGCCTCCCCTTGGTCAGCAGCAGCAGCAGCTGGCAGGGCATCCAGCTTGCCAAAAGTTGCAGCCAGCTTGCGGGCCTGAGCTGTGGTCTGCTTGCCCAGCCACTTGCAGGTCTGGCACAGCGCCAACATGCCGGCAGCCACGACCTGCAGCAGCACCCAGCAAAGCGCGCTGTTGACTTGGCGAACAAGCAGGCATGCAGTGCTATTTGCCACCTGCGCCAATGAGGGTCAACAAAAGCCTGCAAATTGTTGCATACCGGGCGGCTTCAGCTTGATGCCTATGCCTGATCAATTGGACTGACGGACACTGTGCTGTGCAGGGCTGCGGTAAGCAGGGCTGAGCTCGGCTAAGCTGAGCTGAGTGTCACTGAGGCCAGAATTGCAGACACCAGGCGCCTCACCGTGTCTGGGTCCTGCCCTGCCAGGGCACTGGCCACCACCTCCTCGTCAAAGAGGGGCCCCCACAGTGCCATTGCTGCAGCACACAGGCATGACCCAGTGCAAGCTTCGTGTCAGCACCACAATCACGAGGCCAAACACACCCTACCAGCGCAGCAGTTAGTTCACTACAGGCTGTGGGGTGCGTCGTGCCCCTCTGCAATCAAACCTGTGCTGTTGCGAGATCCTCTGATACAAACGTCATGGTGTCAAGATGCGGGAAAGTGCACAAGGGACAGCCACCATTACGCAGCAACTGTGCTGACATTCCTATTTTGACCGCAACGCCGCTGCCTGTATGGTTTGTGAAGTGCAGGCGGTGTGCACTCACCGGCATCTGCGTGCACTGCCCGCAGCAGCAGCGGCAGCTCGGTGCTGGGGGGGTCCCGCCGCAGCCACTGCTGCAGAAAGGTCACGGGGGCGGACTTGTAGGCAAGGCTCTCCGTCTGCACAGCACCAGCACGGCAGTGCCAGGGTAAGTTGTCAGAACAGATAGTGGTTCTCCCCAGTGGCGCCAACATGTGCATGCAAAGCCGCATTGCCTAAGAAACACACACGCTGCTACGCAGGTCAGTGCTTCAGGCACCACGGCACGGGCGAGGGTGTAGGTGCTGCGCTGGCAAAGTCTACAGGCAAATCTGTTGGGTGATGGATTCACAGCAAGCCGAACACACCTGATGGGACTACTGAACTTCAAACCCCACCAGCTGGGAGTTCTGCTGCAGTCCAAAAAGCGGAACACACAAATGCTGCAGACAGGTGTCTGCAGAGTGCCTTTGGCCCGCACTGCGGCACTCTCAGGCGTACATGGCTGGGGCAAGCTGCTGCCTTACCTCGGAGAAGTTGTCAACCTTGGGGAGGTCACTGCCCACATCACCCCACACCTGGAATGGCAAGAGCTCCGGCACCTTCAGCCCACCAACCTGCACATCAGCAGCACAGCACAGCACAGCAGGCCAGCTTGCTCAGAACTAGAAGCCCCTGGCCAACACCCAGCCGGCCCCCACACAACCCCACATGACTGCACGGCGATGCTGGGCTAGGGTTGTAAAGCTCCAGCCACACAACCCTGGAGGCGGGCATGTGATTGCAGCAACAGCGAAATCCGGCCTTACCATCGTGCCGGCGGGCAGCGGGTCGACCACGCAGTGACGGGCATTTGTAGGGTGCGCCAGCCCATAGTCCTTGCACTGCAGGTACAAGGAACATGACACTTTGAGGCACGCCACTGGCTCTGCTATATGCAGGCATTGGCAGGCTTAGGCAGGATCCGAAAACACAGGAGTGATGTAGTGCACTCAAGCAGCGACTGTGCGTGCTCTCCTGCTAACATTTGACATGTATGGTTGGAGATCTGCAAGCCCAGCCCGAGCTCTTTCATCCCATCAGCTGCTACAAGGACCTTGTTTGTTGGGGAGAAAACCGCTCAAGGACTATGGGAACCAACGACCGCGCAGCACACGGAAAGTTGAGTGACAATCTACGTGCCCACGTCAGACAAGTTCCCACACTGCTTGTACCCCACCTCATGTGTGGGTGCTGGGAAAGGCGGCAGCTGCTCACTGCCGGACAGCGCCCCCCAAATGATGACACGCTCGCGGCCCTGCACAGACAGGAGGGTGCACATCGTGAGTCCTCCTCATGCATGGCACACGGGAGCGGCTGGTATAAGCCCACAAGGGCAAGGCACACCCGGCAGTGGCATTGATGAGAGCCTGCAGAGGTCAGCACACCAACCACCGCCTTTGCTGCCTACGCCCACAGAGTACAAAACTACACTGATATCGGGGAGATAATCGTACCTAGGCCTGCGGCAGTAGTTGACCCTTAAACCTGCGACCGCGAACACCCCTACTCACTTGTGGTGCGCCGTAGTTGCCCGCCGTCAAGTTGCCGACACGGGCCTGGTACCCATGAGTCAGCATGGTGGTGATGCTGAACCGGACATAGACGCCCTGCTGCTTCCGCCAAATGTCCGTCACCTGCAAGGGTCAAGACACGCATGTCAGTTGCTGTCTGGATGTTGAAAATGATGAGTTTTCCATACAGCGGACGTAACTTGGCCTGAGCATACATGTGGGGCTGGCCAACAGGGGCGTTTCTGCAGGCTTCAGAATCAAGGCCAGCACAGCCAGCCAGCCAGCACAGGTCTGTGGAGCTGGATGAGTGGCTCACCTGCTCGATGAGCAGGTATGGTGGCTGCAGGAAGTCGATGGTGTTCATGTAGCACGCCACCAGCCGGTTCTTGGGGTCCTCCAAGACGGCCTCCTGGCGTGCCTGACGGTTGAGCCCGGTCATGTTCTGCACACACGAGAACACAACGGAGCACCAGCAGTGGTGCAGCCCTGTGTGTGTAGAGGAGGTCTAGCTGCGCAGGGTGCTCAATGTCAGATTGACTTCACGACAGCTTGTCAATTAGACAGCCTCTCAAGATCATCAAGACGAGCTGCGCAATTTTCAGCCCCAAGACGAGCTACGCAATTTTCAGGTGCTGCACAAAGGGGAAGAGAGTGCCAAGCAGGTGAGCAACAGCAAGTACCTGGCAAGGTGGGCCTCCAGTCATGATATCCACATCGCCAGGCAGAGGGATGGTCTTGTCTGCGACCATCCTGAGGATGAAGTCCCGCATGGCGGGATGGCGTCGTCGAGGTGCATGAGAGCTTCATGCTCCCAAAACCACTCGGCACTCCTGCACGTCACAGCAGCCAATGCCATGGGCCTCGTGCAGCCAGCTGAGAAACATGCCGGCATATAGGGCACAATCCCTAGAACGCTACAGGCCTGTGCTGGCTGGCTCGCTGGCTGGCTGGCAGTAGATGTGGTGCATGTGATCTCTGCAGGCATTGCTGATGCATGTGTACACACAACGTGGGACGATTTGGGTGCCCTTCGATGGGTGGCCCCTGAGGTCATTGTGTGCTTGGCAGAGGGTGTGCCTTACCCTTGGCGGCGAACCTCGTACTCCAACCAACACTGGTAAGGTGTAAGGGCGCCCTGCATCTGCCTGCTGCTGCTGCCGCTTGTAACACGCACCGCGCAGTCGCGGATGCGCACGTCCCGCACCTCCTCCACCTGAACACGATGCAATTGCAGCAGCCGCAGGTGAAACATGCAAGACACCAAACTTGGGTGCATGACAAAGTTTGGGGCAGTCAGAACACTGCTGGCAGCCTTGGCTGGGTGCGTGGCCTTCCTACCGACAGCTGTGCACCCCGTCAGCAAGCAAGCCAAACCCAAGCACATGCACAGCTGTCTGCTGCCTGCTGCACCTACACTACCACACCATCTGCACCATATAACAGCAAGAAAGGCAGCAAGTACTTCAACAAGAGCAGCAACATCACGACAAGCCATGCTCACCGCTCCCAGCTGTAGCTCCTCCTGCCGGGCCAGATGCTCCTCCACAACCTCCTTTTGCTGCTTCCAGGCTTCCCCATAAGCCTCCAGCTCTGCCTCCTGCTGCAGCTCTGCCTTCTTCAGCAGCTCCTCCAGCTGCTCTTGCTCCTTTTTGTGCTGCCGCTTCTCCTCCGCTGTTGCGTCATCGGCCAGCGGCTGCTGCTGCGGCGGCTCAGGCACAGCAGTAAGCAGCTCCTCAGGAGCATCCTGAGGCAGCACCACCTCAAGCAGCCGCACCGCACGCTCCTCAACGCTGCCGCTGCTGCTGTCAAAGTCCGCAGGTACAAGCTGCACATCCAACAGCGCCTCGCAGCATGCGTCAAAGTCGGGCACCGGCAGGTCCCTCTCCTTCTCCTGCTGCGCCCGCTTGTAGTCCTGCAAGTGCTGCGCCTGCTGCAACACCCACGCTGCATACTCCATACTGACAGGCGCCTTGTCCACAGAGGACTGGCGCTTCACCAGCTGCTGCCGCACCTGAGCCACGGTCTTGCTGACCAGTGGCAGCAGGTCTGCCTCTGCCTTTGCGCGAGCCTTCTGGCCCTCGCTGGCTGAGTAGGTAAATGCGGCGTAGTCATCTGGGTGCTCACCGCCGCTGCAGCCGACACCCTGCACAGCAGGGAGGCGTCAACAAATGGCAAGCAGCCAGAAAGGCGTTGCAGTGTCAGTGTGTGTAGCAAGGCGTGCATGCTCTTGAGAAGGCACTGCGTGACACTCATTCAAGCAAGCTATTGGGAAGGCACTGAACAAACAGTTCAACTCCAGAACCGCAGGCACACAGGCTACATGCAGGCGTCATGATTAGCAGTGCGCCCACGCACAGGCCGCAAGCAAGCATCGTCACTAGCAGTGCCCACACATGCATGCAGCCACCTAATGCTAACACACAGCGGCATGCATGCATCTAGATCGTCAGTGGCCCACAGCTCACCTGGGGCATGTGTGGCCTGCTGTAGCGCTTGCCGGGCGGCAGCTGCAGCAGCACCTGCAGCTCAGACAGCTGCTGCCAGTCAGGGCCCAGGAAGGTGTCACACGCAGAGGCAAACTTCTTCAGCAGCTGCGAATACTCCTCCAGGCCGCAGCAAGACACCTGCAGACCACAACACACAATGCTTAAATTAGTCTGGCTGATTTCAACTGATACACGTGCTTACACACGTGCCACACAAGACGCGTAGCGCATGAGCTCACATAGTATGCATGCGCGACACAAGGAAAGTGTTTCTTGGCCCTGCTCAGATTGTGGCGAGTGCTAGTGACGTGGCCGGCTGCTACTGTACAGCTTCCTGTGTTGAGAAGGGCCAGTGACTGCCACGACACTGTTATGCGACACATGCAGCAAAGCTAGCAGGACTGGCAGCATGACATCAAGCAGCGGTGATGTGCAGGGAGGCATCAAACATATGGGATGCTTCTAGCGGGTAGCTGGCAATGCACTCACCATGGTGTTAGGCTTGTTGGCCACGTATGTGGCACAGGCGCTAGGATTGATGTCATTCGCCCACACGGAGACGATGGCACCGCAGCGCTCCAACTCCTGGGCCATGTGGCTGAGGCCGCCGCCACCAGCAAACAGCTCCAGCTTCTGCAGCACCTGTTGCACCAAGAGAGTAAAAGGCAGGGGGGGGATGATTCAAAGCGGTCCAGCACTTGCGATCGGTACATGCAGGCACTATGATGCCAGCCACTGCAGTCATTGCTTGGAAGATGCAACCACAAGGCTCCGCATGGTGTCTTGTGCTGCAAGGTGGCTGGCAACCTGAAGGGACCGGGCCAGCCATGCATGTGCTCTGCATGTGCCTGGTGGCTAGTTGGTGCTGCATTTTGACATGTGCAATGGTCTCCAGAGCACAAAACCAGTAGAATAAACAATGATCAACGGGTGTGTAAGCCCCAGTTCCTGACTCCGGCGCTACGGCCTGCACAGCAGGGCGCAAGGCAGCTGTCTTGAGGCACTCACCCTGCGGCCGCCCTCCTGCTGCCGCGCTGCTATGGCAGCGTCACTGCTGCCTGCCCCTGCAGCCGCATAATCAAGCTTGAACGGCAGCTGTGGGGCGCCACGGCTGAAGGACATGAGGCGCTTGTAGCCCCCGTCCGGGTCGTCCAGTGACAGCTCGCCCCGCAGCGTCTTCACACCCTCCACCCCATACTTCTCCCACACCTGCACGACACAGCACCAGCATGAGCGATGCTAAGAGGGCATATGGCGTGTGTGAACATCTTATGCTAGCCAAGCACATCATCATTATACGTGTTTCCGGCCAGGGTCATTGCCCAAGCAGCAAGCTGCCAGCAGCAAATCGACCCTGGTGCAAGACAAGCAAGACACCGCCAGGCGACCAGTGACCTAGGACACTAGAAAGCATGTGCCAGTTACGGCCACAACGCAGGCATACAAAGGGCATAAGCCAAACACAGCGGCAGTAAAATGCAGCCACCTGTGGCCTGCTGTGCTAGGCGGTGCATGGTTATGCTTGGCTCTGACAGAGCTCCATTGGGACGCAGACGATGCATGCCAGTCCATCGGTGGCCTCTAGGATGCTGGCGAACGCTGGCGGGCTGTCATGGTCCTGCAGTGTCAGAGCCCTGTCTGCCTGCAGTACTTCACGACATGCTGCAGGTCACCTGCCTTACACACAAGCTGCGGGTCACCTGCCAGACACACCTGCTTGTACAATTGTGACCATGGCGTGAAGTCCTGGTGGATGTCCTCAAAAGAGAGGTAGTCCTTCACCTGTGGACCGCATGCACACACCATGGCAACAATTGTTCCTTGAAAAGCAGTGCACAGATGATACAGCACATGTCAGCCGGCTGCCACACTAGTGATCACAGGCACAAGGAGGCTGCACACCTGGACGACAAGCATGCAGTTTGTGTGTTTGAGCCGTCAGCAACCTGCGCCACCTGCTCGCCACCATCAGGGGGTTTGGGGGGTTTGAGGTTAGGTCATAACCCCCTGGTGAATGACGCTGGTCACCCTCAGCGAGCATGCATTGTTGCAACGCAGGGCACTTACAGTGTAGCCGTTGTAGTAGTAGTCCACAGCGGGGTTGAAGTCGGGGTACTCCCGCATCACCTGCTCCAGCGTGTTGCACCCAGGCCGCACAAACTTGACCGACGCCAACCTGCGGTTTGTGGCAGACAATGCCCAAAGTGCAACACACCACACTTTTGCAAAGGGGTCCCCCACAGTGTGCCTGGGTTGGAGGGCGAGTGTGTTGGCATGCTAGGGCACATGCAGGCAAACATGTCCAGTCTTCTCAAGTTGGGAGCCGTCGGACGGCGGACCAACGATCAAATCATGGCATGCCTGGTGGAGCTTTGGGCAACGTGTGCAGCGCTCAGCCCTGGCAAAGCAAGCTGACCCGGTCAAGGGCAGGTCAGCACGACACCCCAGGCTGCTGTTGCGTTTGTTTTCCTTGGTGCCACACTCACTCATACAGCTCCCCGATGTCGTAATAGGTGCAATATCTGCGATTGTCCACCTCGGACCCGCACAGCCACAGGCGGCCGGGGAACACCTCGCTGCTGTCGCCATCCACTAGCAGCCTCTGCAGCACGTGGTCCTGCAACACAAGAGTGTGTTCAGTTGATAAAACAGGGCAGCCAAGACAAGACAACATGTCCCCAACACATTTTGTGTGGGCAATCTTCATTTGGACAGGGCCTCACTCCCCCTCTGCAGCATCAACCCTTGCCACCCGTGCTGGCACCCCCCCCCCCACCACCAACAGCTCAGTTATACCCTGGCCGCATGGTATAGCCAGCCAAGTAGCCACAGTCAGCTACATGGCCTAAGCCCTCAACCCTACTGATACCCCCCCCCGGTGTACCAGCTTAACTCACCAGCTCGGCTTGGCTCCTCCTGCCTGACTTGGCAGCCAGCTCGACAGCCGCGGCAAGGTTTGGGTCCTGACAGGACAGCGACACAGCACAGCACAGCACAACAACAGCACAGCACACCAATCATGGTTTGCACGTCAGTGGTGACCAGCGCCGCAGTCCCATCCAGCAGCATGCGCACGTCATAGACCACGGCCATGCAGCCAAGACCACCAGCGGCAGCGCCATGCGCACTTTCTGGTGCCAACTTAAACAACCAGCGCCTAGTGCAACTAGCAACATTTGAGCGCTTCTGCAACAACACGAAGGACTACTAGTGAGTCAGCAGCAGGCCCCCATCAAGGCGACGGGCCTCCCCGCCCCTCTGCAGTGTCAACCCTTGCCACCCAATGCTGCCACCACTAGCTACAACCAGCAGCAGTGATTGCTACTGATGCACATACCCCCCGCCCCCCGTCTGCACCAGCACAGCTCACCACCTTGTCGTCCTCTTCCTGCTGTGCCTCCTCTGCCTCCTCCTCTGCCTGCTGTTCCCCTCCTGCCTCCCCAGCCTCCCCAGCCTCCTCTGCCTCCTCTGCGTCCCCGGCCGCCTTTGCCTTGTTGGCCGTCTTGCCTGACTGCTTGATGGCCCCGGCGAGGTCAGAGTCCTAACAGGCCAGACACAGCACGGCATGACAGAGCACAGCAATGCAGCACAGCACACCCCACCATTCATGCTTGGGATGTGCGGGTGGTGACTCGCCAACGCCACGGTTCTATCAAGCAGCAAGCATCACGGCCATACAGCCAAGGCCACCAGAAGCAGCGCCATGCGTACTTAGTGGCGCCTGGACGCCCAGCGCGTTCTGCAACCATCAACCTCTGAGTGCTCAAGAAGCACCAGTGACTGAGCAGCAGGTTCCCACCTGGACGCGATACATCCAGATAACCCCGACACGCCGGTGTCCGTTGGCGGTGAGGATGATCTCCACCACGCGCCCAATAATCAGATCCTTCTTGCCGACCTCAACTGCCTGATCGATGGTGACGTAGTCACCCAGGCGAGCCTGCACACAAATTTCAGGTCAAGTAACAGGTTGATAATAATCCTCCAGGGCACCATCCAAACCCAGTGACGCCAGAGGTTTCCTCCCATGGGCTTCACGCCCTGTTGAGCGGGGTCCATCCCTCCTGAGATACACACCAAGGATTGTAATCACATAGGGTAACACTTGATCTGGGTGCAGGACGTCCTGCTGTCCTACGACACATCCTGACTGCCCTGCTGGGTTGAGTTGGCTGGTTGCATGCCGTCCCCCACATGCAGCGCATCCATTGTACACCCATCCATCAGGTACTCACAGTCCATGGGACATCTGTTGGGTCTCCATCGTCCCCCTGGTACAGCTCTGGGAAGTAAAACAGGGCCACAGGTTTGTTCTGCATAGGGGCACAGAGTGCAACAAGGCGAAAAAAGAGTTGCAAACGATGAGGTGCGGAGACACAAGCTCAGGACACCCCACAGCTTGTGTCCTGCCGTACAGTCAGCTCTATATGCAGGCAGCGCTGTGAGAGGGCGTAAGGGTCACAGTGCGCTCAAGGCAAGCTCTGCAGCGCACAATTGCAACATGTTGGGCCTGAATAGTGCTTCAAAAGCAAGCAGGGAGTGCGAGCGTGAGTCAGGAGCGAGGGGCCCAGGGTAGGAGGGAGACCGCAGTAGCATACGGCCGCCAGTTTTTGTCACAGTCCAAGCAGCACGTACCGGTTCGTCCAGTTGCTGCTGTTGCTGGAGGTCTTTCAGTGTCCTCATGCCCTTGGTGAACACGTTGGGCTTGTTGCCCCAGTGCGCCAGGGTGGCGGCCTGCGTAAAGGTGCAGGAGACACCAGCATGCACGTGCAAAGTCTCAGAGACTGGAAGTGCAGAATTCCACATCGTCCACAGTTCCACTTGCCACATCAGCATCTGCTTTCAACACGGAAGTGCTGCACCGTCGCCACAGTCACTGTGGCCACTGAGTGGCATCAATTGCACAGCAACAGCGGCACCTTCGTTGCAGTTCTGCTGCCAAACTGGGTCTTGTGATGATGTTACGTTCGTTGGCCAGGTGCTCAAAGGGTCCCACCTTGTCAAACACATGCCCCTGAACTGGAAGCAATCACAGTAAGTTGTCGCACGTTGGAACAGCTCCTCCAATGCCTCCAGCAGCTCAGGTTCCGCGGTGGGGTCTTCAATCCAATTTGAGGGATCAAATGCTGCATCAAGACCATCAGCACACTGACACCATCAGCAGCTGTGCGGTTGAGTTCATACAGATCTGCTCATGAGTGATCACTGGGGCAACACAGCACATGGGGCAGCAAGGGCAGCTCACACTGTGGCTTTTTGTTGACTGGCATTGTGTCCGTTCAAATACCGTCTGAAGCCAGCTGTGGTCAGGGAGCGTCAGTTCAAAGGCCAATGTGTTCTGTTGGCTTCTGCTGCGCCAGTTCAGCTTGGGCATGGATGCAATGAGCAAGCAGTGCCTGTGCTCGTTCGGATGCGCAAAGCAGTGCGCGGGCTCACAAGTGCTTGCTGGCAGTTGTAACATATGTTTGAAATTGAAACCTGGCGCTTTTCCCTCGACGCACGGCCGTCTTGCTGCAAGTGCCTTGAAGAAGTTATCAGACTCTTGTGGTGACGTTGAGGCCTTCGCACCACTGCCAGGCACAGGGGCAACAGTACAATTCCCCATGCTGTGTGTGCTGTGCTGTTGTAAAAGATCGCAGAGGCTGAAGCTGCCGTGTCTGTCAACGAAAAGAAGTAGTAAGTGATGCATATGCAGGTGCAGCTGAAGCTAGACGAGCTTCGGGCCCCCCAAACCCTTGGCTCACTGTGACCTGAAGGTGCCTGGCCAGTTTCTGTCCTCCTGCTGGGCTGGATGTTGCATCAAGCTCCACTGTGATCATCTGTGCTGGTTCATGCTGGCTGTTCCTCCTGCTGAGGTGGGCTGGGCTGATGTCAACAACAGCAACACTCTGCCTGCAAAAGCACAAGGAACGCACCTGCAGAACAGCGCAGCAACAAGATGGCAGCACAGCAAAGGAGAGGGGGGTTGACCCCTACTCCAGTGCTGGCTTATGACACCCTGTTTGCTGGCCCTTCTCCCACGTGTTACCTTGTGTGACTTGCACCTGTTTCAAACACTTGCAGCTGTCGCACACGTGACCCGATCAGTGAGATATTGAGAAGTGAAAGAACAAAGAGGAAGATAGTCACATTTCCAATGGTCTGTGCGGATATTCAATACTGCCAGGCTATCACAGTGCCTTGTTGTTGCTGCACTCAACCGCCCACACTTCATTGTATCTCATTTGGTGTATGTGAGTATGTGCTGTTTTTGGGGTATGCTTATCAGCAGTGACGGTCTGTTGTAATTTCTTGTCGAAGTGAGAGCCTCGGCCAGTGTTGTGTTAGTGTGTTGTTGTGTCTAGGCTAGTGTAGGTCATGGATCGGGCTCAAAAGTGAGTTCCCCAACCCTTGTTGTCCACTCCGTCCCGTATGACAACTTAAACTGGTCGGGGCCATTTGCAGCACCCAGGCCAGCTAACAACCTGCTGACACTGCATCCCACAAAGCTGAGCGGCTGCTGTCCCCCATACAAGTGGTAATGGTCATACAACATCTGTTGAACCTGACATGACACACCCCTTTTTGTAGAAAGATGCATGTTCTTCCTTGATCAGTGCCATATCCAACCATGAAGGCAGGTTCAACAAAACATCAAGTATTGGTCCTGGCAACTTGGTCCTGGCAAGCGTGTGGGTCCTACTGGCTTGGCAGTGTCGTTGCAGTGGCTGGCAATGCGAACATCAGCATCGGCCATGCAGTGCGTCGATCAGCATGCGGCATGCTGATCGACACCCGGGTGCAGCACTTCAATATTTCAAAATCATAATCTGTACCGCCACTGGCAAACGTCTGACTGAGCTGCAACACTGCCCCAACCCTCCAGCTCAACCATCATCACAGCGACATGCCATGGCATACAGTGTACACACAAATCAGGAGCGCTGCAACACTCAGCCCCCCGCACTGGTGGCAGAGGCTATGCTCCTAGTCAAGCCAAGCACTTGTGGCTTCAGTTTTGTTGAGGATTCAATCAATCGTCTCGGCCGTTCCGCGTGCTGATCATCGAGGCCAGATATCTTCAGCAGTGTGTCATTGATCTGGTCCACCCTGCAGCAGCCAATGAAGCGCAGATGGCAAGAGCCCAGAGCAATTGAAGCACATCAGCAGCAAGGACAGCAAGACAATGACACAATTTCCTTCGCTGCCTGCCGTGCACGCAGTCGCCGCCTCAACACTGCAGCACACGTGTTGTGCGCCTGACTGCAACGGCACACTGGCAGTAGAGCCGGAGGCCCACTGTAAACTTGAGCCGCCGGGGCCGACACAAAAACAGGAGAGTCAGCGCACCACTCCCCCACCCTTTCAGCCTCACCACTGCTCGTCCGTGAGTGCTTGG
>VIIQ02000807.1:0-13513 GCA_007449985.2 Desmodesmus armatus
CTGGGCGCCAGGTTGCCGTCGCTGTCCCGCCACAGCCGAGGTCGCACCCCCCTGTCCAGGACCCACCCAGGCTGTGACCTGCACTTGAGCTGCACCAGCCTGCGTGTGATGTCCTTAACTGAATACTGCACAAACCCCCGTGTCCGGCCCAAAGCCCCACACATTGGGGTCGACCTGGATCTCAGGCCACCGCCCCACCAGGTAGTAGGCCTCAAGGGGCTCCCGCTGTGTGGCCTCTGACTGCTGCTGCTGCATGTGCTGCCTGCGTGGGCCGCCCAGTGGAGCGAACACCACGCAGCAAGGAGCGAACACCTCACCCTGCGGCACGTCAGGATCTGTGTTGAGGCAGCGGAGGCTGCAATTTTTTTTTTTGTTTTGGAAGTGATCAGTTACATTGGGCGGGACCAAGCAACCGGTGTTTTTTTTTTTTTTTTTTTGGGAGTGAGCAAGTTACAGGAGCGAAGTCAAGCAACAGAAGCCACCCCTCAAAGCTCAGGCAAGAGGATGGCGCAACCTGGCAGGCACCACCCTGTGAGGGCGCAAGCCGACACCCCCACCACATGGTCTCACGGGGGCACGTCGCAGTGCAGCCTGCCAAAAAGCAGACACCAGGACCCGACCATGCACCTGCAGAACGACTAGAGAAAAGTTTATGGAGTGAACCGGTGGTTCACTCCATAAAAAGATCCAGCGGGGGATGGGGCAACCTGTTGTGACACCCACCCCACGGCACCCCTGAGGCTGCCATCTGGCTTTACCTGATACCACTGCTCCCGGTCCTCCATCCCCTGCCACACCCACCTGTCCCCTGAGTCCACTTCCCACTGTGACTGCTGCTGCAACGACGGCTGCCGCTGCTGCTGCTGCTGCTGCTGCTGCTGATCTGCAGGCGGCTGGAGAGCCTGCTGCCATGCCGTCGGCAGCACGAGGCCATCCACCGCTGGCTGAAAGGACAAGCCTCGCTCTGCCACCTGCCCAAGAGTTGCGTCTGCCGAGCGAGGCTGCACACTGCTGGGCAGGTCGCGGGCAGAGCTGAACAGCACACCTGTGACGGCGCTGGCCACGCTGTGATTCCCCACTACTGGCTCTAGTTTGATCTGATCCACCGTCATGTCGATGTGGGCGACGCGCCTGTGCAGCCCCAGCGACTGGAACGCAGCGACGTGCGCTGCGTGCCTTGGGTTGAGGTGCCGCCGCATTGCTGCTGCTCCCTGCCCCGAGGAGTGCTGCTGTAGCAGCACCCGCACCCCCACCCCTGCACGCTCCAAGTTGGCCCGCATGAACTGCTTCCATGCTTGCTTGTGGGGGTGCAGAAGTGCTGCCATCACCTTCCCCTGCATGGCTGTCACATGTGCCTGCACATCCACGCTGGCTATGCCCCCCTGCTTGGCCTGCAGGCTGGCCACCTGCTGAGCTGGGCGCCAACGCAACTGCCTGTTGTCTGTGTTGCGGATGCACCCCAGCCCCAGTGTGCTTTTTTTTTTTTTTTTTTTTTTTTGAAAGGTGTGCTTTTTTTTTTTTTTTTTTTTGAAGTGATCAGTTACATTGGGCGGGACCAAGCAACCGGTGGTTCACTCCATAAAAAGATCCAGCGGAGGATGGGGCAACCTGTTGTGACACCCAACCCACGGCACCCCTTGTGCAGGGGACACCATCGCAGGGCCGTGCAGACAGCTCCGTGAGAAGCAGCCCCGAAGGGCATCCAGGGCCTGACCGTGCGCCCAGTGTCCTCTATACACCACAGCCGTCCGTAGAGCAACTGCGGCAGGTCACAGTCCATGTTTGCCCCAATATGGCAAGGCCCATGGACCGGTCTAATGACTCACCATCCACATGTCAAAAGCAGTGCTAAGACACTCACATGCTGCAACCCTATAGAGCCAAGATACAACGCACACCAGTACGGCAGCACACCACAGCACAAATCATGAAAGGCAGTAGAGACGCACACAAAAAAGAGACACACAGGCAAAATCGGATGCCCCGACATGCAGACAGCTAATCATTGCCACTCAAAGTTGCAGAGCAAAGGCACATCACACACCATGTGTCAGCACACCAGAAGACAACATTAAAGTCAGACAGACCTGTATGCACACACACAGGTCTGTATGCACGCGCATGCACACAGCTAATCAGGCACAAACAGTCCACGCACCGTGCCACACCAAAACTCCGGGGGGGTAGCTTAATGGCTAAAGCAAGTAACTAATCTTGATAACTTCTGGTTGTCTTATGACAATGACGCCGTCCAGGCAACTGCCACGTGGGAAGTGGTGGTGAACCCCAATGACCCCGCCGACACGATTGATTGCCTTGTCAATGGCTGTAAGCTGCCTCTGTGCTTCTGGGGTTCTGTTTGGGTGCTCTCCTGTCTTCACTGTCACTCAGCAGTTGAGCCGTCAGTCCTCGTCGAAGAGATTCGTTCTATATATGTTCGTACCTTCATTTCGCACCATCTCCGAGCACCTGGCGTGCCATGTGGGCTTGGAACGGAACAGCAACAGCATCGCACGAGCCAGCACAGCGTTTGGGTGCCAGGAGCTGCATGGAGGCTTCAGCGCTTGTTGATAGTCTAAAGGATATGTGGAAAACGTCGTGAGCAGGTTCGGACAGCATGCATGTGCTTGTGGAATGCTTGGCAGAACACTCAACAGTAACAGCAACAGTAACGGTATCCTGGCTCACTGCCGGGCTGTTTCCGGACTAGCACTTGGGTCTCAAACATCACATTAGCATGCAGTCGTTCAGCAGCACGCGGCAGCAGCAGTGGCTGCCGCACCAGCAGCAGTATGTGCAGCAGCGGGCATGGGGCCCCACTCCAACAGCCCCACCAGCCCCACCAGCCCCACCAGCCCCAGGAGGCTGGTGGGAGGCCTCACCTTGGCAGCTGATGTCGTATTCTGAGCTGCAGGAGTCTCCACCTCTGACAGCAGAACCCCCTGCCATCCGTGGTGCAGCAGCTCCACTTCAGCGTTAGCTCCACTTCAACAAATCAGCACCGCAGTGCAGGCTGCGGGACTGCCCGCAGCGCTTCACGGCGCTGGACACCGCCTGCTTCCAGGGCGGCCAACAGCTGGTGGAGGACCCTGACTGCAGCATCCTCCTGCAGCACGCGCAGTGCCACAGAACCTGCAGCAAAGCAGAGGCCAGTGGCAGGGACGGCTTTGTGGATGTGCTGCTGCATGCTGCAGACGCAGCGGTTGCAGCGGCACAGCAGTGTGTTAGCAGCGGCTCCGTCAAGGTGGGGCAGTACAGAGTGCCGGTCAGCTGGGCCACAGTGGCACAGCCAGCTAACAGCGTGCGGGTGGTCATAGCAAACCCGCCACTTCAGTTCACGCGGCAGGGCTTCATGGAGTGCCTGCTGGAGGCAGCGGGGTACGGGGACGTTGACATCGTGCATGAGCAGCTGGGAAACAGTAGGGTGTCAGGAGATGCTGCAATGCGCATCCCGTGTGCAGACGCCATTGTGGCGTATGTGCGGCCACCGGCAGATGATCCCCTCCTGCGCCGCATGCCCGACAGCTTCGAGGTTCCCGACCGACCAGGGCTGCCAGCCAGCATATACGTGGATGGGCGTACAGCCCAGCAGCCGCAGCGGTGGCAGCAGGAGCAGCAACAGCAGCTGCAAGCACGGCAGCGTGGACAGCAGCTGCAGCAAAAGCGCATCCTGCGCGTGCAGCAGCAGGAGGACGTCAGCCGCCACACGCAGCAGCAGGTGCGCGCGGCGGTTACACGGCAACCCCAGCGAGCGCCAGCACAGCAACAGCAACAGCAGCAGCAGCCACAGCAACAACAACAACAGCAGCCGCAGCAGCAGCAGCAGCAGCAGCCCAATGACCAGGCAATGGATGATGTGCAGCACCAGGCCGCTGCATACCACCAGGAGCAGCAGCAAGCAGCTGGGCAGGCCGCTGCTGCCGCCGTAGCAGCAGCTTTCCCTGCAGTGCAGCACCAGCAAGCAGGTGCCCGCCCACCCTTCCCTCCCGACCCTTTCGCACAAGGCCAAGCAGCAGCAGCATGTTATGAGCGCTGGCGCGGGGATGAGCAGGCAGAATACCTCTGCAGGCGAGCAGAGGACATCATGGCTGACCGGCCGTTCACCAGCAGTGACAGGGACACTATGCTACGCACCTTCTACGAGCAGCAGGGAGGGGCTGTCAGCACCACAGCCTTGGAGGAGCAGTGGCTGAAGCGGTACTTCCCCGCTGCTGCTGCCTCCTATGGGGAGGAGGACGAGCAGGACGGGGCCGCCGATGCTGCCGATGGGGGCAGCAGCGACGCAGTCCTAGGGAGCAGGGACCAGGGGCAGCAGCAGGGTGAGCCTGACACCGGTGCAGCAGCGGCAGCTGCAGCTGCACCACCGCAGGAACTGCGCCGCTCTGGCCGGCTGCACAGGGAGCCGGACCCCATCCACTCCGCGCATCTGAAGGACTTTGCGACCCTTAGTAAGCAGCAGCAGCACAAGAAGGGCAAGACAGCAGCAGCAGCAGCCACCCAGCTAAACACGCCGCCACAACATCCTCGCCCACGCAGTGGGCGCGACCCGTAATGGCACAAGCAGCAGCGCATGGCCTGCGGCCCTTCAGCATGACAGGCGACAACGTCAATGGGCTGGCCATTGCAGCCAAGCGCAGGCCCTTCTTCGCGTGGCTGCAGCAGCAGGCCTTTGATGTTGTCATGCTGGCAGAGACCCACAGCATATCCCAACAGCAATTTCAGCGGTGGGTGCGGCAGGGGGCAGGGCAGGGCAGGCCTTGGCAGGGGTTCAGCTACTCGCACAGCAAACCCCGGGTACCAGGCGAGCGTGTTACGGCTGGGGTGGCAGTGCTGCTGTCGTCGAGGATTGTGAAGCCGGACACAGAGCCGGTGGTAGAGTATACAGACGGGGCGGGCAGGGTCCTTAGGGTGGCATGGACAACCCCATGGGGTCAGCAGATGGCGGCAGTGGCTGTGTACGCTCCTGTTGACCATACAGAGCGCGCAGCCTGGTTTGAGGGGCCGTTGCAGGAGGCTTTGGAGTCGGGCGCACTGGGATCCAGCATGATGGTGGGAGGGGACTTTAACTGCGCCATGCAGGAGGTGGATGTGCAGCCAGCTGCAGGGATGCGCCCCGGCAGTCCAGCCGCATGGTGGGCGCCGTGCAGCTGCAGCAGGTCACCTCAAGGTCAGGGTTGGTGGATGCCTGGCGTCACCATAACCCGCACGCCAGGCAGCCCACCCATTACAGCTACAACCCCAGCACAGCCAGCAGCAACGGCGGAGGCAGCAGGCAGGGAGGTGGGGGGCAAGCAGCGGCGCATGCAGCCACCTCTGCCGGCAGGATTGACTATGTCTTCCTGTCAGCAGACCTGGTGGATGCTGGCTGGCTGCAGAAGGCCACACAGCACAGGAGGTACCCTGCGGACCACCGCCCTGTGGTGGTCAAACTGCAGCCGCCCAACATGCCGCTGCTGGGGCAGAGCAGGTGGCGGTTCCCCAACGCAGCCATGGCAGACCCTGTGTTTGTCACAGCACTGCAGGACAGCTTGACGCAGCCATACAGCAGCAGCAGCAGCAGCGGGTGGGGGGGTTAACCCGGCAGCAGAGTTGGCGCAGCTCCAGGAGCACGCAACTGCTGCTACCTTGATCATACAGAAGCGGCTGAAGCTGCAGCGCCAGGCAGAGCTGCGGCGGCTGCGGCTAGCCGTGGCACGAGCAAACACACAGCATCGGGCCGAAGGCACAGCTCAGACGCAGGAGAACATCCTGGCAGCGGAGGAGCAGCTGACTGACTTTGAGGTCCAACAGCGCCGGCAGCAGGGGGAGGCAGGGGATGTGATCTGGGAGGTCTATGGGGACGGGAAGCCCAGCTTCTGGGGATACCGCGTGGGCAAGGAGCTGCCGGAGCCGCAGTACATCAGTGCAGTAGCTGCGGTGGACGGCAGCACCATCTCCACCAACACCAGGGCGGGGGTCGCGGCCGCAGGGGACACGTTAGCCGACTTCTTTGACCCGGCGGCTGGCGGCTTGTTCTCCTGCCATCCCACAGATGCAGCGCAGCAGCAGGAGCTGCTTGCAGGCATCGATAAGAAGCTCACAGCGGAGCAGCAGCAGCAGTGTCTGGGGCCAAACGGGGACGGCACCATCACCCTTGAGGAGGCAAAAGCAGCATTAGACAGCTTGCCCAGGGGGAAGGTGCCGGGCAGTGATGGGCTCACATACGAATTTTACAGCACCTTCTGGTCGCAGATGGGCCCACCCTTTGTGGCAGCGTGCAACCACCTGTTCTCTCAGGAGGCTGCACAGCTGTCGCCTGAGCAGCGCCTGGGGCTGATCACCCTCCTGTTCAAGGGCGGGGGGAAGCCTAGGGAGCAGACAGCCAGCTACCGACCCATCACCCTGCTCAACTGTGACGTCAAGATCCTGGCAAAGGTGGTGGTGCTGCGGGTGGGGCCTGTCCTTGACAGCATCATAGACAGCGGGCAGACAGCGTTTGTGCCAGGAAGGGATATAGCAGACAACGTGCTGCTACACCTGGAGGAAATCGACTACCTCCAGGCACAGCAGCAGCCAGGCTGTATCGCCTTCCTGGACTTTGAGAAGGCTTACGACCGGTTGGACAGGGGGTGGCTGTTTCAGTGCATGTCCGCCATGCAGTTCCCAGCTGGCATCCTCAGATGGGTGCAGCTGCTGCTGGCAGGCACGCAGGGCCGCATTGTCTTCAACGGCGGCCACCTCAGCCGGCTGTTTGACATCCCCTCGGGGTGCGCGCAAGGCAGCCCCCTCAGCCCGCTGTTGTACGTCATAGCAGCGCAGCCACTGGCAGCCAGGTGTAGGGCTCTTCAGGCAGCAGGGGAGGTAGACAGCATTAGGATGCCAGACGGGTCGGTTGCACCCTGCTGCATGCAGCATGCAGATGACACCACTCTGCATGCAGCCAGCAGGGAGGGGGTGCGGGTGCTGCTGCAGAGGGCAGTGGAGCCGTTCTGCGCTGCAAGCGGTGCCAAGCTGAACGTTGGCAAATGTCAGGGGATGGAGGTGGGTGTACAGCAGCCGTTCGTGGGTGTTGACCCAGGCACCGGCATCCCATTCCCCGACACAGCGCAGCACCCCATCAGGCATCTAGGGATTCTGTTGTCAGCAGCAGGGGCGGAACAGCATGCAGCAGCGTTGTTCACACAGCGGTTGCAGACCATCTCGTGGCGAGTGCGGCAATGGGCGCGGCAGGATCTCACGTATGTGGGGCGCTGTGCAGTGGCACGGCAGGTCATGGCCTCCTGCCTCACCTACCACGCGCAGTTTGTGCCGGTGCCAGCCGACCTCATGGCCAGGATTCACCGTCGCATGACAGCCTTTGTGATGGGACAGGGCTGCGCTCGGGAGGCTCACATCAAGCAGTGGAACGAGAGCCCTCCTGCAGCTGTGGCCAGCCTGTCTGTCGCCATGGGAGGGTCAGGCCAGGTGGATGCCAGGGCGCATGCAGCAGCGATGCAGGCACGCACAGCAGCAGCGCTGCTGCATCCCCGTCGGGCAGCCTGGAAGCTCTTCATGAGGGCTAACCTGCGCCATGCACTGCCAGGCCTAGGGGAGGCGGTGCTGGTGCAGCAGTCGAAGGCGCCGCTGCAGGCAGCAGTCAGGGAAGGTAGGCTTCGGCAGCGCCACGCAGCGTACGTGGAGGCCTTCCAGCGGGTGGGCATCCACAGGCATGTTCAGCATGATGCTATGAGCTTTCAGCAGCTGCGGCTGGAGCTGCTGGTGGGCAATCACAGCGTGGGCAGCAGCACCGACGGGGTCATGCTGTCTGCAGCAGGCAGCCTGCCTCCACCTCTCAACAGGGGTGCAGGTACCACACTGGGTCAGGTGCAGCAGCTGCTGACGGGGCAGCCGGCCCAGGACGGAGTGGTGCTGCCGCCGCCGTGGCAGCACACGCTGCAGGAGGGCAGCGCAGGCCCATGGCAGACAGACATGCAGCAGCAGTGGGTGCAGCAGGAAGGGGATGGGGGGGTCAGGGTTTTTAGGGTGCAGCAGGATGGCAGGCTGGAGGCATCTGACGCGGGCATGCCAGCCCCTCAGAACCTTCAGTGGGTGCCCTGCTGTGTGGTGGATGTGTCGCAGGTGCTGCATCCATCCTTTCCACTGCTGCAACAGCAGCAGCGGCAGCAACAGTCCCAGGAGGAGGAGCAGGATGCAGGGGTGTCCCAGCCAACACAGCAGCAGCAACAGCCGCCGCAGGAAGCATCCCGGCAGACGCAGCGACAACAGCAACCACCAAGATCGCCAGTGTTCCTGGTGGGTGCATGGGGAGACATAAAGGTGGACCCTAGTGTATGGGGGTTGGGGATCGCTGTGGGGGTGCTGCAGTTCAAGCCCAAAGTGGCCACACAGCGGCTGCTGCAGCACCATTGCGCGCAGCACCACAGGGAGGGATGGGTTCCAGGAGTGGGCATGCGCCCGCGGCTGTGGCGCAACCGCCTGGGCGCTGAGGCGCTACAGGAGGGCCTGCAGGAGATGGAAGCAGCACAGCAGCGCTCCTTCCAGCAAATGCAGCAAGGCGGCACATCGGGTGGGAGCCAAGGGGACAGCAGCGGTAGGCAGCGCTTCAGCGATGCTGCCCTCATGGCAGCATACCATGCGCCGTGGATGGACCCACCACGGGAGAGAGAGCTCCCACGGCAGCGCGCGGCAGCAGCAGCAGCAGTGGTCACGATGCAGAGGCAACAGCAGCTACAGCAGCAGCTGCAGATCAGCAGCCCTGCGCAGGATGACCTGCAGGACCCCATAACGCAAGCCATGGGGCCTGTGGACAGTAGCAGCTACCAGTGGGTGGCCGCTTACAGGAGGGCAGGGCACAAACGACTGCCGCGGTCACTGCGGGCGTTTGGGTGGCGCTTGCTGCATGCAGGGGTGAAGGTGGGTGCAAGGCGCATGCTGTCTTCAGGCAGGACGGACCATGCGCAGTTCGTTTGCCCTGCACAGCAGTGCCAGCAGCAGCTGCAGCTGGAGACCCTTACGCACTTGTTTGTGGAGTGTCCTGTGGCAGCTGCAGCATGGCAGTGGTTTGCACAGCTTTGGCAACTGGTGCAGCCGGGAGCAGTCGTCCCGGTCAGCAGCAGCCGTGTGCTGCTGCTTGATGATGACAGTGTGTGGGCCCCGCCGCTGGCGCAGCAGCAGCTGTGGACATACATGCGGCTACTGCTGTTGGAGTCCATCTGGCTGGTGCGCAGCAGCTGCTACTCCACCAGCCAGCCTGTCAGCAGCCAGGACAGTGCTGACAGCACCACTACCAGCAGCAGCACCACCAGCACCAGTAGCAGCACGGACGGCCACCAGGGTGGCAGTGGGAGCAGCCAGGGCCCTGCTGCAGCAGCATCCAGCAGCGGGCGGTTCACGGCTAAGGCTGTCGCGTGCCGGTTCCGCTCGCAGCTGCAGCAGCAGATGAGGCGAGATTGGCGACGGGTGGGGGTGGATGTCCGGCTGGGCTCGGGGGTACCACTGGCATGGCTGCGAGGCCCGTCGCCTGTGCTATCCCTTGACTCCTTCTGGCGCAGATGGGGCTCCATCTTCACTGTCGAGGAGGACGGGGAGGTGGCCGTTGCAATCAGCACAGCAGGGTTGTGAGGGGTGGTGCACTGCACCGCGTTTGGTGGGGACAACAGGTGTGTTGGAGGTGGAAGGGTGTGTGACTTCTGATGGGACATACTGGGCGCATGCCGCACGATTGTGATGGGGTGTGCAGGGCTGATAGGGGGACAATTTGCGTGGTCACAGGTGTCCAGGTTTGATTGATGGGAGTATTGTGAGGGGATTGGGATGGGCAGGGCACGCCTGGGGTGTTGGAGTCTCATGCCAGGCTGGGAGGAACGGGGACTGTGCAGTGTGTATAGGTTGAGAATCAGCCAGGGAGTGTGTGTTTCTTGCAGAATGCGCGCAGTGTGGAGCCTGCCCCTGTGAGTGCAAATGTGGTAGGCTGTGGGTGCTAGGACTGTCTTGGTGGTGTGTCTTGCGAGCGCACGTGTACTTCATGCTGTGTTTGCAAGGTCAAATAGTAGCTGGGTGCTGAGTGTGCACAGTGTGAGACTTGGGGGCATATTGGGTACGTGGTTTGTGTTGGTGTCGCGTATGTGTCGGTGGTGTGCTCTTGCGTGAGAGTTGCTGTTGTTCACAGTGTGGAGATCAACCATGTGTGCAAGGTGGTTTGCTGCTGGTGCACAGTGCGACACTAGGTGGCATAGTATGTACGTGGTTTGACCCTAGTGCATAGTCCATGTTGTCAGGTGCCCCATACGCGAGGGTGGATACCCTTCAAATACGGCGCCTTGCAATGTATGCATGTGTACGTGTTGGTGGTCTGCTGCTTGTGTGAGAGTTAATCTTGTGTGGCATGCACGTGTACCAACTCCAGTGCATGCAAGGTCACACATGCGTGTTGCTTGTTGTAGGGCTGGTGTTGCATGGACTGTTGTGTGTTGGCTCGAGTGCACGCTCGCCAGCTAGCATGCTGTAGAGATTTGGTGTGGCGCGGTGGACTGTTTGTGCCCGATTAGCTGTGTGCATGCGCGTGCATACAGACTTGTGCGTGTGTGTCTGTTTGACTTGCCTGCTGACTTCTGGCTTTTTGTGTGCCAATGAGTAGCTGTCTTTTGCCTGTGTGTCTCTAATGGCTTTCATGATTTGTGCTGGTGTGTGTTGTATCTTGGCTCTGTAGGGTTGCAGCATGTGAGTGTCTTAGCACTGCTTTTGACATATGGATGGTGAGTCATTAGACCGGTCCATGGGCCTTGCCATATTGGGGCAAACATGGACTGTGACCTGCCGCAGTTGGTCTACGGACGGCTGTGGTGTATAGAGGACACTGGGCGCACGGTCAGGCCCTGGATGCCCTTCGGGGCTGCTTCTCACGGAGCTGTCTGCACGGCCCTGCGATGGTGTCCCCTGCACAAGGGGTGCCGTGGGGTGGGTGTCACAACAGGTTGCCCCATCCTCCCGCTGGATCTTTTTATGGAGTGAACCACAGGTTGCTTGGTCCCGCCCAATGTAACTGATCACTTCCAAAAAAAAAAAAAAAAAAAAAAAAAAGCGAGTCAACACAGAGCCGAGAGAAAGTACCACCGATGCGTCACCACTCTCACACACCTCACCGGTGTGCAGAGCCAGCCCCCCCACAGAGGGGCTGAAGAAACACCCGAAAATCAACAAGCGGCGGCCACACAGCACAGGGTTGGCCGCTGTACTAGACAAAAGCCAGCGCGCAGAGGGCCCAAAGGCCCCCGGCGTGGTGCACCACCACACCTGCACACCTCTCCAAAATGCAGGGCTAAAACCGCCCCACAGCCAGCGTGGGCCGGCCGTACAGCAGTGTTGCAGTCATCCACAGGTTCAGGGCAGCACTGCAGCAGCAGCTCTCACAGGACTGGCTTAGGTCTCAGGGGGACATCCGCCTCAACTCTGGGGTGCCTCTGTCCTGGCTACGGGGCCGCAACCCCGTTCTGTCGCCAGAGCGGTTTGATGCTAAGTGGCAACAGCAGGGGGTGTTGTACACAGTGGCGGCAGGCATGGGCCCCCGCCTTGCGTTCTAGAGGGAGGGTGGTCATGCGGGGGCTGGGGTGTTCGGGAGCGGGGTTTGGAAAGCGGGAGGGCCTTTTCTGTGTGGGGTTTGGTGTGCTTCTCGGGTCTTGGCTACGTGTGTGCTTTACTCTGTATCATAGTTGTTGTTGTGCCTCTGGAGTGTGTGCGCATCACACATGGTTTAAGCGTTTGGGTTGTTCTCTGGGGGCGGCTGGCCGCTCTGGTGCCTTGCTTGGTTGGCACTGGGGCAACAATGTTATTGTTTTTGTTGGCTTAGGTGTGGGGCGGATTTAGCCCTGCATATTGGAGAGGTGTGCAGGTGTGGTGGTGCACCACGCCCGGGGTATTTGGGCCCTCTGCGCGCTGGCTTTTGTCGAGTACAGCGGCCAGCCATGTGCTGTGTGGCCGCCGCTTGTTGGTTTCAGGGTGTTTCTTCAGCCCCTCTGTGGGGGGCTGGCTCTGCACCCGGTGAGGTGTGTGAGTGTGGTGACGCATCGGTGGTGCATTCTCTCGGCTCTGTGTTGACTCGCTTGCGTTGGTGTTGCTCGCATGCTTTGTCCCTTTGCCGTTGCTTTCTCTAGTCATTCTGCAGGGCATGGTCTTTTTTTTTTTTTTTTTTTTTTTTTGGAGTGAGCAAGTTACAAGAGCGAAGTCAAGCAACAGAAGCCACCCCTCAAAGCTCAGGCAAGAGGATGGCGCAACCTGGCAGGCAACCCTGTGAGGGCGCAAGCCGACACCCCCACCACATGGTCTCACGGGCGGCACGTCGAAGTGCAGCCTGCCAAAAAAACAGACACCAGGACCGACCATGCACCCGCAGAATGACTAGAGAAAAGCAACGGCAAAGGGACAAAGCAGGCGAGCAACACTAACGCAAGCGAGTCAACACAGAGCCGACAGAAAGCACCACCGATGCGTCACCACACTCACACACCTCACCGGTGTGCAGAGCCAGCCCCCCCACAGAGGGGCTGAAGAAACACCCTGAAACCAACAAGCGGCGGCCACACAGCACAAGGCTGGCCGCTTGTATAGACAAAAGCCAGCGCGCAGAGGGCCCCAAGACCCCCGGCGTGGTGCACCACCACACCTGCACACCTCTCCAATATGCAGGGCTTAATCCGCCCCACACCTAAGCCAACAAAAACACTAACATTGTCGCCCCAGTGCCAACCAAGCAAGGCACATAGCGGCCAGCCGCCCCCAGAGAACAACCCAAACGCTTACACCCTGTGTGATGCGCACACACTCCAGAGGCACAACAACAACTATGATACAGAGCAAAGCACACACGCAGCCAAGACCCGAGAAGCACAACAAACCCACACAGAAAAGGCCCCCCCACTTTCCAAACCCCGCTCCCGACCCCCCAGCCCCGTATGACCACCCTCCCTCTAGAACGCAAGGCGGGGGCCCATGCTGCCGCCACTGTGTACAACACCCCCTGCTGTTGCCACTTAGCATCAAACCGCTCTGGCGACAGGACGGGGTTGCGGCCCCGTAGCCAGGACAGAGGCACCCCAGAGTTGAGGCGGATGTCCCCCTGAGACCTAAGCCAATCCTGTGAGAGCTGCTGCTGCAGTGCTGCCCTGAACCTGTGGATGACTGCAAAACTGCCGTACGGCCGGCCCTCGGCTGGCACACCGAACCACCCAGAAGGACTCCAGCAGTAGCAGCCCGCATGATGTCCAAAGCTGCTGCAGCGCTGGTGGAGGCTTCCACACTGCGCTGTCATCCAGCAGCAGGATGCGAACACTACTGAAGTCCACTGCTGCTCCGGCCTGCACCCTCTGCCACACACCTGCAAACCAAGCCACACAGCCACCCCGGCGACAGGGCACTGCACAAAAGAGGTGAGACAGAGACTCGAGCTGATAGCTGTCTGGAGTCGGCACTGCTGCTGCTGGGTCCCAACCTGCTGCTGTGACTGCGACTGCTGCTGGTGTGGCTGTGCTCCTTCGTTCGC
>VIIQ02000809.1:0-10696 GCA_007449985.2 Desmodesmus armatus
CCTGGCGAGTCCTCTATCGGCAACAAGTTGGTGTCTGTCACAGCACTCCACACTTTGGGGAGGCAGCTGCGTCGCCATGTCAGCTTGCACCCATGGGTGTGACTTTAGGTTATGGTGTGTTTGCCAGGCAGCCCCCTCCCTCCCATCAGCACATCTGGTACTCAAAGGTTGTGCCAGAAGCATTGCCATGCACAAGCCTTGCACCACACCACCCCTGCAGCATAGGGAGTTCTGAAAGCTGGAGGGCCCGTTTGGCTCTAGCTGCCAGGCTGACTGACATCATGGCAGAGGCTTGGCTAGTAAACGTGCATGTTGCACCGCTCCCGCCGCTGATATGTACTGGCTGTTGCCTAGTTTGCATGCTGCCTATGTATAGGCACACCCCCCCTCCCTCCTGTCGCCCGCTCCCTCTTCCTTCCAGCCTTCCCCCACCCCTTTGCAATGTTGCATGGCTGGGCTGGCAGGTTGCCCACCCAGTGGGGCTGCTGAAGAACAGGTTTAGGCTGCTCCCCTCCTCCTTCCTCACCCTCCTCCTTCCTCACTTCTGTCCCTCGCTACTCACCCTGGTGCTTGGCTGTATATTGGGTGCGCTGGTGATGCACGCTTGCCAGACGACTCCTGTTGGTGTGCCACCCCACCCCCTTCTCCCTCTGCTGGTGCCATCATTACCTGTCAGGTGCGTCGCCACACCGAGGCTGCTGTTGAGGAGCGCGGCGTCAGGAGGGCAGGAGGAGCAGCTCAACAGGCGGGGCAGGAGAAACTGGCGGTAAGGGGAGCGGGGGTGGGGGTAACAGCAGTGGCATCCTGTGCTTCTTCCTCAACAAGATACACCTGCAGTTCATATGGTATGAGAGTGCATGTGTGGTGTGGGGTGCTGTGCAGCACACGTCCCTGGTGCGCCACGAATCAGGTGGGTTGCTTTGCTGGCCTGTCTTGGGTCCGTTTATGCACCCTCTTCTCAATAGCCTCCGTCTTTCAGGGTGTCTCCAGGTGGTGATTCAGTTACATCAGTTTTAGTCACAGTCCTGCTTTGTTATGGTTCTTGCTCACCCCCCTTCCCCACACGTCACTGTCCCTGAATGCTTGCTCACTGCTTGTCTACCTCCCCCCCCCCCCCGCCCCTCCTTGCACCTGGTATATCCCTCCATCCCCTGCAGGGCCGCCTGAAGCTGCGGCAGCAAGCCCTCAAGAGCCAAGAGGAGGAGCAGCAGCAGCGGCTGCCAGCAGCTACCGGCGTGTTGAGGCTAGTGGCAACACTCCAACGCACCAATGCCAGTGAGGGAGCTGCAGGAAGCAACACCAGAGCTAGCAGCACGGCTGAGGCACGGCAGGACGCAGCAGCCCGCACCCAGCGGCTGCTGTCGGATGAAGAGGGAGGCAGCAGCAGCGGGCACTGCTGAGGCGCCGGGGGATGGAGCAATACGTCGGCACCCTTTGGTGGGGAGCTGAGCGCCCTGCTGCAGAAGCGGTGAGTGTGTTGTGTGTAGAGGGAAGGGTGCTGGGGGTGCGCTGTTGTCTTTGGCGCAAGTAGTATGTTGTGTGCCTTGTCCCTCCCCCTGTGAGGTCTCTTCAGGCCTCTGTTTAATTTTGCAGCATGGGCAGTCACTGTTGAAAAGCAGTCAAAGCAATGTTGCAGGTGACGGCAAGAAGCCCAGCAGGACGACCAGCAATCCCCCAGCCTCGAAGTTGTGACACTAGTTGAGGAGCAACGCGTCACCCTGCAACAGCTGCCACTGTAACGAAGCACATGTGACTGATACGTACTGCTAATTTCAAGCTGCCACTGCCGCTGCCACTGTGCTGCCAATGTCGCGGTGTCTGCCTATGCAGGCGTGAGTCTGAGGAGGCCAAAGCAGCAGCAGCACCCACAAGGCCAGCGGGCCAGGAGCAGTGCCACTTGTCAGCGATGCAGCCAGCAGTGAGCTTGCGGCACGGCTCAGGCAGCGGGCACAGAGCTGTCGCAGGAACAGGAGCAGGAGCAGAACCAGTGAAGGGGTAGATGCGCACGATGTGCCCAAGCCCTGGAGCATGAGTTCACTCAGGCTTTGCTGGCACTAGCACTTGGGGTGTTTTGTTGCTAGCGTGTGTGGCTAGTTGGCAGGGTACTGCCACATCATCGGCCCCACACAAGCAAAGCCGTGAAGGATGGTTGGCAGCAGGCATTGGAACATGATGCTGCATAGCAGGGCAGGGCAGCGACAGTTGTACAGCAGCAGAGAGAGAGAGGTGGGGACTATGTGATGAGGACAGTTGGTGTAGGATGTGGATGTGCATTAGTGCATGCTTGACAAGAAAGGGTTTGTCTTGTGTGCGCAACAGGTTTTGTCTTGTGCGTGTTGTTGCATCCTTGAGCTGAGTTAGGCCCTTTGGGCCAGGCTCTGGAGATGCCTTGGAAGCAGCAGAATCATGAGTTCATGTCAGTCATTGCTTCATGGTCACAATGACCATACCGTTTTCACCTGTGCAACATCGTGGTGGCTGCTCCCCGTGGTCCTAGGTCATAGGGTGGTGCGGCACAACAAGATTGCTTCCTTCCCTTTTTCCTTCTTTCCTCCTCTTCCTGCTCTGAGGACTGAGCAGTCACAAAGGGCTGGACCATGCAAACGGTGGTTTTCTCCTTTTTTTTGGAAGTTCTTCCTTTTTTTTCGTTTCCTCCCCTCCCGTTTCTCCTTCCCTCCCACCCTCCCTCCCTCTACACACCTCTTCTTTATCCAATTCCATCCCTTTCTGCTTTCACAATCATTTTTCGCATTCATTTTTTGGAGTGAGCAAGTTACAAGAGCGAAGTGAGCAAGTTACAAGAGCGAAAAAAAAAAGTTACAAGAGCGAAGTCAAGCAACAGGAGCCACCCCTTAAAGCTCAGGCAAGAGGATGGGGCAACCTGGCAGGCACCACTGTGAGGGCGCAATCCGACACCCCCCACCACATGGTCTCACGGGCGGTCGGTTCTTTTTTTCTTGGCGGTCGTTTCAGTGCAGCCTGCCAAAAGGCTGACACCAGGGCCCAACCATGCACCCGCAAAGTGACTAAAGAAAAGCGACGGCAAGGGGCATTGACAATTAATTCCTCAAACCCAATCATTCTCCCACTTCCACTTCCAAAAAAAAAAACCAAAAAATCACTTCCAAAAAAAATCATTTTTTTTGAAGTGATCAGTTTCATTGGGCGGGACCAAGCAACCGGTGGTTCACTCCATAAAAAGATCCAGCGGGAGGATGGGGCAACCTGTTGTGACACCACCCCACGGCACCCCTTGTGCAGGGGACACCATCGCAGGGCCGTGCAGACAGCTCCGTGAGAAGCAGCCCCGAAGGGCATCCAGGGCCTGACCGTGCGCCCAGTGTCCTCTATACACCCAGCCGTCCGTAGAGCAACTGCGGCAGGTCACAGTCCATGCTTGCCCCAATATGGCAAGGCCCATGGACCGGTCTAATGACTCACCATCCACATGTCAAAAGCAGTGCTATGACACTTTTTTTGCTATGACACTCACATGCTGCAACCCTATAGAGCAAGATACAACGCACACCATTACGGCAGCACCCCCAGCACAAATCATGAAAGGCATTAGAGGACACACAAAAAAAGAGACACACAGGCAAAATCGGATGCCCCGACATGCAGACAGCTAAGCATTGCCACAAAAAAGCTGCAGAGCAAAGGCACATCACACACCATGTGTTAGCACACCAGAGTCAGCATTAAAGTCATACAGACTGTATGCACACACACAGGTCTGTATGCACGCGCAGGCACACAGCTCATCAGGCACAAAACTTCCACGCACCGTGCCACACCAAAACTCTACAGCATGCAAGCTGGCGAGCGTGCGCTCGAGCCAACACACAGCCGTCCATGCAAAACCAGCCCTACAAGTGCATGCCACACAAGATTAACTCTCACACATGCACGCCACACAAGATTCACTCTCACACAAGCAGCACACCACGTACACGTACACCTGCATACACATGCAAGGCGCCGTATTTGAAGGGCATTTACCCTCGCGTACGGGGCACCTGACAACATGGACTATGCACTAGGGACAAACCACGTACATACGTACTGTACACAGTGCGACACTACTATGCCACCTAGTGTCGCACTGTGTACAAGCAGCAATCCACGGTGCACACATGTTTGATCGCCCCACTGTGCACAAGATCAACTCTCACGCAAGAGCACACCACCAACACGTACACGCCACCAACACAAACCACGTACCCAGCATGCCCCCAAGTCTGACACTGTGCATAGGCAGCACCCACAACTATTAGACGTGCAAGCACATCATGAAGGACACGTGCACTCGCAAGACACACGCCCAATACAGTCCTAGCACCACGTCTGACAACATGTGCACTCACAGGCATGCTCCACACTGTGCGCATGCTGCAAGAAACCCACACATCATGTGGTTAAACACTCCCCATCTGATGCTCAACCTATACACACTGCACAGACCCAACCCTCCCAGCCCAGCATGAGACTCCAACACCCCACGCGTTCCTGCCCATCCCAATCCCCTCACAATAGTCCCAGCAAATAAAACCTGGATACCTGTCACCACGCAAATCGTCCCATATCAGCCCGCACACCCCATCACGATCGTCCGACTCGTGCCCAGTCAATCCCGGCCGATGTCCCACACCCTTCCACCCCGACACAACTGCTGTCCCACCAAACGCGATGCAGTGCAGCACCCCTCACAACCCTGCTGTGCTGATTGCAACGGACACCCCCCCGTCCTCCTCGACAGTGAAGATGGAGCCCCATCTGCGCCAGAAGGAGTCAAGGGATAGCACAGGCGAGGGGCCTCGAAGCCATGCCCTGAAAAATCATTCTCCCAGCAACCACCCAATTGAGTCAGTGTGCGGCGTGTAGCGTTGCGTTGAGGGCGGCGGACGCCGCGTGATGGTGCGCAGAGCGGTGGTGGTGCGGAAAAATCATCTGGTTGGCTCTGATGAAAGACCAAAATATGTTCTTCAAGCGTACCAACATGCACCCAATTGAGTCAGTGTGCGGCGTGTAGCGTTGCGTTGAGGGCGGGCGGACGCCGCGTGATGGTGCGCAGCGGTGGTGGTGCGGAAAAATCATCTGGTTGGCTCTGATGAAAGACCAAAATATGTTCTTCAAGCGTACCAACATGCACCCCAATTGAGTCAGTGTGCGGCGTGTAGCGTTGCGTTGAGGGCGGCGGACGCCGCGTGATGGTGCGCAGCGGTGGGGGTGCGGAAAAATCATCTGGTTGGCTCTGATGAAAGACCAAAATATGTTCTTCAAGCGTACCAACATGCACCCCAATTGAGTCAGTGTGCGGTGTGTAGCGTTGCGTTGAGGGCGGCGGACGCCGCGTGATGGTGCGTAGCGGTGGTGGTGCGGAAAAATCATCAGCCGACTCAGATTGGGTGGCAGCATACCGCCGGGCTGCAGACAAGCGCCTGCCGCGGCCGCTGAGAGTCTTTGGGTGGCAGATGCTCCATGCAGCCGTCATGGTTGGGGGCGGTAGGGTGTATGCTGCCACTAACATGCAGGAGTTGTTGAGGTGCTGCTGCCCGCAACCGCAGTGCCAACCGGGGCAGCAGCACCCTCCACAGCAGCAACAGCAGCAACAGCTGGGCCAGGCTGGGGGGGTGCAACACCAGCAACAGCAACAGGGACAGGTTGGGGAGGGAGGGCTGCTGCAGCCGCCGCCAACGCAGGCAGGCATGCTGCAGCAAGGGCAAGGTGGGGGTGGGGCAACACCCCAGCCGCAGCTGCGCAGCCAGGGTGGCGGTGGGGAACACATCAGCTACTGCCACAGCAGCAGCAGCAGCTCCAGCAGCAATTGCAGGCTCCCCAGGTGTCCCCTGCAAAGGGGTGCCGTGGGGTGGGTTGTCACAACAGGTTTCCCCATCTCCCGCTGGATCTTTTTATGGAGTGAACCACCGGTTGCTTGGTCCGCCCAATGTAACTGATCACTTCAAAAAAATAAAAATTTGCAGGCTCCAGCTCCGAGCCCGGACAGCAGTGGCCGTATGGGCGTGGTTTGCGCAAGTGTGGCACAGGGTGCAGCCAGGGGAAACGGTAGACTTTAGCAGCACCCGCATCCTATTGCTGGATGACAGCTCGGTGTGGCAGCCACCAGCGCAGCTGCGCCAGTTGGGGACTTACCTACGCCTGCTGCTGCTTGAGTCCTTCTGGGTGGTTCGATGTGCCAGTGAGGGCCGCCCGTACAGCAGTGCGGCTGTCACCCATAGGTTTAGGGCAGCACTGCAGCAGCAGCTCTCGCAGGACTGGCTCAGGACACAAGGGGACATCCGCTGAACTCTGGGGTGCCTTTGTCTTGGCTCCGGGGCCGCAACCTGAGCTGCTGCCGGAGCGGTTCGCCGCCAAATGGCAGCAGCCGGGGGTGTTGTACGCAGGGGGATGGCACAGGGCCCCGCCTTGTGCTGCCAGGGGATGCTTGATGGGCCTCTTTTGGGAGGGGGGGGTTTCTGGTCGGGGCATTTTGGGGCCACCAAAACATACAATCTACAAAAAATGGGGGTGGGCTTCTCCTGCTGCGATGCAGTAGGAGGGGGTTGGGGGTTTGGTTTCAGCATGAGTGGTGAGTGGTTTGTGCATCCTTTGGGGGGCCGGTTCGTGCTACCAGCCAAGGTGTGTGTGCACCCCGGCAGGGGGTGCTAGTGACTTAGACTTTTTTTTTGTGACTTAGACTTTGACTTAGTGACTTAGACTTTGTGCGCCTTGCGCGGCGTTCCGTTTCAGGCGAGTTTAGTAGCCGTGTGTGTGTCACTATGCTTTTGTATAGTTTCTGCATTACCGCCTGCGTCACAGCCGGCAGTGACTATCGTAGTCAATATGCGGGTGCGTGGTGGAGCCCTGGTGTCTGCTTTCAGCAGGCTGCGCTGCAATGCGCCGCTCGTTTGACCATGTGGTGAGGGTGGTGGTTGCCCCTTCACAGGGTGGCGCCGGTCAGGTTGCGCCATCCTCTTGCCAGAGCCTTTGAGGGGTAGCTTCTGTTGCTGGACTCCGCTCTTGTAACTTGCTCGCCCTGAAAGAAAAAAAATTGGGTTGCATGTTGGTGCGCTTGAAGAACATATTTTGGTCTTTCATCAGAGCCAACCAGAGATTTTTTCCGCACCACCACCGCTGCGCACCATCACGCGGGTCCGCCGCCCTCAACGCAACGCTACACGCCGCACACTAACTCAATTGGGGTGCCAAAAAAATTGGGGTGCAAGTTGGTATGCTTGAAGAACATATTTTGGTCTTTCATCAGAGCCAACCAGATGATTTTCCGCACCACCACGCTGCGCACCATCACGCGGCGTCCGCCGCCCTCAACGCAATGCTACACGCCGCACACTGACTCAATTGGGGTGCATGTTGGTACGCTGAAGAACATATTTTGGTCTTTCATCAGAGCCAACCAGATGATTTTTCCGCACCACCACCGCTGCGCACCATCACGCGGCGTCCGCCACCTCAACGCAACGCTACACGCCGCACACTGACTCAATGGGGTGCATGTTGGTACGCTTGAAAAACATATGTTGGTCTTTCATCAGAGCCAACCAGATGATTTTTCCGCACCATCACCGCTGCGCACCATCACGCGGCGTCCGCGCCCTCAACGCAACGCTACACGCCGCACACTGACTCAATTGGGGTGCATGTTGGTACGCTTGAAGAACATATTTTGGTCTTTCATCAGAGCCAACCAGATGATTTTTCCGCACCCACCTGAGGGGTGGCTTCTGTTGCTTGACTTCGCTCTTGTAACTTGATCACTCCATCATCATTACACGTGTTTCCGGCCAGGTTCATGCGCATGCAGCATGCTGCTAGCAGCAAATCGACCTTGGTGCAAGACAAGCAATACACCACCAGACGACCAGTGACCTAGGACACTAGATAGCCTGGACCAGTTACGGCCCTCAAAGCCAACAGCACAAGAAAAAGCTAACATAGGTAGCATGTTGTACATATACTATACAAGCAACTCAGTTGGACATGAACCCTGGTCCACTTGCAGACCATGCTGCCTGGAATGGCAGGGTCTCAGCGCGCTGCCGCATCCTGCTGTGGGGTTGTGGCATTGAGTGGTCGCCGGAAGGGCACCCATAGTAGCGTGTGGGTGTGTCAGTCTGTAGAGCATGCTCCGCCAGGAACCGCGCAACGCACATGCACCTATTAAATCGTGCATGTTCGTCGGCTGCCCCAGGGCCTGCAGGTCCCTCGTGACACATTTTTCCCAGCTCATAGGCGGTGCCCCCCGCGGTGCTGCACCGGCGTCAGGCATCAGAGAGAAGAGGGCCTGCCGAGGATAGCGCTCCTCGCCCATAAGCAGGACGTTGTGCCCCAGCCACCGCAGCCTGTGGGCTGTGAGGTGGCTGGCTAGGCTGACTGTGTCACACTGAGACCATAGATGTTGCTTGCTGTGCCGATCAGCGCGACGCACATTCAGAATATGCCGGAGGCAATCAGAGTGCACCACTTCTAAACCGGTCAGCCTGCTTCTGAGTAAGAGCCCAGGTCTCACTGCCAAACAGTAGCACAGGCAGAACATACGCGCGGAGCATGCATCTTGAGCTTAAAAGCCACCCATGCTGCGGGCGCCCCACACACGCTGCATCTCTGCGAAACGACCCCTGGTCTTGCTGATGCGGGCAGTGATCTCAGCCTCCCAGCTTGCAGAGGTATCGACCACACCCCCCAGATACTTGAAAGAAGGCACATAACGCGCCTCACCACCTGACAACTGCACACTCTCTAGTGGTTGACCATCATGACAAACAGCCATGAGCTCGGTCTTGGCCGCATTGACACACATGCCCATTCTGCTGCAGACAGAGTCGAACACCTTGAGCATCAGCTCCAGCTCAGACCTGTCACAGCTCATAAGCACTAGGTCCCGCATACATGAGAGCAGCTATAGTCAACATGGTGCTGGGCCCACCAGCCCTGGCATGCCAAGGCAGCACCTCTCCCTCAGCCCTGAAGGCTAGCCGCACACCACAACCCTCAGGCATCTCTGCCAGCGACAGCCTGACAACACAATCAAAGAAGATGTTGAACAACAGAGGAGCAATCACACAACCCTGACGCACACCACGGCCGATGTCAAACCAATCGCCATGCTCGCCGGCCAGCTTGACCGCAGCCTGTGTGCCTGTGTGCAGGTCAGCTAGTAGCTCGACCACCTTAGGCTCCACACCATAAGCAGATAGCACACGCCAAAGCGCATCACGGGGGATGGAATCATAGGCCTGCGCAGGTCAACAAAGCTAGGTACAGCGGCTGCTTGTACCTGTGGCACTTATACATGATGGACCGCAGGGTGAAGGTGGCATCTGACAAACCCCTATTGCTCCGAAAAGCACACTGGCTCTCCAACAGCTGGCTATCAACCTGGTCGCTGACACGACAGCAGTATCAAGGCATACACCTTGCCAGGGATGCTCAACAAGCTAATGGGCCGTGGTTGGTTGATTCCCTGGCACTGCCTTTGCCCTTAAACAACGGCACTATCAGGGCACGCTTCCAATCAAGGGGAGCCTTGCCGGACACCCAAACAGCCACAATCACACGGTGCAACCACTCAGCCATGACCACGCCTGCCTTCAGCAGTGGGGCAACAATATTGTCAGCTCCTGCAGCTGCTGCATCCCGCAGGGCAGCTATGGCATCCACAACCTCCTTGAGGGATGGGGGACCACAACTGCTGCCGCTACTGCTGCTGTTGCCGCTACTGCTGCCAGTACTGCTGTCACCACTGCCTGCTGCCCGTCACCGCTGCTGTCAACATCAGGGCTGTTGCCATCAGCCGTAGCTGGGGGCACAAGAAGTGTCTCTAGCTGGGCTATCAGCTGCTCCATGTGCTGTTGCTGTTCAGGCGTGACACACTCACCACTGAACACCTCGTTGAAGTATTCAGTGAACCGCTTCAGCTGCTCTCGAGTGCTGCGGTACACAGAGCGCCCATCCTTGCTAAGCAAGCCCTGTGCGCCAGTCCTGGCAGGTTTGTCTCGGAACAGCTTGCTGACCGTCTTGTGGAATGCAGCCAGGTGGCCTGCCTTCCACTGACGCTCAGCCTTGGCTGCATGTGCTGCCAGCTGTTTGTTGCGCTGCTTGACGATCCGCCTGTCCACTAGGTCGCTGAGGGAGCGGTATCTGCGCTTGGGCTTGGCTGCTGCAGCTTCTGCACACCCCATCTGCTGCTGCTGGCTGCTGGTGCTGGTCTGGGGGCTGGCCGCTATTGCTGTTGCAGTTGCTGCCACCCCGCCGCTCCTCTGCTGCCAGGCCAGCATAGGCGTCATGCTTGCGCTGAATGGTCGCGGATGGGCTGTGGGAGCTCCTCTTGTGTGGCAGCGGCGGGGCTGAGGGCCGAGCTCAGCAGCAGCAGTTTCCTGCGTTGCTTGCATGAAAGCTCGCCACTCTGCCTCCACGGCCTGGGGTCCAACAGCTGCGTCATCAGCGGCACTAGCAGCAGCCAGCGCAGCAAATCTGTTGCGCATGCTGCTCTGCAAACTGTTGTTGCACCTGCTGTTGCTGCAGCCTCCCAATGTCCAACCTGGAGGGTCGTGCAGTGTTGCGTGCTGTAGGCTGTTGCCGGCTGAGCTGAGGCGCAGCTGTAAGGTGCACACCAGGAGCCTGTGGTCGCTGCAGCCCACACCCCTGAATACCCTGCAGTCCCGAATGCTGCTGCGGA
>VIIQ02000811.1:0-80738 GCA_007449985.2 Desmodesmus armatus
CGCTGCAGCATGCTGCTAGCAGCAAATCGAACTTGGTGCAAGACAAGCAATACACCACCAGACGACCAGTGACCTAGGACACTAGATAGCCTGGACCAGTTACGGCCCTCAAAGCCACAGCACAAGAAAAAGCTAACATAGGTAGCATGTGTACATATACTATACAAGCAACTCAGTTGGACATGACCCCTGGTCCACTTGCAGACCATGCTGCCTGGAATGGCAGGGTCTCAGCGCGCTGCCGCATCCTGCTGTGTGGGTTGTGGCATGATGGTCGCCGGAAGGGCACCCCAGTAGCGCGTGGGTGTTCAGTCTGTAGAGCATGCTCCGCCAGGAACCGCGCAACGCACATGCACCTGTTAAGTCGTGCATGTTCGTCGGCTGCCCCAGGGCCTGCAGGTCCCTCGTGACACATTTTTCCCAGCTCATAGGCGGTGCCCCCGCGGTGCTGCACCGGCGTCATGCATCAGAGAGAAGAGGGCCTGCCGAGGGTAGCGCTCCTCGCCCATACGCAGGACGTGCCCCGCCACCGCAGCCTGTGGGCTGTGAGGTGGCTGGCTAGGCTGACTGTGTCACACTGAGACCATAGAGTTGCTTGCTGTGCCGATCAGCGCGACGCACATTCAGAATATGCCGGAGGCAATCAGAGTGCACCACTTCCAACCGGTCAGCCTGCTTCTGAGTAAGAGCCCAGGTCTCACTGCCAAACAGTAGCACAGGCAGCACATACGCGCGGAAGCACTGCATCTTGAGCTTAACGCCCATGCTGCGGGCGCCCACACACGCTGCATCTCTGCGAAACGACCCCTGGTCTTGCTGATGCGGGCAGTGATCTCAGCCTCCCAGCTTGCAGAGGTATCGACCACACCCCCCAGATACTTGAAAGAGGGCACATAACGCGCCTCACCACCTGACAACTGCACACTCTCTAGTGGTTGACCATCATGACAAACAGCCATGAGCTCGGTCTTGGCCGCATTGACACACATGCCCATTCTGCTGCAGACAGAGTCGAACACCTTGAGCATCAGCTCCAGCTCAGACCTGTCACAGCTCATAAGCACTAGGTCATCCGCATACATGAGAGCAGCTATAGTCAACATTGTGCTGGGCCCACCAGCCTGGCATGCCAAGGCAGCACCTCTCCCTCAGCCCTGAAGGCTAGCCGCACACCACAACCCTCAGGCATCTCTGCCAGCGACAGCCTGACAACACAATCAAAGAAGATGTTGAACAACAGAGGAGCAATCACACAACCCTGACGCACACCACGGCCAATGGCAAACCAATCGCCATGCTCGCCGGCCAGCTTGACCGCAGCCTGTGTGCCTGTGTGCAGGTCAGCTAGTAGCTCGACCACTTAGGCTCCACACCATAAGCAGATAGCACACGCCAAAGCGCATCACGGGGGATGGAATCATAGGCCTTGCGCAGGTCAACAAAGGCTAGGTACAGCGGCTGCTTGTACCTGTGGCACTTATACATGATGGACCGCAGGGTGAAGGTGGCATCTGACAAACCCCTATTGCTCCGAAAAGCACACTGGCTCTCCAACAGCTGGCTATCAACCTGGTCGCTGACACGATGCAGCAGTATCAAGGCATGCACCTTGCCAGGGATGCTCAACAAGCTAATGGGCCGGTGGTTGGTTGATTCCCTGGCACTGCCTTTGCCCTTAAACAACGGCACTATCAGGGCACGCTTCCAATCAAGGGGAGCCTTGCCGGACACCCAAACAGCCACAATCACACGGTGCAACCACTCAGCCATGACCACGCCTGCCTTCAGCAGTGGGGCAACAATATTGTCAGCTCCTGCAGCTGCTGCATCCCGCAGGGCAGCTATGGCATCCACAACCTCCTTGAGGGATGGGGGACCACAACTGCTGCCGCTACTGTTGCTGTTGCCGCTACTGCTGCCAGTACTGCTGTCACCACTGCTGCTGCCGTCACCACTGCTGTCAACATCAGGGCTGTTGTCATCAGCCGTAGCTGGGGTACAAGAAGTGTCTCTAGCTGGGCTATCAGCTGCTCCATGTGCTGTTGCTGTTCAGGCGTGACACACTCACCACTGAAAACCTCGTTGAAGTATTCAGTGAACCCTTCAGCTGCTCTCGAGTGCTGCGGTACACAGAGCGCCCATCCTTGCTAACCAAGCCCTGTGCGCCAGTCCTGGCAGGTTTGTCTCGGAACAGCTTGCTGACCGTCTTGTGGAATGCAGCCAGGTGGCCTGCCTTCCACTGACGCTCAGCCTTGGCTGCATGTGCTGCCAGCTGTTTGTTGCGCTGCTTGACGATCCGCCTGTCCACTAGGTCGCTGAGGGACCGGTATCTGCGCTTGGCTTTGGCTGCTGCAGCTTCTGCACACCCCACCTGCTGCTGCTGGCTGCTGGTGTGCTGGTCTGGGGGCTGGGCCGCTATTTGCTGTTGCAGTTGCTGCCACCGCCGCTCCTGCTGCTGCAGGCAGCATAGGCGTCATGCTTGCGCTGAATGGTGTCGCGAATGGGCTGTGGGAGCTCCTCTTTGTGGCAGCGGCGGGGCTGAGGGCCGAGCTCAGCAGTAGCAGTTTCCTGCGTTGCTTGCATGAAAGCTCGCCACTCTGCCTCCACGGCCTGGGGTCCAACAGCTGCGTCATCAGCGGCACTAGCAGCAGCCAGCGCAGCAAATTTGTTGCGCATGCTGCTCGCAAACTGTTGTTGCACCTGCTGTTGCTGCAGCCTCCCAATGTCAAACCTGGAGGGTCGTGCAGTGTTGCGTGCTGTAGGCTGTTGCCGTGCTGAGCTGAGGCGCAGCTGTAAGGTGCACACCAGGAGCCTGTGGTCGCTGCAGCCCACACCCCTGAATACCCTGCAGTCCCGGATGCTGCTGCGGAACCTGCTGCTGCACAGGATGTAGTCAATAACACGCTGCTTGCCGGGCTGGTTCTGCCTGGGTTCCAGCTGGTGTGTGTACTGGTGTATGCTCTTGTGCTCGAACAGGGTGTTGGTTATTTTTGTTTGCTTATTTTATTTATCTTTATTTATTTATTCATTTATATTTTTGATTTTTTCATACATGTTGCTTTCTGCTGCTGTTCTGCTTGTACCCGCAGGCCATCGTCCAGAGCTTCCTAGGGTTTGGCCTGCAAGGCCTCAAACCCCGCATGGGGGGCTGGGGGTGGGCCGAGCTGCAGGACATCAACGCGGCTATTCACTGGCAGGTGGGTGGATATGTAGACAGAGAGCGAGCATCAACCGTGACGAGCCATTTAAAAGGGGAAGTCAACGTATTAACTGTGTCGAAAGCATTGACGCTGTGTGTGTGTGGGGGGGCGGGGGGCGAGGAGTCGCCTGTGGGGGGGGGGGGGGGGGTGACCAACAGCAGGGGTGGTTTTGTGGGGCCTGGGGGTGGGTCGGAGCTGCAGGAAATCAATGCGGCCATACACTGGCAGGTGGGTGGGGAGCGGGGAGCGGGGGGGAGCGTCAACTTGAAGGTGGTGGGGACCGGGGAGGAAAAGGGGGGGCACAAACCTACATGTGCGCCAAGCCAGGCTCCACGTGCCCAGGCAATGGTACTGTGGGCCACAATATGTTTTTACTGATATGTAGTTCTGGCCAGGGTCAGTGGCCATGGGCATAGAGCCAGAACACTGCCCCAAGGGAAAATGGCAGAATGAATGATCTTTACTACCCTAGAGCCTTGCCTGTATCTAGCCATTTGCCGCATCCCCATATATCACAGATACTGTGAGAACTGACCAAGTTATTCCGGATTTCCAAGCATCATGTTGCGCATCTTCGCACTGAATGTCACCCATTGCAGGATTGGGCCAGCTGTGTGATCCAGCAGGCCTCACGGGGTGAGCTGGACTCAGCAGCACCAGCAGCACCAGCAGCAGCAGCAGCAGTAGTGAGTGGCGGCAGCAGTCTGTCAGCCACCACACCGCGGCGGCTGAGGGTGGCGGATGCACGGCAGCAGCACCAGCAGCACCAACAGGTGGAGATGCAGACACTAGGTAGGTGGATTGGGGGGGGGGGGGTGTAGAGAAGGGGGGGCTGAGGAGGATGGGGGATGCACGGCAGCAGCACCAACAGTGGAGATGCAGACGTTAGGTAGGCATGCCTCTGTTCTGGGGGGGGGGGTGTAAGGGGTTGGCTGATGCACGGCAGCAGCACCAGCAGCACCAGCAGGTGCAAGTGCAGACACTAGGTAGGTGGGTTGGCTTGCACGGATCGAAACCAAGCGCGCCCGCACCCGTTGGCGCACACACCAGCAGGCGGACGCCCGCTCTCGCACCCACTCATGCACACCACATGGCGCTGCCATCGTTCTACTTTTTGCAAAACCCACACGTATTGCCTGCAGGCTTGTCGTCGCCTGGCTACACTGCAGGGCCGATGTCCCCTGTCAATCTGTCAGCAGCTGGGGTACCTCTGCCCAGGGGACAGGTGAGTGATCATGTGCACAGATTTTGCTAGCAACTCCCAGCTCCTGGTGGTGCAGAACCCTGCTTGCCTGAAGTCCTGAACAGTGTTGAGACAGCTATTACACACACAAGCAAGCGAGTTCACGTCACCTGTATGTGGTTTGCTTACAACTTGACATCGGATGTCAACAGGGGCGGCAACATGGATGATATGTTGGCTGGGCGGCGCAGTGTTCTGCTGCTGGCAGCAAAATGCATGTTCTTTTGTTGTAGATCAGTTGCTCTAGCTGCTTTACATTATAGCCAAATGCAATCTGGTGTGTGGCTGTGCTGTGGCGTGCCGTGCTGTGTGCAGGCGCCCCCTGTGATGAGTCAACCCTCTGTGGTCGCATCCCCTGCAGCACTAGCAGCACTTGCAGGTGCGTTGACTAAGTGACACATGTCACATGTCACTCATGACAGTCACACCTCAACGAGCTCACATGCGGCAAGCACTGTCACAGGTGTAACTACTACATGTATGCGTCTACGCATGCCGCAGATGTTTGTGTATGCAGCACATGCACTCTGAAGAACTTCAACGTCAACGTTGACCAAGACAGATTGCATTGCTGGCTGCACAGCTGGATGCCATTGTTGTCTGGCACGGGTTATGGACACGACCGACATGCAGTGTGCTGCGGGCTGCTGCTGCTGCTGCTGCTGCTGCTGCAGCTGTGTTGCCGCCGCTTCACCAAGGCAACCCCTGGCTGTGCTATACAGCACTGCTAGGGATGGAATCAGCCTGGCCACACTTATGCGCAAGGCTGAAAAGGTACGCGGGGGGGGGGGGGGGGTATCGGGGGGACGGTGGTCCTCTTGGGTTGCAGGGAGGGGGTGGTTTGGTTGTTGAAGGGATGACATCAGCCTGGCCAGACTCATGTGCTGCAAGGGCAACAAGGGGAGCGGGGGCAGCACACATTGTATTTGGTTCATGTAGAGTAGTAGCGTCCAACTCAGTGCTGGTTGCCTCCCTTCTGTAGTTGGAGTCAGCTGCAGCGTCGCTGCTTGTGCACAAGAGCTCCCTGGCTGGGCCTTCCCTTGCCGAAGGCTAGGCGAGAGCTACCTGGCTTTGCCCTAGGGCAGAGAAGAAAAAAGCCCAGAGCTGAGGCAGCTGCCGCCCATCCTATCCTATCCTATCCTTCGGCTAGTACCAACGCTGATGCAACGATGTTATCCTTTTTGTGCACAGGTTGCTCCCTCGCTGCTGCTGGTGAAGGACTGTGGGGGTGCTGTGTTTGGCGCATATGTTGTCAACCTGAACCCTAAACCCCTGAACCCTGAACCCCTAAAACCCAACCCTAAACCTTTTGCGCACAGGTTGCTCCCTCGCTGCTGCTGGTGAAGGACTGTGGGGGTGCTGTGTTTGGCGCATATGTTGTGGATGCCTGGCGCTTCAGCCCACGCTTCTACGGCTCGGGAGAGACGTTCGTGTTTCAGGTGGGTGATGCCCGAACAACAGTGGCACTTGTTGATGCACAACCCTTATGCGCAATGCTATGCGCAACATCAGTGGTAATGTGTCTTGCCAATCAGCGAGCCCACACTTCTATGGCTCGGGAGAGACGTTCGGGGTTCAGGTGGGTGATGCTTGAACAGCATCGGTACATTATTCGCAAGTCCTGTACGCAAAACCAGTGGTATTGTGTCTTGCCCATCAGCAAGCCCAAGGTTTTTAGGCGCAGGGAAGGCATCTTCAGTGCAAGTGGTGGGCTTACATATGTTATGATGTGTCATATCGCAAACCGAGCACATGCTGTTACGGGTCAGGGGAGAGGGTTGTGCTCTTCTGTCTTGGTTACTCACTCACTCACTCACTCACTCACTCACTCACTCACTCACTCACTCACTCACTCACTCACTCACTCACCCTTGTGCTGCTCTGTGTCCTGCTGCGTGCTCTTCACCCTCCCGCGTGCCCTGCACCCTCCCGCGCTGTGCTGTGCTGTGCTGTGTCGTGCTGTGCTGTGCTCAGCTTGAGCCCAGCAACAGCATGTGGCCGTGGCTGAACGTCCCAGGACACCGGAACGACTTCTTCCAGTACGCCAGCCCTGAGGCCCTGGGGGTGGGGGGTGCAGGACACTGGGCCATAAACTTGGATGAAGACTTGCTACGTGGCAGCAGCGGGCCGTGTGACACATTCGGCAGCCCTTGCTTGGTGAGTGGGGGGGGGGGGGTGAGGGAAGGAATGTGTGTGTGTGGGGGGGGGTGCGGGGCACTGGGCGACACATTAGGACGGTGGGGGTGGGCGAAGCGGGGCACTGGGCCATCAATCTGGATGAAGACTTGCTAAGAGGCAGCAGCGGGCCCTGTGACACATTCGGCAGCCCTTGCTTGGTGAGTGGGGGGTGGGGGGGGGGGGGGGGGTGCGGTGCACTGGGCGACACATTAGGACGGTGGGGGTGGGGGGTGCGAGGCACTGGGCCATAAACTTGGATGAAGACTTGCTATGTGGCAGCAGCGGGCCCTGTGACACATTTGGCAGCCCTTGCTTGGTGGAGGGAGTGTGTGTGTGTGGGGGGGGGGGGCACTGGGCGACACATTAGGACGGTGGGGGTGGGGCGTGCGGGGCACTGGGCCTGGGTGGGGGTGGGGCGTGCGGGGCACTGGGATGAAGACTTGCTACGTGCCCTGCGACACATTCGGCAGCCCTTGCTTGGCGAGTGTGTGGTGGAGGGAGGGTGTGTGCGGGGGGGTGGGGGCACTGGGCGACACATTAAGACGGTGGGGGTGGGCGAAGCGGGCCACTGGGCCAATAATCTGGATGAAGACTTGCTACAAGGCAGCAGCGGGCCCTGTGACACATTCGGCAGCCCTTGCTTGGTGAGTGTGTGTGTGGGGGGGGGGGGCGACTGGGCAACCAATCAGGACGGTGGGGGGGGGGGGGTGGGGGTGGGGGGGGGGGGGCAGGGCACTGGGCCATAAAATTGGATGAAGACTTGCTACGTGGCAGCAGCGGGCCCTGCGACACATTCGGCAGCCCTTGCTTGGTGAGTGTGTGGAGGGAGGGTGTGGGGGGGGGGGTGCGGGGCACTGGGCGACACATTAGGACGGTGGGGGTGGGGGGTGCGGGACACTGGGCCATCAACTTGGATGAAGACTTGTTGCGTGGCAGCAGCGGGCCCTGCGACACATTCAGCAGCCCTTGCTTGGTGAGTTGAGAGGGGGGCGGGTGAGGGAAGGTGTGTGTGCGTGTGTGTTGGGAGGGGGGGGCTGGATAGAAAACCAGGACGGTAGGGGGGTGGGGGGAGCGGGGCACTGGGCCATCATGTTGAATGAAGACTTGCTACATGGCAGCAGGCCGTGTGACACATTCGGCGGCCCTTGCTTGGTGGGGGGGGGGGGGGGGCGGGAGATGCTGAGGGAAGGGGTGTGGGGGTGTGTGTGGGGGGGGGGGGGGTGCGGGGCACTGGACGACAAATCAGGGTGGGGTGGGGGGGTGGGGGTGGGGGGGGGGGGGGGGGGTACAGGGCACTGGGCCATCAACTCGGATGAAAACTTGCTACGTGGCAGCAGCGCGCCGTGCGACACATTCGGCAGCCCTTGCCTGGTGAGGGGGGCGCGAGACCTTGGCCACGCATCATGCCTTTCAAAAGACCTCTTTCTAAAGGAACCAATTCAGTAAGTGCGGTGGCTCAGCGATTCAGTAAGTGGGGTGGCCCAGCATGCATGGGGCTGCATACACCTCAAAAGCTTGCAATTGCCAATGCTGGGTAAGCACACTACTATAGGAATAGGAATAGTCCCAGGTGCAGTCGGCTTCCTCTGAAGCCATCACCTATAGGAACACCAACCCCACACATCTCGGCGCCGAAGGCACTAGTGTGTTTGGAGTGGGCGCACGCGTTCCTACCCGAGGATATGGGTCCCCGGTACCAGCTTCGCGCTTGCCTGACACACTTGGCAGTGGCTAGACTACTGCAGAAATCACGTGATCCCCAGAGCTGGAGTCATTTGTAGCAAAGCTGCTTGTGCTCTCCGTCGTACCATCCCATCACTCCTGTTGGGGTGGGGTTGTGCTTCTGGATCCTTACTGCCTTGCATCGCATGGCTGTCACTCTTGATTGCAGGCAAGCAAGGAAGACTTTGAGATATTGGCAGTGGAGCTGTGGCACGTGCATTGATGCAGCAGCTGAGGGGAGGCAGCGCCGACAGCAGCAGAAGCAGCAGCAGCAATACTGTTGGATTGAAAGGCAGCAGCCATTGTGCTTGCACCACTGCGCACTTGAGTGGTGCAACAGCATGTAAGATTTGTAAGGGGCCCACAAGAGCATACTCAATACTGCATACTACGGCTATGTGTTTGTCTCCAACTGTCGGCTGTACGTGGTGCCGCTCATCTCGTTTGTAGCGCACAATAGCTGCCATCAGGGTGTGGGCCTCGGTGATGCTTGCCTTTGGGAAGAGCGGCACAGGCAGCTGCAGTCCCCTTGGCCTGGACAGGCTGATAAAATGACTTGTTGTGCTTGGTTCAAGCCAAAACCGACCACAAGGGTGCATGCCCCCACGCGGATTTGAACCACGGACCCCAGCATTACAAGTGCTGTGCTCTACCCCTGAGCTATAAGGGCGCTGATGTGCGGAGGGGCGGTTACTGGACTATATGAACCAAGCACCTTGTTCAGGGTTTAGCATTCGCTTTATCTCAATGTAACGAACAAAGTCCCATGCATGGTGTGTCTGGCTGGCATAGGTGCTGTTGACTTTGGCCGCAGAGTGGCTTGGGCTGTGGCAGCAGAAGGCCCTGCACTGCCTCTGCTGACGGTAGAGCGCATTGCAGGGCGTGCTGCTGTTGGGGAGTTTTTGGGGAGTTGTTAGGACCTCTTGTCTGTGTGGCTGGCTTTGTGGGGTTGAAGCCTTGCCTGTGGTCCCCTCCTTTCAGACAGTCTCCTCTGCAGACATCTATGGTGGCGGGTTCTCCCTTTCCGTGCTGTCTGTTCCCGTCCTTGTAGGTCCTGCAAAGGACTTTGGTTCCCTTCCGATGCTGGGTGTCGTTGCAGCGTAGCTGCGTGTGTCGCCCTGTAACCCTTCTTCTTCTTCTTCTTCTTCTAGTTGTTAGGACTTTGGTTCCCTTCCGATGCTGGGTGTCGTTGCAGCGTAGCTGCGTGTGTCGCCCTGTAACCCTTCTTCTTCTTGTTGGGGAGTTTTGGCGCGTCTTGGCTGACTTTGCGGTTTCTGCAATCATCCCTAAGCGGGCGCAGGGGCTTGCGCTCACACAGCAGCCTTTCATTGCATGGCATGTTGTGCTGTCAGGAGGCAACGGTTTGCGAGTAGTTAGGCATTGAGCGTCTGCATGTGTTGACATGTGAGTTGTTGGCTGCTGTGTGACTTCTGTTCTGCTGGCTTGTGAACAGTGCAGCGACCGGTGGTGTCGGTGAAGTTGCCCCCACGTACGCCCACTGCAACATGTGGGAGTGGTTTGTGGCTCGCAGCTGTGTGTTCGCTGTTTTCTGTTCCGTCCGCCCTTTCTTATCGCAACCCAGGTGCGAGAAGCAGTGCCGTTGGCGCCATTCAGTCCTTCCAGTGTATTATATCTCTGTTTTCGCAATCTGGAAGCACACTGAGTGTGCGTGACAAGCTTTTGATGGTGGGGTTTGTCCGAACGGCCCCCTTCCGTACTGGTTGTGTCCATCCGTGGCTGGGTTCAGTTGCAACGTAGTTGCTTGAGAAACCCGTGTAACACCTTCATTCATTAAAGTCCCATGCAGCCAGTCCGAGCGACAGCCTAGTGCACAAACAGTGCTTTTGGTACGTCTAGTATCCATTACGTGCAGCAGCGCAGCATATCAGCTCCGTAAACATGCCTGCCGACTCACAGGCAGGCACGTCAGCAGTAGCAGGGCGGGTGGCCCAGCAGAAGCAGCAGCAGCAGCAGCAGCAGCGCAGTGCTGCCCCGGCTGGGCGTCAGCCCACCGCCACACCTGGCAGGTCAGCAGCAGCCACCCCCAATCAGCCCAACAGGAGGGTAGCAGCAACTGCCAGCAAGGCTGCCTATGCAGCACACAACAGGCAGCAGCGACAGATGCACTCCTTCCCAGGAGTTCTGAAGTTGCTGCTGCCTCCCGAGGCTCTGGCCTCCAGGAAAGTGGCCCTGGAGGTGCAGAAGCTGATCGACCCAGCAGATGCAGCAGCACGGGCAGCAGCAACACAGCAACTGCAGGACTGCCCATCCGGCCAGGAGGTACAGCGCCTGCGGGATACCTGGTCTGAGGCGCAGCCTGCAGGCATGGAGGACCCAGCAGTCGCCGAGGCAGCAGCTGCGGGCATGGCACCGGCAGCGCTGCGGCCAGTCCTTGAGCGGTTTGCTGCAGCGGGGGAGATGGCCAGCAGCTTTGCTACCGTCATTGAGCAGCTGGTGAGCAGGGACGGATGGGAGCTGGGTTGGAGCCACCCCAGGTTTTTCAGGAAGGATGCTGTGCATGCAGGGCGCAAGGTTGCAGCCATGCACGCGTCCTATCAGTTCATTCTGCACAGCAAGGCAGCCCTGCAGGGCCTACTGGACCCACAGACCGGCAAGCTGCAGCTGCCGGACGGTGGGGAGCAGTACACTCTGCGGTATGACGGGCTGCCAGTCCGGGTCTTCAGCTTGTGCGGGGTGCGGGGCATTGGGCCGCAGCAGTGGGCCACGGCCATGGAAGCAGCCGGCGTCACTGTGCTGGCAGCGGACTGGGCCTTGGATCAGCAGCAGCGGCAGCTGTGGGATGAGGTGAAGCTGGTGCTGGCAGTCACAGCCAGCGCACCCTCAGCAGTGGAGATGCCCACACCAGACGGCACCAGCAGTTTCTTCGTGCAGCTGCGGGAGTGCACAGATGCAGCAGACCTCAGTGCTGCCGCCCTGCGCAAGGGAGCCAGCAATGCTATGCAGCGCGAGTGGATTGCGTCCCGCACCCAGCAGCAGCTTGCAGAGCAGCAGGAGCAGCAGCGCCGCCAGCGTGAGCAGCAGGAGCATGACAGGCAACAGCAGGCGGCTGAGCTGGCGGCTCAGCGCCAGCAGCAGCGGCAGCAGCAGCGGGAGCGCCAGCAGCAGAGGCAGCAGCAGGAGGCCCCAGCCGCTGACGCTGCACAGTCACCCTCGCAGTCAGCTGGCACTGCACCTGCCTCACAGAAGCGGCCCACACCAGACCTGCAGCAGCAGCAGCAGCAGCAGCAGCAGCACCCTCTGGCCCGATCGGGCAACAGCAGCAGGCCCCGCCTGCAGCCGTGCACGAGGGCGCGCCAGCTGCCGCAGCTGCCTCAAGCAGCACCAGCAGCAGCACCAGCAGCAACGCCAAGAGCAGCACTGGCGGCACCAAGAAGCGCCCTGTGTCTGAGAGCCGGCGCAAGCTGGCTCGCCGCCAGGCAGCCGCCTCTGCATCGCAGGCCGGCCCAGCAGCAGGCACCCCAGGTGCACAGCAGCACGTGACAGCCACAGCTCGGGCGGCAGGGTCTGAACTGAAGCGGCAGCGCATTGAGCAGTTCAGGGTGGTGCTCTCTAAGCAACAGCAGCAGCAAGAGCAGCGCCGCTCTCTCAGGGTTGTCCAGCGCCGTCAGCAGCAGCAGCAGCAGGACAGCCAGGCCGCACTTCCCTCCATCATCCCAGCGGGCTTCAGCGCCTCGCAGTACGCTGGCACGCCCGCCCCAGAAGGGGGCTCGCCACAGCTGTGGCCGGCCACCCCCTGGGCCCCCCCTCAGCATTAAATGCGTAGGGCTCCAACCCTGCGCATGGGCTGCCACAACGTCAATGGGCTGGCAGCCAAGCTAGAGGGCTTGTTGGCTCTCTACAAGGCCCTCGGTTTGGATGTAGTAGTGGCAGCCGATACACACGTCAGCTTCTTGCAGCGCACTCAGCTAGAGTCACGCCTGCTGGCCAGGGGCTGGCGCAGCTACTGGTGTCTAGCCTATCAGCAGACAGCACAGTTGCGGGCAGGGGTGACAGTACTTATCAAGGACAGCCTGCTGCGGTCCGGCAAGCTGCAGGTTCGTGCCAGTGGGGCGACACCAGGTCCGTCTTCCCCAGCCACCAATGGCAGGCTGCTCCGCGTGCCGCTGCGGTGGGGGGGACAGGACTTGGACCTGGTTGGGGTGTATTTCCATGCTTCAGAATATCAGCGCAACGTAGACATCATAGAAGGCACCCTGCAGGAGTGGTGTGCCGCTGCTCCTGGGGGCCGCATGGTCGCTTTGGGGGACTGGAACTTTGCGCCCTGCCCTAGCGTTGATCGCGGCCGCATGCCGCGCCAGCAGCAACAGCAGCAGCAGGGGGCAGGGCCTGGGGAGGAAGGGGACGGGAGCCAGCCGCAGCCGTCGCAGCAGCAGGGGCCAGGGGCAGCTGCCACGCACGACACAGCCCCTACAGCTGCGTGGCGGCGGTGTGTGCCAAACCTGCGGGACGTCTGGCGGGCCAAGCACCCCCACAAGCGAGCATACACCTACTTTCACCCTCGGGGTATCTCGCGGTTGGACAGGGTGTATGTCAGCACAGGGCTGCTGCCACAGGTGGCAGCTGTCCGGCATGCAGATCAGCAACCATCAATCAGCGACCACACTCCTGTGGTGGTGCAGCTGCTGCCGTCAGGGCCAGGGGTGTTGGGCCCAGGCCTCCCGAAGCTGCACTTGTCCCTGCAAGGGGACTCAGAGTGCGAGCAGCAGCTGGCAGACTGGCTGGCGATAGAGGATGCAGCAATGCCATCTGACCCGCTAGCTATGGTAGTGGGGTGGTCATCATTCAAGCAGCGGCTGCGGCTCCAGGTGCAGGCCCTCAACCGGGAAGCCAAAGCCCGGCGGGCCAATCAGGGGTCGGCAGCCCGCAGAAGGGAAGCATGGGGTGCAGTGCAGGCAGCACGGCAGCGGCTGGCGCAGTGCCAGGATGGGGCACAGGTGCAGGCAGCCGTGACCGAACTGCAGGATGCCTCCTCTGGCCTTGCAAGCCTGCTCACCCAGGAGGAGGAAGTATTGCGGCAGCGTAGGCGGCAGCAGTGGGTGCATCTGGGGGAGAGGCCTAATCCTGTCATGACCAAGCTGCTGCGGCCCAGCCAAGGAGCGTCATTCATTGCTGGGCTGCACGCACCTGGGTCGGGGCATTTGGTGGTGGATGGGGTGGGGTTGGCCAGCATTGTGGGACGCCGGTATGCAGAGGTCAGCACAACTCCGCAGGTGCAGCCTGCAGCACAGCAGGCGGTGCTGCAGGCCATGGCACAGCACAGCCAGCGGCTGACGGCCGAGCAAGCTGCTGAGCTGGGGAGTGCATCGGTGTCAGTTGAGGAGGTAGAGCGGGCCATCTTGCGTACGGCGCCTGGCAAGGCCCCGGGGGTGGACGGTATTCCCGGAGAACTGTTCAGGCGGTACCGACAGCAGCTTGCTCCCATCCTGGCCAAACTGTACTCGGCCGTTGGGGCAACACAGCAGTGCCCGCCGGGGTTTCTTGATGGGGCGGTTGTGCCAGTGCTGAAACCTGGTGGGGTGCACACCAATGTGGATGCTTATCGCCCCATTCAATTACTTAACTATGACTACCGTCTTATGGCCAAGTTACTGGCCAACAGGTTGTTGCAAGTGGCGGGGGTCATGATTGATCCAGCGCAGTGTGCTTTTTTGCAGCATCGGCACATAGGGGATAGTGTGCGGCTGCTGCAGCTGCTGCCCCAGGTGCTGCGTGCCCGCCACCAAACAGCCATAGCTGCTTTCCTGGACTTCAGGAAGGCTTATGACACTGTGTCGAGGGAGTTTCTGTTTGCAGCTGGGGAGACCCTTGGGGTGGGTGCCGGGTTTCTGCAGTGGATGAAGCTGCTGTTGACAGACACTCTGACATGTGCAGTTGTCAACGGCTTTCAGAGCTCTTTCTTTCAGTGTGGTGCTGGGGTTAGGCAGGGCTGCCCTGGCACCCCTGATGTACCTGTTTGCAGGGCAGGCGTTGCTCTGCCATCTGAAGCAGTGTGGCATTGGTATTGATGTTGCAGCCGGCAGGCTGGTCGCCACACAGTATGCTGATGATGTGGAGCCCCTCCTGCCTGGGGAGGCTGATGTTTCTGGTCTGCTGGAGCATTTGTCGGTGTATGGGGATGCTACAGGCCAGCGGGTGCAGCCGCCCAAGTGTCAACTGTTGCCTTTGGGCCAAGCGGTGGTGGACCCTGCCCCTGTGGCAGGCATGGCGGTGCGTGACACCTGCAAAAGCCTGGGGGTTGTCTTTGGCAGTGTGGGGGTGGTTGGAGTGGATTGGGCGCATCGGCTGGGCATTGTGCGGGAACGGGTGCAGAGGATCAGCCGCATCCCTGACCTGTCCATGTTTGGTCGTGCTTTTGCGTTCAATGGGTATGCCATCTCCACACTGTTGTATCATGCACACTTTGCTGGGGCCCTGCCAGCTGAGCATGCCAGGCAACTTATCAAATGGGCCTCTGCCCTTGTTGATGCTGGCCTGGGCCCTGATGATGATCAGCGACGGGCACCAGGGGTGCCCAGGGCGTGTATGGAGGCCCACCCTAGGGAGGGAGGTTTGGGTCTGCTGCCAGTGCGGGCCCACCTTCACTCTCGCCTGGCTTGTGAGGCAGTGCAAGTGTTGGTGGGGGATGCTCGCAAGCCTTGGGTTGCAGTCAGCAGGGAACTGTTGCAGCACCATGTGCCGGTGGTGCCTGGTGGGGGTTGTTGGGGCTTGGCCTTGTGTGACAGGGGTCGGTTGTTCAGGGACGCTGGGGGCCAGCTGTTGCCAGACCCCTTGCGTGCTTTTGCCCTTGGCATCAGGGCTCTGCCGTATATTCGCCATGTGGGCGCTAACCCGGTCCAGCCCGGCCCGTGGTGTTACTATGTCCCATTGTGGTCCAATCCGGTGGTGGCGCAGAGGGAGCAGTGGGACTGGTATGGACAGCAGCGGCAAGTGATGGTGGGGTTGGAGTTTGTTGTGCCTGACTTGTTTGGCCTCCCCCAGCTGCAATGTGCAGGGCAGGCGCTGCATTGGCTGCAGCTGGTTGAGGCTATCTGTTCCATCCCTGACCTGGGGGCAAGGGAGGAGGCATACAGGATGCATGTGTGGGACCCTGTGTTGCAGCATCGCCCTAGGTATGCTAACGTGGTGGTGGCTAGGGAGGAGCTGGCTGTGTTGGTGGCGGCAATCCCTGGTGCGTGGCAGGATGCAGCACGTGTAGTGCTGCGGGGTAGGCCATCCGGGCGGCTGCCGGCCGTTTCAGAGGCTCAGCTTACCGCAGCTAGGGACAGGGTGTGTGCTGATCTGGGTTGGCATACTCGCAATGGGGATGTGGTGGAGCTTAAGTCCCTCACTGTGTCGCTGGCCACCCAGTGTCAATCCTTGGATGCGCTGTCAGCCATTGCTGACAGGCATGCTGCCTTCCGTCAGAGGGTGTTGTCTGTTGATATGTTGCAGCCAATTGTGGGCGAGTTGCCCGAGGTCACTCGGGTGCTTCGGCGGTGGTGGAAGCTGCGTGTGCCTAATGAGCACAAGGAGGCTGCATGGCGGCTCACCCTCGATGCGTTCCCTACGGCTCAGCGCATGCACACAGGCACCTCTTGTGTAGCCTGTGGGGCTGCGGAGCCCGGTGTACAGCACCATTGTTGGGAGTGTCCTGTTGCAGGGGCGGTGCGGGCGGAGATTGAGGGGCAGTTGCGAGCTCACCGGGTGGGCGACAGCCCCCCTTGGTTGGCTGCTGATCGCGGCCTGCAGTGTGCAGCTTTGTGGATGGGGGTGAAACCTCATCCCCGGCTGCATCATGTTGTGTGGGACATGGTGTGTCTGGCTGGCATAGGTGCTGTTGACTTTGGCCGCAGAGTGGCTTGGGCTGTGGCAGCAGAAGGCCCTGCACTGCCTCTGCTGACGGTAGAGCGCATTGCAGGGCGTGCTGCTGTTGGGGAGTTTTGGCGCGTCTTGGCTGACTTTGCGGTTTCTGCAATCATCCCTAAGCGGGCGCAGGGGCTTGCGCTCACACAGCAGCCTTTCATTGCATGGCATGTTGTGCTGTCAGGAGGCAACGGTTTGCGAGTAGTTAGGCATTGAGCGTCTGCATGTGTTGACATGTGAGTTGTTGGCTGCTGTGTGACTTCTGTTCTGCTGGCTTGTGAACAGTGCAGCGACCGGTGGTGTCGGTGAAGTTGCCCCCACGTACGCCCACTGCAACATGTGGGAGTGGTTTGTGGCTCGCAGCTGTGTGTTCGCTGTTTTCTGTTCCGTCCGCCCTTTCTTATCGCAACCCTGCAGGTGCGAGAAGCAGTGCCGTTGGCGCCATTCAGTCCTTCCAGTGTATTATATCTGTTTTCGCAATCTGGAAGCACACTGGGTGTGCGTGACAAGCTTTTGATGGTGGGGTTTGTCCGAACGGCCCCCTTCCGTACTGGTTGTGTCCATCCGTGGCTGGGTTCAGTTGCAACGTAGTTGCTTGAGAAACCCGTGTAACACCTTCATTCATTCATTCAACGAACAATGAGTGAGTGAGTGAGCTTTATGCCTTGTACATGTTTGCATGTTGCCTAACCTTGTGTGTTGCAGGTGGTTCGCTGCTCTTGAGAAGGTTGACAGGCCCCAATGTAACACAAATCATCATCATCATGAGAAGGAGGTGGCGCCTTAAGTTGCATTGGAGGGACATGGTTTGGGTCCCTGAGCTTACATGGTGTGGGCTGGGTCTTTCGGGGATCTCAATGTAACGAACAATGAGTGAGTGAGTGAGTGTGAGTGAGTGGTGGGCTTAGCATTCAGACGCTTTATGCCTTGTACATGTTTGCATGTTGCCTAACCTTGTGTGTTGCAGGTGGTTCGCTGCTCTTGAGAAGGAGGTGGCGCCTTAAGTTGCATTGGAGGGACATGGTTTGGGTCCCTGAGCTTACATGGTGTGGGCTGGGTCTTTCGGGGATCTCAATGTAACGAACAATGAGTGAGTGAGTGGTGGGCTGGGTCTTTCGGGGATCTCAATGTAACGAACAATGAGTGAGTGAGTGAGTGGGTCATGAGTGAGTGAGTGGGTCATGCATTCGGGTTGGTGGCGCCTTGAGTTACAAGGGCGGGACATGGATTGGGTCCCGGGGCTTGCATCGGGTTGGCTGGGTCCTTGAGGCCTCTTTGTAACGAACACTGACTGACTGACTGACTGACTGACTGTCATGTAACGAACAATGAGTGATGAGTGGTCAAACAATGAGTGTGAGTGAGTGGGGTCTTTCGGGGATCTCAATGTAACGAACAATGAGTGAGTGAGTGGGCCCTGGAGGTGGCGCCTTAAGTTGCATTGGAGGGACATGGTTTGGGTCCCTGAGCTTACATGGTGTGGGCTGGGTCTTTCGGGGATCTCAATGTAACGAACAATGAATGAATGAATGAAGGCCCTATTACACGCGCAAGCGTGTGGCCTACTTGCCCTGAGCACGGCGTAAAAAGGCTCCACACCACCGGGAAGGCATGGGTGGATCCTTCTGCGGAAGGTCCATCCAAGGCGGTGCGTTTGCGCCGCTGGTGTGCTTGTTTCGGTTGTTGGTAATGGAATAGTTCAATTGTGGGCCTGGCAGGGCGGGCGGAGCCTCTTGTTGCGCTGCCCGGACTGGCTACTGTCATCGCGTGTTTAGGTGCTGCCTGGCAGGCCGCGCGATGAGCATGTGTAAGGGCCATTGTATTGTGCGTCTGTTTTGTTTTACGTTGCAGTAGTTGTTGGCTGTACTCGGTTCCTCAGTGTTGGTCAGTGGCTGGACAGCAGCAGCAGCAGTCAGCAGCAGTGGTGTGGGGGCAGTTGACCAAGCCCGGGATAGGGCCAGTGACAGGTTTGCGAACCAGCTGGTAGTCCGCCAGAGGGGGCTTCTGCTTTTTGCAGCGCTGGAGCTGGTGCTGGAGCTGGAGGAAGGCTTGGCAGCATCAACAGCAGCAGTGTGGAGCAGCCTGCCTGGTCAGTGCACAGTTGCAGTGGCTCGGCCAGTGCGGGCGTCTGTGCCACGTGCTGGTCTCTTATTCCCACGCTCGTGTTTTGAACTTTTCTGTTCCCCCAGCAGCAGCACCGGGAGCAGGTGCCTTGCTTGCCATGGTTGTTCGCTTGTTGGGACAGCGTGTCACTGCATGCTTGGCTGCTCAGCAGGCCCCATGTGCTTCAATGGCCGCGCATTCAGACGCTTTATGCCTTGTACATGTTTGCATGTTGCCTAACCTTGTGTGTTGCAGGTGGTTCGCTGCTCTTGAGAAGGAGGTGGCGCCTTAAGTTGCATTGGAGGGACATGGTTTGGGTCCCTGAGCTTACATGGTGTGGGCTGGGTCTTTCGGGGATCTCAATGTAACGAACAATGAGTGAGTGAGTGAGTGAGTGAGTGGAACCCTTGGGTCCCGGGCTTGCATGCTTTGCCCCGGGACATGGGGGTGTGTGTCTCACGTCGGAACCGGATGGAGGTCCCTTTTATCGTGTGGGCTTTTGGAAGTGGAGCCTCTACTGATTGTCTACCCTTCTTCACCGTGGCAACCTCTTTGCAGCCCTTTGGTGTGAGTGCTTCGCAACCCTGTTGTGTTTCTTGTCGCTCCCGTCAAGGTTCCTGCAAAAGGAATTTCGACCCCTTCGATCCTGCCGTCCGTTTGCAGCGTAGCTGCTTGATCACGGTGTAACACTTCTTCTTCTTCCGGGGCTTGCATCGGGTTGGCTGGGTCTTTGAGGCCTCTTTGTAACGAACACTGACTGACTGACTGACTGACCGGCGGCTTGTGTGCCACAGGTGGTTGGGCTGTCTTGAGTAGGATTGGTGGCGCCTTGAGTTACAAGGGCGGGACATGGATTGGGTCCCGGGGCTTGCATCGGGTTGGCCGCAGCCCTCAGGCTGCTGTGGTACAGGTCCCACATGGCCAACTGCGCATCACTGACATTTTTCAGCCTGCACCTCTTACTCCTACTCAGCAACAGCATCAGCAACAGATACGGCAGCGTCAACAGTTGCTTTTGCAGCAGCAACAACAACAGCAGCAAGAGGCTGCTGCTGCTCAGTTGGCTGAGGTTCAGCAGCAAGCAGTGTCCTACTTTTGGGAGCTTTTGGAGGATTTTGTGGCCCTAGAGGCAGCCCCAAGTCCTGGTTCCCTCAGGTCTCCCCTAGCCACCCATTTCTGTGTGTGTCTGGGGATTCGACCTTGAGTGTTCACCGTGTTGTTGTTGTGCCAGCAGTTGATTGATTCTCTGTTGACATTTGCCCCTGTTTCCTTGTTCATCTGATGCATACACCGACATGCTTGGCTAATGAGGTTGAGGAGGCAGTGTGAATGTGTACTTGTCTTGCTTGCATTTTGCACAGCCTTGCTGCACTCTTACTTGTACATGCTCACACTGGACAGCAAGAGCCTGTCACGGAGTCATGCTTGCCATGTTCATGTGCGCTTCACAAGGCCGCATCTTTCCATGCTCGATGCCTTGCACATGCTTGCATGTCAGTTAACTCTGTGTGTATCGCAGGTACTTGCTGAAAAAGGCAGGTCATAGGTGGTGCCTTGTTACTTTTGGGGGGATAATGGATTGGTGTCCCCGGTTGCCACTGGTCGGTAGCTTATGGTCTGGATTGACAGGCCCCAATGTAACACAAATCATCATCATGGCTGGGTCCTTGAGGCCTCTTTGTAACGAACACTGACTGACTGACTGACTGGCGGCGGAGTTCAATTGTGGGCCTTCGGGCGGCGGAGTTCAATTGTGGGACTTCTTCTTCTTTTCTTCTTCTTGTGGGCCTGGCAGGGCGGGCGGAGCCTCTTGTTGCGCTGCCCGGACTGGCTACTGTCATCGCGTGTTTAGGTGCTGCCTGGCAGGCCGCGCGATGAGCATGTGTAAGGGCCATTGTATTGTGCGTCTGTTTTGTTTTACGTTGCAGTAGTTGTTGGCTGTACTCGGTTCCTCAGTGTTGGTCAGTGGCTGGACAGCAGCAGCAGCAGCAGTCAGCAGCAGTGGTGTGGGGGCAGTTGACCAAGCCCGGGATAGGGCCAGTGACAGGTTTGCGAACCAGCTGGTAGTCCGCCAGAGGGGGCTTCTGCTTTTTGCAGCGCTGGAGCTGGTGCTGGAGCTGGAGGAAGGCTTGGCAGCATCAACAGCAGCAGTGTGGAGCAGCCTGCCTGGTCAGTGCACAGTTGCAGTGGCTCGGCCAGTGCGGGCGTCTGTGCCACGTGCTGGTCTCTTGTTCCCACGCTCGTGTTTTGAACTTTTCTGTTCCCCCAGCAGCAGCACCGGGAGCAGGTGCCTTGCTTGCCATGGTTGTTCGCTTGTTGGGACAGCGTGTCACTGCATGCTTGGCTGCTCAGCAGGCCCCATGTGCTTCAATGGCCGCGCATTCAGACGCTTTATGCCTTGTACATGTTTGCATGTTGCCTAACCTTGTGTGTTGCAGGTGGTTCGCTGCTCTTGAGAAGGAGGTGGCGCCTTAAGTTGCATTGGAGGGACATGGTTTGGGTCCCTGAGCTTACATGGTGTGGGCTGGGTCTTTCGGGGATCTCAATGTAACGAACAATGAGTGAGTGAGAGGGCGGCAAACCGAGAAACGCCAGGAAGCACTTTTGACCCTCGATGAGCCATGAAAAGAGATGAAGATGATTGGTGTCCCCGGTTGCCACTGGTCGGCAGCTTATGGTCTGGATTGACAGGCCCCAATGTAACACAAATCATCATCATCATCGTTCGTGGCTGATAAGGTGTGCCGAGCATCACTGTTGAGACTTTCCTCAACATCCCTCGCACATCGCTGTGTCACCTTTCCAAACTCGAGGTAACTTCTCTTGCCCGTGTGTCCCATGAAGGCACTGCTGTCTGACTTTGATGTTCATGCTCCTAGTCACGTGCCGTGCCGTTGTGTGGGCACAGGCCCTGGTGGGGCAGCACGAGGTGGTCACAGTTGTTGCAACCTGTACATGCACTGGCATACCATACCGCATGCATGTAGATGCACAAGGGAGTTGAGCTGTAAACTTCAAGCTCACATTGACAAGCCTGACAGCAGCACCCCAAGTCTGGCCCAGCAACGGACTTCAATCGGGTTTACTTACTAACCTTTTCCTACTGGTTTGCAGCATGACTGCTTGATCACGGTGTTCACTTCTTCTTATTCTAGTGGTTTTTCTGTTGAAGTTGTGAGAGGTGCATATGTCTCGTTCTGCCTGTACCTGGGCACGTGCCAACTATTACTGTGTTATTCTCACAAGTACCGTACAACACGCCGTACAGTACCTCCGTGTAACACCTTCTTCTTGTACTGTCACACACCGTACCGTACTGGCAGTACATGTGGCTGAGGCGAGCAGGGCCCAGCAACATGGAAGCAGGATCAGCCTGAAACACAATTTTTGATGTCTGTAATTGTTGAAAAGTGACCTTCTTGGCAGCTGCTGGCATCTGCAGGCCCCTGCTGCTTGGCCATGGTGGGGGCCCCTTGTCGTGTCTGCTGCACCCTTTCGTACCTGTGGCCCGTATGCAACGTGGTTGCTTGATTGCCGTGTAACACTTCTTCTACTTCCATGGTGCGGATCAGCAAACTGCAGCAACACTTTGTACACTGTGCCTTCCGTCACTTGTCTTAGACCTAAAACTTGTCACTTGTCATTACAGCATTGGCCGAGTCAGTTTGCACACACCCACTGGGTTTTGAGCTACAATTGGCACATAAACTTCTGCCCTAGTTGTGTGGTGCCCTGTCTATCAGTAGCACGTGTCTATGTGCAGCACAATGGATGTGTCAGAGGAGTAATTGATGACATGGCGATGGAATGCACGCCCAATTTGCAACACCTCGTTGAAGCTGACAGGCTGTTTGAACTTCAAACTTTGATGGGTGGCTAGTGCAGGTCTTTGACTGGTGCCCACTGGGAACTTGTTTGGCTGTTGCTCCATGCAGGGACGGCTGGCTTGGCGGCCGATTTCAATTGCACTCATACCTCACCTGCCGCAGTGGCCCTAGCCTCAAACAGAGCAGGGCCGGTCTGGCCACACTGAACAAGGCATGCATACACAAAACCACTGGCTCGTGTGCACTCTTGGCTTAAAGTCAGCTTGGTCCCCGTGCCGTGGACAGCCGTTAACATTGCATCTCGGACCTCAAGTGGATCTTGGTTTCCCTTTCGATGCTGGGTGTTGTTGCAGCCTAGCTGCATGAGCCCGCTGAAGTAAGATCACAAAGGCTGAAGCTGCTGTGTCTGTCAACGAAAAGAAGTGGTTAGTGATGCATATGCATGTGCTGGGTGTCGTTGCAGCTTAACTGCATGAGCCCGCTGTGTAATCCCTTTCTCTTGTTCCTCAAATTAATTCTTTGTCTCAAGTTACTGCTTTGTCATCAACAACACTCGTCTGGGCCTGCAACAACATTCGTCTGGCTTGACTTGAAGCTGTTACACCTCCACCTCCCGGCCAACACTGCTACGAGCACCTGCCACACACAGCGTGCATCCAACCACAACCCGCACCATGAGGTATACCCCCCCCCCCTCCCCCCGTCCAACAAGCCCCTGGCGTTGCCAGTTGGCTAACCCTACATGCTACACCCTACACCCCCCCCCCCCCCCTCCACAACAACAACCATCCCGAGTTATTGGGTGCCAGCCAGGATTGTGCAGGCCCCAAACCGGGCACCTGCAGGTTCCAAAACCATGCAAAGCCTTCGATCCGCAATCCCCCCACCCTCTCGACGGTAACCCTCGCCACTTGCAGCAGAGGTACAAAAGGGCATGACACCCACATTCACTCTCCATCCAACTGTACGCCCAGATCCAACTGTACGTCCAGATGTACAGTGCGAACGTCTGGCTTTTTGCCAGCAGGGTGGATAAGACCCTTCACCACTCCCACTGAAATGCCAGTGAACCAATACTATCCGCCATCACCAGCAAATAGTATCCCCCCCACCCTGCAGCCACTGCCAAGCACCCAATGAAGATGCCACCTGCTCAATGCTCCCTACTCTACACAGTGCTGAGCTGCGCATGCTTGAACACTGAGACACAACCACCTGTCTAGCTTTACCATCTCTGCATGACCACCGCCGCTGCTGCCGCCGCCCCCTGCACCACTGTCCAAACTTGGCTGGCACCCACCATCAACCGCAAGATGTGAAAACTTGATGCGCAAAGGCAGACACCCGTAATCATGCCGTGCGCAAGCATACTTGCATGTATGACGGCATTGGCCAGACGCCAGGGGCAAAAAACACACGCACCAGCACACACGTACCGCCTGCGCGAGCCACCATCACTACCGGACACAGACGCAGTCACCAACACTCTTCAAACATTCACCCCAAGCAGCAATCCCAACATGCATTCCAACATGCATGCCATTCATCAACATGAAGTGTGCCAGGGCAGCAAGAAGCCCGCAAACCCTCAGGCCATCGCTTGACGAACAGTCACCCAACACATGCTTGAGGCCAGTTGCACTGCTGCGGCTGCTTGCTGTCGCTGCTGCCACGGCTGTCCCAGCCAGCTGTGCCTCCTCCAAGCCTATGCCCAATGATGATGAGATGCCAGCCTGGTAGGCTGCTGCTGCTTCCACTGCCCGCCTGCAATGCTGCTTCTCGCGCCGCCGCTGCTGCTTACAGCGCTGCTGCTGCTCCTCCTGCTGTCTATTTCTTCTTCAGTCCCACCTGCTCCCCGTTGAGTGTGAAGGTGTCGGGGTGCTGCAGCAGGAAGGCCTTGAACTTGGTAGGCAGACCCTCAGGACGCTTCACCTGCAGCAGCAAGGGGGGGGGTAATGGAACGCACTGTCAGTTTGCGGCAATCATGCCCTCACCTAGAATTCCCTACCACTGCGCCCATGACTACATCATTCTGACAACACCCTCCCCCCTCAATCCCATTGAACTTGGTGGACAACCCCTCAGGACGCTTCACCTGCAGCAGCAAGGGGGTGAGGTAAAAAATCACTGTCAGTTTGCAGGAATCATGCCCGCATCTCCCCTTCCTTACCACTGCGCCCATGAGTTCGTCTGTATATACTCCTCATATCCTTGTCACTTCACACCCCGTAAAGCACTGCACACTCAAGTAATCCCTGTGCTAACACACGACTAAAACCCCCATTGCCCACCTTAGTTGCCAGTGTGCTGAGGGGCTGGCTGCCTCCCGTCTTCAGCTCAGCCACCCTCAACCCTGCACAGCCTCCACCCCAACCCCCCTTCCCATCCAACCCTCTGTATGTTGCATAGCCCCTCCCATTGACAGTCTGACGACTTCCCCCCCCCCTCTCCTTGCACACCCTTGTCCCCCCCCCCACACACACACACACACTGTGTTTCTGACTGTCATGATGATTGTATCGTCTGTCATCAAGCTTAGTGTCTAACACACACACTATACACACCTGAGCCCCCCCCCCCCCACACACACACACACCATACGCACCTAAGCCCCCCCCTCCCCCCCCCCCCCCCCACACACACACACGGGCCAGTAAGCCTCAAGGGACGGGGGATCTAAAAACCCACCTTAGTTGCCAGGGTGCTGAGGGGCTGGCTGCCTCCCTTCTTCAGCTCAGCAACCAACGCTGACTTGTACGCAGACACAACAGCAGCATCACCGCCTGCGCAGACCCCCACCACAAATGATCAGACAGCAGCAGCAGCAGCGGCAATTAAATCAGAAGCAGAGACAGACAGACAGACAGACAGGTTGCATGATGGTCGTGAGCCAATCTACACGCCAACTTGATGGGAATTCTGGGGGAATGCTGCAAATGCGTCACCAGTACTTGAAAGCAGGGGAGTTGCGCTGCAACCACAATCACCACACCAGGACAACGTCCCCCACTCAACCAGTACACACCCTCACCTGCTGCTGCTGCTGTCTTTGCTGCTGGTCCCTTTGCTGGTGCGCTGGCGGGCACTGGCTTGCCCTCCTGGCCCTTCTGCTTCTTGGCCTGCTGCTGCGGCTGGGGTGTCAGCGGCTGACCACCACGCTTGCCCTGTGCACGCGCGCGGGGAGGGGGGGGGGGGTGAGGGGGGGAGGGGAATCACTCATTTGCAACAAAGACATCACTTTTCTGGTTCACAATTACCATGTGCACACAGGGGAAAGAAAGGGGGGGGGGGGTCGGCGGCTGACCACCACGCTTGCCCTGTGCAGGTTTGGGCGAGAGAGGGGGGATATAGTGTTAAGACAGTGGGGAAGAACAAACAAGGGGAGGCGGTCAGTGGGCGTGCGGGTGTCAGCGGCTGAGTTGCACAATGTGACGGAGAGGAGGGAGGGGGGAGGGGGTTGGGGGTGGGAGGGGGGGGAGAGGGGAGAGGGGGGGACCAAGCTTTCACGTTCCCTTTTTTCCCTTCACGCGCCTGTTGTGAGCACGGCTGTGAGGTCAGAGGCCAGCACGCGTGTGGTCATGTGCACGCTGCAAGGTTGGGAATACGGATCAAACTCACCTTGGCTGCTGCTGCTGCTGCCTGCTGCTGCGGCTGCTCCTCATCCGATGACTCATCCTCCTCCTCGTCATCGTCCTCGTCATCATCTGACTCACCCTCATCTGATGACTCACCCTCTGACAGCACAGCACAGCACAGCACAGCACGGAGCATGCCACCACATCAGGCATGGCACATTGCAACACAAAGCGCCACACCATGCAACATGCGCCTGATCACCATCTTGTCATCGCTGTGTTGTGCGCCGCAGTTGATGCATGGGTAAGCTCAAGGACCCTTGGCTTTGCAATGCTGCCAGCTGTGTCACAAGTGGCAAACTGTTGCGAAATGACTGATGGTGACTCATGGTGACTGATGGCAACTGTGAATGAGTCAATTACTCACCGTCATCCTCCTCTGCCTCCACATCTGAGTGACACATTTGTGTGACGGAGGGGAAGCAGGACGTGAACATGTGCAGCATAGGATTGCAGCAGCAGCAGCAGCAGCAGGAGCAGCAGAGAAGGATCAGCAAGCACATCACCGAATGCAGCACGCGTTGCCTACCTCGATCGACAGTGCGGGCCTGCGTGACACACACCGTGTCTATCAATGCATGCGCACTCCTACAGACCCCATTTCTCGGAGTTTTGAAAACCGATACACAGCCTGGGTGCCCAACACCAATGCATCTACCTGCTGAGGTGCTCTCGCACCTTGTCACACATATGTACACGTACCAGCCACCCCACCTGCCAGAACCCCTCCCAGAACAAGAAGACCAGCCCAATTTGTGATACAAACATGGTTGCCGTTGGTTCAAAGGCAACCGCCTTGGAAAATTACACAGCCCAAACAGGTAGGGCGATGATATACACAGCACACACATGTGTGGTCTCAAACAGCACTATCGCTTCCTTTGCCAGCGTGAAACTTGTTGCCAAGCATCCCAACACAATGTTTATGCACCGCTTGGTCCGTCAGAGTGCGTTGCTGTGCACCCCCCCCCCCCCAACTTCCTTTTGTGCATTCAGGGCACCCACCCACTTCTTGTCCACACCCCCACCCACCAGCATACTCAACCTCTGCCACCAGAACATCAGAATCCAATGTACAAAGAGGCCCATGCCCGAATAAGCTGCTCAACCAGGAACATACTCGCCAGGTAGGTAAGTAACACACACACACCACAATCAACCTTCCCATCTCAAAACGTCTTTCATCCGTACCCATGCCCCTCACACCTTCCAGCCAAAACCCCAACCCCCAGCCACCACCACCCTCAAACCCCACCCACCAGCATACTCCACCCTGCCACCAAATCATCCAAGTTCAATGTACAAGGAGACTCATGTGTGAACAAACTACCCAAACAGCACCATGCTCATAAGGTAAGTGAAACACACACCAGCATCAACTATTCCCATACCAAAACCCCTTCATCCATGCCCCAAACCCCACCCCCCAAACCCCAGCCACCACCACCCCCAAACCCCACCCACCAGCATACTCCACCCCTGCCACCAGATCATCAGAGTCAATGTCCAGTGGGTCGCCACTCTCACTCTCCCCCTCATCCTCACTCTCACTCTCTCCCTCGTCACTGCTCATCCCTTGATCACTGAATGACTTAGCCCCCAGGCGACGGTCATACTGGTCACCTGGGGGCAGCAAAGAATGCAGTAAATAAACACAACAATCTAGTAAGTCTGAATATTAACTTGAACAGTAATATAGCAGTCTGTAAAGAAGCACCGTGTTTGAAATAAACCCGGCCTGTTGTGGACTTGGCAGTAGTGGATGGTCCTTCACAAAGTCAAGGGAGGAACTAATCGACACACCACCTGCAACCCCCCTCCCAGCCCCCCCCCCCCCCCCCCCCCCCCCCCCACGCCCGCCCCATTGCTTTCTCTCTCCTGCCCGTTCAGCAGTGATTGATCCAGCCGTGTTTGCTTTTTAAGCAGAACCATGGCCGCCCACCCTTCAGAGGACACGATAAGAAAACAAAGACCAACTGAAACGACCAATTACGAAAACCCCACCTCTGATGTTTAACAAAGGCGACTAGTTGCCAGCTGTCCACACAATAAACACCCCAGCCCCTTGAAGCCCCCCCCCCCCCCGACATGCCGAAGTCCCTGCCCCATTACGTCAAAATCACAAGCACCCATGACGCCAGCATCACCCCCCCCCCCCCGACCCCCGTCAAAACCACGCCCCACAAATATCCCCTGATTGCATTGATCCCTCCCCAACCCGCTGCCAGCCCCCCTCCCCCCCAAACACGCCTGTCAACCACCCCAGTCCCCCAAAGCGCCGTCCCCCCAAAGAACGCCCCCCCCCCTTTCTCAAACATATCAAGCACCTGCTCCCTCACTCCACATTCACAAGCAGCCCATGATGCCAGCATCATGCCCCCGCCCTCCAAGTCCAGTTCCCACCCTGGCACTCCCCCCCCCCCCCCCACACACACACACCAAACTCGCTTCAAACTCACCCCACCCAGCATGTCTGCATCTACCCACTAGCCACTCCCTATAAGACCCCTCCACCGTCTCATGAAAACACACCCACAAAACGCATCCACTGCCCCCACATGATGGGTGATAGCAGCAAGTGTTGGAGGGTGGATGAAGGCGTGTTCAGTTGCAGCTCTCACCCTTCGTGTCTGCATGCTCGCCCTCCACACTCTCATCCTCTTCATTCTGCTGTCAACCCCTCCCCTCCCCCCCCCCCCAAACACACACTCCACTGCCCCCATATGATGGGTGAGAGCAGCAACTGTTGGAGGGTGGGTACGGTTTGGGCAACCCTCACTCCAACAGTTGCAGCTCTCACCCTTCATGTCTGCATGCTCGCCCTCCTCACTCTCATCCACTTCATTTTGCTGCCCCCCCCCCCCCCCACACACACACACACAAATGCATGCCGTCGCTGCACTCCACGGTTTGCTGATCCTTGCAGAATTGTTTTGTGTAATGCTGTAGAACCTGCTAGAACCGCATGCGTGTGCTGCCATGTATCCTTACTTGCGACACACTCGAACGCAACACCAGTACCCCATCACAGAAAAACACCATAATACCCCCCCCTTAAAGGCGCTCAATGTGACTCACCCATCATGTCTGCATCCTCGCCCTCCTCACTCCTCATGTCATCCTCACTCTCCCCCTCCTCCTCACTCTCATCCTCCGCCCCACTCTCATCCTCCTCATTTTGCTTTCCATCTCCCCCCGCCCCCAGGGTTTGCACAACACTCAAACGCAGCACGAGCAGAGGGTACATCCGTTCTAAAGCCCGTCAACCACAAACTCTCTTGCAAGCCCCCCCCCCCCCCCCCAAAACGCCCTGAGTGTGACTCACCCATCATGTCTGCATCCTCGCCCTCCTCACCCTCACTCTCATCCTCACTCTCCCCCTCCTCCTCACTCTCATCCTCCTCACTGCTGCTGCCCCCTGCAATGCCATTGGCCGCTGCTGCTGCTGCTGCTGCCTTGCCAGAGCCCCTGAGTGGAACCGCCTGGACAGTCACGACACAGCACAGCACATCACAAATGACAGGCAGTCCGTGAGGACAGTGAGGGCAGCCGTACTTGCCGATCCAGTAGTTTTGACACAGAAAACAGGCAGCTATGTTTGAGAATGCTGATGAAGGCTGGCGTTCAAAGTGAAAATCACCAAAAGCTTGTGAAGCAGCTGGCATCATGTCATAAGTCACGCAAGTCAGATGCATGCTGCCTCGCTGCACTAGGTTGACCGTGACAGGCACCCTACCCACCCACCCACACCCCAAGCCCCCAAACCCACCTTAGCCCCATTTTGCTGCACAGGCACCAGCTGTTGAGGTGCCTCACTCTCACTCTCCTCCTCACTCTCACTCTCATACTTGTTGTCATCCATGTCATCCTCAAACCCCCAAAGGAGCGGGTCATGTAGCCAGACATATCCCCCCCACCACCACCACCACCACCACCACCACCACCTTCCCCCACCTCCCCCTGCACCCCCCCCCCTTACCCCCTACCCCCCCCCCCCCACACACACACACACAAACCCACCTTGCCACCATTCTGCTGCATAGGCACCAGCTGTGGCGCCTCCTCCTCTTCCTCCTCACTCTCACTCTCCTCCTCACTCTTACTCTCATACTCGTCAACATCCATGTCATCCTCGTACCCCCCGAAGGAGCAGGTCATGTATCCAGACAAATCCCCCCACCCACCACCACCACCTTCCCCCACCTCCCCGTGCACCCCCCCCCCTACCCCACACTCCCCCCCCCCCCCCCCCACACACACACACACAAACCCACCTTGCCACCATTCTGCTGCACAGGCACCAGCTGTAGCGCCTCCTCCTCTTCCTCACTCTCACTCTCCTCCTCACCCTCACCCTCTTACTCATAATCCATGTCATCCTCATAGTCCCCGAATGAGCGGGTCATGTAGCCAGACATATCCCCCACCACACCACCACCTCCTCCCCCCCCCCCCCCCCCCCGCCACCCCAACACCCCCCCCCCCTCCACAGACACACAAACCCACCTTTCCTCCATTCTGCTGCACAGGCACCAGCTGTGGCGCCTCCTCCTCTTCCTCCTCACTCTCACTTCACTCTCCTCCTCACTCTCACTCTCCATCTCATACTCATCATCATCCATATCACCCTCAAACCCCCGAAGGAGTGGGTCATGTAGCCAGACAGGACCCCCCCCCCCCTACACACTCTTGTAACTCATGTGTTTAACACACCCCCCTCCCTTGCCGCCCCCTCTCCCACTCCCCCCCCCCCCCCCACACACACACAAACCCACCTTGCCACCATTCTGCTGCATTGGCACCAGCTGTGGTGCCTCCTCCTCCTCTTCCTCACTCTCACTCTCCATCTCATACTCGTTGTCATCCATGTCATCCTCAAAACTCCCGAAGCAGCGGGTCATGTAGACATATCCCCCCCCCCCCCCCACCACCACCACCACCACCACCACCTTTCCCAACTTCCCCCCTGCACCCCCCCCCCACCCCTTACCCCCCCCCCCTCTCCACAGACACACAAACTCACCTTGCCACCATTCTGCTGCATAGGCACCAGCTGTGGCGCCTCCTCCTCTTCCTCCTCACTCTCACTCTCCTGCTCGCTCCCACTCTCCATCTCGTCATCATACTCATCATCATCAGATTCCCCAACATCAAATGAGCGGGTCATGTAGCCTGACAGGAACACACTGCTCTTGCCGGTGTGCCTGAAACCCATCTTGCTGCTGAACCCAAAATCAGCAGGAAACTGGTCTGTGGGGGGGACACAGGGGGGGGGGGGAGGGGGACACAGAGGGGGGGGGGGGGGGAGCAGTGTTTGTGTCAAAAAAGGGGGGATTGAGGAAACAGCAGGGGGTAAATCGTGTAGCCGGACAGGAACACGCTGCTCTTGCCGGTGTGTCTGAACCCCATCTTGCTGCTGAACCCAAAATCAGCAGGAAACTGGTCTGTGGGGGGGACACAGAGGGGGGGGGGGGGGCAGCAGTGTTTGTGTCAAAAAAAGGGGGGTCGAGGAAACAGCAGCTGCTAAGTCGTGCAGCCAGACGAGAACACACTGCCCTTGCCGGTGTGCCTGAACCAGACATTGCTGCGGAATCCAGAGTCAAATGGAAAATCCATCAGCGCTCTCACCTGTGCGCCCCAGCTCCAGTGTGCCCAGTGCCACCTCCTTCCTTTCCATGCCAGGGATGATATGCAACCTCCCTGCCCCCCCCCCCCCCCACACACACACACACACACACACACACCATCACCACCAGCACCAAACGAAGCTCCTGCCCTAACCTCCCCCCTTTTTGTAGTACAAACTAGTATCGGCCCTTGTAGTACAAACTACCACCGGCCCTCTTTACCTGTGCGCCCCAGCTCCAGTGTGCCCAGTGCAACTTCCTTCTTTTCCGTTCCATCCAGGCTGACCATTACCACCTCCCCCCCCCCCCCACACACACACACACACGCACACACACCACCACCACCACCACCACCACCAACCCAAGGCTCCCCGTCACATGTATTCACCTGTGCGCCCCAGCTCCAATGTGCCCAGTGCAACTTCCTTCTTTTCCGTGCCATCCAGGTCCACAGGGATAATCTTTACCACGTGGCGGCCGGGCTTAGCGTTCTCATCTAACGCTGCACTGGTCACATGTGCAATCTCCATCCTGCAAGCGACACAAGGGGCGGGGGGCGGGGGGGGGGGGGGGGGTGCTCACACCTTGATTGCTGGTACACATTGCGGTGGGGGTCGGCACGATCCACCTTGCTTGCACCTAAGCTCCAAACTGCAGGAGGGGGGGGGGGGGGGGGAGAGGGGGGGGGGGGAGGAGGTGAGGGGGGGGGGGCTTGGGTGTCAGCCGGGCTGTGCATTTTCATCAAGCGCCGCACTGCTTACATGAGCAATCTCTCTCCTGGGGAGAGCAGGGGAAAGCAGGGAGGGGGATGGAGGGGAGTGTGAGCATTGCATCCTTTCCTTGTGATGCGGCTCGCGCCAAGCTGTGCCACGGCGCAGCATGGCACAGCATGACACGGCAGCTGCTGCACGTGCTCAACGTGACGGTATAGAGACGTGCTGAGCAGCTGCTGCGTCACGCTGTGCCAGACGCACAGCGTGCAGCCCGGGGGTTGCCCTAGGGATATCAGCAACAAGCTCACAACAGCACGGAGAGGCAAGCATAGGGGGCTGAAAAAGGAGGGCTCAGGAACTGCAAATGCCAGACACTGCATTGAAATGCACTTCCTTCCAGATGCAAGGAAACCATGCCACGTAGAATAGTGTCGCGTGCAATGCACAGCGCAGCATGGCGTGACAAGCAAAGACACGTAAGGCATCTGCTGCACACCATGCTCTGCCAAGCATAACAGCGTGCAGGGACAGAGTCGCAGGGATGTCAGCAACAAGCTCACAACAGCACGGAGAGGCAAGCATAGGGCTGAGAAAAGGGGTTTGCGGGGAGACAGAACCAGGTGATGATATGGTGTTGTAAGTAGCCGGGGGTGAGAATGAGGGAGAAGATCCAAGGGTCGCAATCGCCCTGACTGCACTGCTGCTGCAATGCGACTGCTACTGGTCTGTCGTCCCTTGCTGTGCTGACTGCAGCTGCTTACAAACATATGGAGATGAGCGAAACCTTTAACAGATGCTGCTGCTGCTGCTGCCAAGAGATCGAGAACAGCAAGGATTCCGGCTCTCTGCTGCTGGTGACTCACACTCCGATAATCTCTGACAAGTTTGAGTAGACTTTCTTGCCAGGTGGTACCTCCAGGCACCAGAACTCCACCTGCTGCGGTCCTCCGGACAGCTGCATACCCATCTCGTCGTCGGACATGGCTGCTGCTGTCTCGGACTGACTGCAGCAGCAGGGCAGAGCAGAATGAGCTGCAGTACACACCGGAAGCAGAGTGTCTGGAAGACTGGCTGTGGCGTTGCCCGGGCTGATCAGGGCTAGTCGCAGCACGAAGTATCAGAATAAACACGAGGAATATCTACCTGCGGTGATCAGGATACTGTTGCTTGAGTGTGGTGTGGTGCTGCTGCTGAGAGATCTGGAGCTGTTGCTGCGGCGGTGTTTCGAGGCTGCTGCTTGGCAAGATGTAGCTGAATATGAGAGCCACCAAATAAACAGACACAAGCCCTTCCGGCTTTTGGAGGCTATGTTTGCTGGCAGTTCTTCACACTTTTTTGAACACCCCGAAAGGATGAACTGTCTGTTGGAACTGTTCAGTTTTTGGACTGCAACAGAGAATAATCCTTCAATTCCTGCTGCTGATGCTCCTCCTGCTCTCTTGCATCCACAGCAGATGCTCCCGCCAGCAGCAGCAGCAAAGCACCTCAGCGCCTCTCAATCATCGGTTTTCCCCAATCTGACTTATAAGCGTATGACGCCTTGACGAATCAAGCACACCGTACTGCCCCCCGCCAAAATGCTGTCGCGCCACCCGTCAGGGGCAGGCAGCCTGCGTTGCAGCATAAGTCACACAAGGCTGAACGTCAATGAAACTCAGTCATCGCATCCAAAGCAGGGCTTGCCCAGGCTTCCAGCTGCTGCTTCGTGTGCAAGCCCCGGGAGCCCAGTCTCGCCCAGCTCATCGGCGTATACACCCAGGAAATACCTCAAAGTGCTGGCGCATGTGCTCAAAACGCTCGCTGTCCATCACACGAAGCTCTCTGTGGAGTTTCTAGGAGCACTGAAGGTGGGTGTTCCACATCAGCCACAGCCTGCTGCTGCTGCCGCTGGCCCACAGGTTGCCAATGAGCATGTGGCTTGTGGCTAGATCTTGAATACAAGATGGTCAAACGGAATTAATACCAGAACATCACTGTTACCAATGGAGCGGATACAGCGCAACTCATACAGAAGGGGGCTCTGGCAGCTGAGCAGCGCCCAGCGTGGTCACTCAGCTGATGTGACAAACAGATTGCAATATGAAGCTTTTTGTAGTTACTTGGTAGTGATTCTGTAGTAACGGAGTGCAAGCAGCAGCTAGCTTGACAGCTACAGCCAGCTGCCAGCTGGCTGGCAGACAGGCAGGAAGCAAAGAAAGTGAACAGCAGCAGCAGCAGCAGCAGTAGCAGCAGCAGGCTAGCAGCAGCAGGCTAGCAGCCAACTACTACTGCTACTACAGTAGCTGGGCAAGAGGCAGCAAGCCAGCCAAATGAGTGGCAATTGGAGCAGTTTGCAATAAAGAAGGCGCGCGGGGCTGTGACATGCAGCATATTGGTTGGTCGGTCGGTTGGTTGCTACATCCAGCGGCAGCACTGCCTAGGACAGGAGGACAGTCGATAGAGCTGGGTGCACTTTTGTCAGTAGGCCGAGCAGGACCATCTGTCTCGCTCACATGCTGCTGCTGCTGCTGCTGCTGCTGCTGCTGCTGCTGCTGCTGCTGCTGCTGCTGCTGCTGCTGCTGCTGCTGCTGCTGCTGCTGCTGCTGCTGCTGCTGCTGCTGCTGCTGCTGCTGCTGCTGCTGCTGCTGCTGCTGCAGGACCTTGAGGTTGTGTTGAACCAGGCAGCTCAGCCGTACAGCGCAGGCGCCACCGGCAAGCTGCACCACTACCTCATAGAGGGTGAGAAACACACACACATTTGTTTTGGCTGAATGTGTAGTTTCTGTGCGCTCCCACGCACTTCTGCGCAACTTCGGAATGTCACATCCTTGGATGGTTCATGCATTGGCTGGATGCACTCCCTGTGTCTACACACTGGTGTGCAGTTTTACATGCATAGATAGACAGAGGGGTTGTTTGCTGCTCTGTACTCAGCACATCCTGGAGATACAGTGTGCTGGCGTAGGGGGTGCGGCCAGGCTTGATTCCTGGTGGAATGGTTGTACGAGTTGTCCCGCAAAGAATGTGCACCAGCTGGCAACGACGTGACATTTGAAGGCACAACAGGGGACCTGTATTTTGCTTGCAGTGCTAAATGCAGATTGGAAGGGCAGCAGGTTCAACTCCAAGTGAAGAACCTTTACTCTTCAAGCTCTCTGATTTTTGGGTTTCCGGGGCCCGGGGGGAGGGGATTCCTACGGGCTGGCCACACACACAACAATTTGGCAAATCTTACTGCTGGGGTCAAAGCCTCATCTTGAGAACGCCTAACAACCCGAGCACAGGGTATGGGGTTGAGAATATAGGGTTTAGGAGGCTCAATCCACTCAGGCATGTGCCTCCCACATGACGTGTGTGAGGAGGCATATTGATTCGGAGCCCAGGTGCATCCGCCATTACCTTCTTGTGCCTCACAACAACCAACCCATGCTGTGCAATTGCTGTTGCTGCTGCTGCTGCTGCTGCTGTTGCTGCTGCTGCTGCTGCTGCTGCTGCTGCTGCTGCTGCTGCTGCTGCTGCTGCTGCTGCTGCTGCTGCTGCTGCTATTGAATCCTGTGTGCAGACCAGCTGGTACAGCAGCTGCAGGACGCTGGCTCAGCAGTGCACCAGCACCTACGCGCAGCGGCGCGGCTGCTGACACATGACGACCCTGACTTCCAGGTGAGTAAATTACTAGTTCACACATTAGTAATGATGAGGGAGTTTGTAGCAGATTTCAAGCACACAGTGGGTACAACAGCGGCAGCGGCAGCAGCAGCAGCAGGAAGATCAGCAGCGGGAGCAACAGCAGGAGGGACAGCAGCCAAGCAATGGCAGCATCAGCAGCATCAATAGCAGGAGAGACCCACACTTCCAGGTAGGTGCGTTGCTGTGTGAAGAAGAAGCGTCACAGGTGGGCAGATCTGCATGTGTCATGCGTTGCTGGGCTTTCAGCAGGCCTCGGGAACGGGCCGGGCAGCGGCGGCCGCGGCGACAGCAGGGAGAGCAGCAGCGGCAGCAGGAGACCCGGCACAAGGGAGAGCAGCCAAGCAACAGCAGCATGTACAACAGCAACGGCAGCAGCAACGGCAGGAGCAAGAGGAGCGGCAGTGACGGTAACCACCGCAGCAGGGCCCTGCTGCGGTGCTGTGATAGTGGCAGTTGCAGCAGCAAAGACAGTGGCAGCAATATCAGGGGCAGCCGCAGCCTGCTGGACGGTCCAGCCTGTGTATGCATGTGACCGCTCATCTGGCTGTTTTGGGGCATAGGGTTCGGATGGGCTGGCAACTCGAGTGGGCGCCAGGGGGAGGGGGGGGGCTGCAGATGCTCTGACATGGCACCGAAACGCTGAAGAGGACTCATGAAAAACATGTTGTGCTGCGCATGAACCTTGTATGGATGGGTCATGTAATGTCAAAAAGAAAATGTGGGTGGGGGCGTGGTCGTTCTGTTGCCAGCTGCTGGGCACGAGTCAACGCTGCTGCTGCTGCTGCTGCTGCTGCTGCTGCTGCTGCTGCTGCTGCTGCCGCTGCCGCTGCCGCTGCCGCTGCTGCTGCTGCTGCCACTGCCGCTGCTGCTGCTGCTGCTGCTGCTGTTTCAGGCTGAGCTGTCAGACCTTGCTGACAAGATGTGTGGGGTGCGCTGCGTGCTGCCGGCAAACCAGCTGCACACCATTGAGGCCTTCAGGAACCTGGTGAGTGGGGGGAGGGGGGGAGGAGGCGAGACCCCCCTCACACAAACGTCATGTGTATGAGGATGTATCATGTGCTGACACTTGCAGAAAGCGCCTCTAGCGCATGGCTCATGCATGCAATGTGACGTAATCTAACCATCAACATGTATCAAATGGCACGGACCACACTGACTGGTGATTGAACCCCTCCCCCCCCCCCCTGCCTGTTCCCCCCCCCCCCCCCCCACCCCACCTCCCACCCCCCCTTGCAGTGTCAGAGCATGGACCCTGCCTTTGACATCCCTGACGGTGTCCAGAAGTCAGCTGAGCAGGTTGTGAGGGAGGTGGTCAAGGAGGTGCACGGACCATTCTTCAACAGCGAGGTGAGCAGGAGGGGGGGGGGGGGAGGGAACTGCTGCTGCCGCTGCTGGTGTGGCACAGATCGCTGCGAGAGGTTGACTCCCCGATGCGCATCATCACAACACCCTCTAGCAGTGTTTCTAGTGTTGTACGCCAAGCTGCAAGTGAAACCCATGTTTCACACCACGCAGATATTGGAGCGGGAGGTGGGTTATCTGGTCCGCATCGCAGCACGCATCGACCCCAACACACAGCGCACAGAGGCCGCAACCGTCAAGCTGCTCGCCTCGACGCTGCTCAACCTCGACGGCGACGAGTCGGACACCGAGGAAGACTTTGACGTCCCCGGCGCCGACAGCGACCCTTTCCTCATTCCCTCCTTCCCCTCAACGCGAGTGCTCGACAACCAACACGCAAACTTGGCATGTGCTGGCGGAGGTGCCGGGCGCGGTCAAAGTACGAGGTCGCACGCGCTCGATTACAGCTGTGGCGGAGGGAACGGATCTCACCTTCCAGGCCGACAACCCCACAGCCCCTATCATTACAGTGGACGCTTCGCCTCCATTAGCGCGTCGAATTCCCGTCACTGCGCCCACAACGCAGCAGCAGCAGCAGCGGCGGCGACCATGGGCGTGATGGAGAATTCGGCGAGTGGGGCGGGCGGCGGATCGACGCTGGATACAACGAGTCAGCTACTTGGCGCCCATGAGTACAAGATGTTGCAGCTGAATGCGCTTGATGCCCTCGACATGTCCCACGAGTCTTTCGAGAGCAACAGCAGCAGTCCCACTCCCACTGCTGCCTCACTTGCTGCTGCTGCTGCCTTTGAGCAGCTCGAGATGCAGCAGCAGCAGTACCAGCAGCACCCGAACCAGCAGCAGCAGCAGCAGCCAGGAGGCCATTGGCAGCAGCAGCAGCAGTGGCACCAACAGCAGCAGCAGTCACACATAGCACAGCAGCAGATGGGGCTGCCCCCTCGGTCACCGCGCAACCGCCACCATCAGCAACAGCAGCAACAGCAGCAACAGCAGCAACAGCAGCAGTGCCATGCTGGTGTGCCGCCCCTGCCGCTGGACCGGCTGCAGCAGCACAACAACTGCCAACCCTGGCAGCAGCAGCAGCAGCAGCAGCAGCAGCAGCAGATGGTGAATGGCGGGTACAGGGCTTCCTCTTCCGCTGGGAGTGCATGTCAGCAGGGCATGCCGTCAGCAGCAGCAGCAGCAGCAGCAGCAGCAGCAGCAGCAGCATCAGCAGGATGCCCAGGGTCTGCTGCGGCGGCGGCTTACCTTGCAAAAGCCGCTAGGAGACACGACCACCGTCAGCAGCATCAGCAGCAGCAGCAGCACCCTCAACAGCAGCAGCACCAGTATCAGCATCAGCAGCAGCAGCAGCAGCAGCACCAGTATCAGCAGCAGCAGCAGCAGCAGCAGTATCACCAGCAGCAGCAGCAGCAGCAGAGGTTGAGCTCCTCACAGATTGATGCGCAAGCAGGGCCAGGCAGCAACTTGAGTCCTGCTGCAGCAGCATACTTTGCGTCAATGCAGCAGCAGCAGCAGCAGCAGCAGCAGCAGCAGCAGCAGCAGCAGCAGCAGCAGCAGCAGCAGCTGCAAGGGGCAAGCAGAAGGTTCAAGCAGCAGTCACCCTGCAGCCCGCACCGCAGCAGCAGCAGCAGTCCCATGCAGTGTCAGCAACAGGGGGGGCTGCTGGTGCAGCAGATGCCCCCTGGGCCGGCATTGTCACCAAATAGCACCAGCAGCAGTGTGCGCATGTTGAAGGAATTCATGGACGAAAGCATGCACGTAAGTGGCCGTTTACGCCTTGCATGTACGCTAGAAGAACTGGCCGACATAGTGCCATTCTTAGTACCCTGTATTGTGGTGGTGGTGGTGGTGGTGGTTAGAGGGGGGGGGGGGGGGTAGCACCCTTATGATACCAGCAGGGGGGCCTGCTGGTTCAGCAGATGCCGCCTGGCCCGGCACTGTCACCCCGTGGGGGACCAAACAGCACCACAGGCAGTGTGCGCATGTTGAAGGAATTCATGGACGAAAGCATGCACGTAAGTGGCCGTTCACGCCTTGCATGTACGCTAGAAAAACTGGCCGACATAGTGCCGTTCTTAGTACCCTGTATTGTAGTGGTGGTGGTGGTGGTTGGAGTGTGTGTGTGTGGGGGGGGGGGGGGTGTTAGGCAGACCACCCTCTTTTTAAAGCAGGAGGGCTGCGGTGCGGCAGATGCTGGCTGGCGTCATACAGCACGGCATGCTGCCCCCCCCCCCCCCCCCCCCGTGGGTGACCAACACGCACAGTACGAATCTGGTTGACTCAACAAGAGGCTCTGGGACTGCTGCTGCTGCTGCTGCTGCTGCTGCTGCTGCTGCTGCTGCTGCTGCTGCTGCTGCTGCTGCTGCTGCTGCTGCTGCTGCTGCTGCTGCTGCTGCTGCTGCTGCTGCTGCTGCTGCTGCTGCTGCTGCTGCTGCTGCTGCTGCTGCTGCTGCTGCTGCTGCTGCTGCTGCTCCCAGGCCCCCACCACATCCAACACCAAGGAGGCCTGTACCTTCCATGCCAACATGAAGCTGTTGGGTGAGGGGGTGGACAAGCTGGCGAGGTTCATCGAGTCGACGCGGCGAGTGAGGGGGCTCAGCCTGGCCCACAACGCACTCGGGCCATTGGGAGCACAGGTAGGGTTGGGGGTGGAATAGGATAGGCTCGGTTTGCTTGGCGCATCTGCTGATTCGAGGGGCTTGGTGAGGGATTGGACAAGCTGGCGAGGTTGTTATAGTGAGGGGTCAGCCTCGCACACAATGCACTGAAGGGGGGGCGGGGCATGTGGGTGGTGGTGTTCAGGTTGAGGGAATTTTCTGTGAGGTGGGGCACTAGCTAAGCTCGGTTCAGTCGAGGCTAAGCTTGATTGACACATCTGCTGTTCACTGTACTGATGTGCTGTGTCACTGCAGCGGCTCTGCAAGGCGATGTTGGTGCACCGCACAGTACAGTCGCTCGACCTGCCTGACAACGCGCTCGGCGACGTCGGAGCAGCGGCGATCGCGGAGCTGCTGGACGCGGGGTGTAAGATCACGTCACTGCAGCTCAGTGACAACGACATTGGCGACGAGGGCATGGTCCGACTGGCGCAGGTACGGCGGGAGAACCGTTCTGTTTGAAAGGAAGGGCGGGCGAAAAAGCGGACGGAACTAACAAACAGAAGTATTGAGGCCAACCGAGAAAGCCGGGTCCAGAAGTTGGGGAAGGGGGAAATGCAGCAGGTGAAAGGCAGTGGTTCATAGCTTCCATATGGTGGCAAGGCCGAAGAAACACAGTTAGCAAATGGGAGGAGGTGTTTGCAGTGCGGGTGGTCGCCACCTAGGTTAGTGACCTATCACTTATGTATGGGTTGAAATGCTAGGCAGACATGTCTACGTTTCAACCCGCTTGGGGGCGGTCCCCTCAGTGCCCTTGCCCCCTCCCACTCCTTGCCGCTTTGGCTGGTTCAGCAACTACGCACAGTTCATCCCTCCACAACACACAAGTGAAAAAACATATGTTCCCTCGCGCACCCCTCACTCAACTGTCATTTCTCTGCAGGCCATCCAGCGTCATGGCCGGCTTGAGAAGCTGTCAGTGTACAACAACGCCATTGGCTCAGCAGGCTGCCAGGCACTCGTGGCCGCAGTGCGGTCAGTGAGGGCACTCAAGGTGCGCGGGGGTGGCGGTGGTTGGGGGGAGGGGGGATACAGAGAAGGGGATGGCAGGGTGGGGGTGGGAGGGGGGGGGGGGGGAGAGGGGGGGGGGGGACTGGGAAGGGGGGGGAGAGGGAGAGGAATGGGTGGCAGGGACTGGCTGACCTCTGATGTCCTCGTTGCGGGCTCCCAGGCACCTGTGGCCGCAGTGCAGGCAGTGAGGGCCCTTACGGTGGGGGTGGGGGTTGGGGGGGGGGGGGGGGGGAGGGGGACGAGACTGGCTCACCCTCTCAAGTCCTCCTAGTGAAACTGTGACCATGTAGCAGTACAGATGATTCCTCCCCCTCCCCCGGTGCATCACAGCCAAGCAGATATTGTCACCAATGTCAGACAAACATGTGTATATTTATGTACATGTGTGCCCTGCAGGTTGTGGAGTTCCTGCCTGGCAATGCTGCCCCCACACGAGACATCAAACTGCTCGCACAGGCCGTCAAGCAAAACAGGAGGTGGGCACAGCGACACCTCAATTTCAACGCAAGCAGTGTTTACATGACTTGCACAACTCAGTTGCCTGCCTGCTGCCTCATACATACATGCCCACGACACGCACCAACAGCACAATGACATTCATTGATTGTCCACAGATCCCTGACCCTACCCTGGTTTCAGGCATGACTGGGCTGCTCATAGTGGGAGTAGCAATGAGTTTCCATAGCTCCTGAATAGTACCTGCGGTGGGTTGCTGATGCTCCTACTGCTGCTGCCGTAGGTTCCGCTTGATGAATCTGTTCAGCAGCACCTGCATGCAGCCTTGAAGGTACGACTGGCAGCAGCAACAGCAGCAGCAGCAGCAGCAGCATTTGCAATCCGGTGGCCCCAGCTGTCTGGCAGCCTCCTTGCAGCAGCCGAAGCGCAGCTCTGCGCAGCAACAGCAGAAAAAGCACAGTGTGTCAGGGCGGTCCCTGCCTTTCGAGCAGCAGCAGCAGCAGCAACACATGTCACAAGGTGACCGGGTGGCCCCAGCTGTCTAGCAGCCGAAGCACAGCACTGCGGAGGGGGGGGGGGGGGCAATGGTACTCCTGCCTGTCTGCCAACAGCAGCAGCAGCAGCAGGGGCCGCAGCAGCAAGCAACCGCAGCGAGCGACAGCAGCATCAGCAGGAAGTGATCACAACAGAACTGCTGAGCTCCCCACCCCGACCTCACAGCATTTCAAGGGGTGCCAGTGGAGCTCAAAGTGCTGAGGCTTCAAGCTGACCTCTTCTTTTGTTGAGGTGCCCAAGTTCGAAGCACCCCCCTCCTGCTGGCCACACACAACGCAGTCAAGTTATCTGGACTGCCAGCACTGCTGAGATGGTCCGTGGTGGCGGGGTGACAAGAGGCTACATGGCGTTGCACCAAGCGGGCCAGGGGGATGCAGCGGTTCTGTGTCCATGGGTGTTACTAACCTCCGTTAACCTCTTGGTACAGCACCTTGTGATGGTGCTGTACCAAGCCAAAGGGCTTTATGCAGCATGCAACGACACGGGCTTTGGGCATGTGTACTGCACCCATAAGTGTGAACTGTGCAGCTGTTGCTAGCTGCATCACCTCAGTTGGGGTTGTAGCCACGGCTTGTTATGGGTCAATACGCAGATTGTGCTCTGCACGTAGCAGTGCTTTGCTTCAGCTGAAGTGCTACATTTATACTGTCCAACAGCTCACCAGCAATGCTTGGAGCAGGGTGGTGAAGAAAGGGTGCAATGCCCAGGAAGTGTTGGTCTTGCAATGGCATGGTTTGTGGCAAGGAGGGGAAGTCCCTGAGGACTTTGTAGGACTCCCACAGAGCCTTTGTCGGAGCCTGTTGAAAACTTCTGAAGGGCCAGGCTGGCCGCTATGTGGTGGTGCTCACCTTCCGTCCCCTTGTCTGTGTGCTTGACCTAGAAAGTATCGATACAGACAAAACACCTGCTGTACAGCTTCCCACATGACGGTGTTTCTGGCAGTAAGAGGGTACAGCCGTACTGCCGCCCGCGAGGCAGCGGTTGTGGGATGGTCAGCTGGCGCTTGTTGGTGCCAGCGGACCGCGAATGCCTGTGGTGGTGCATGTCTTGGACGTCATCTGTCCGCAACACATCTAATGTACAGTGTGTGTGTACCTGTGGGTTGTCTTTGAGGCATACCATGTTTGTGGCTTACCATGTTTGAGGCATACCAGGTTGTGTCACCACCATGGTATGTTTGCTTCGCTGTGACAATCTTTTTGGCCTTACTGTGACGCTTTACGGCGTCGTTGTGACAGTATGCATGCGACACAAATCGTACGACGCTGTGACTGCCATCAGTTGTGCAAATGACACACTGTCGCAGTATGCGTACGTTGTCTCTGCTGTGACAACATATGTCACTGTGACAACCGCTGTCATCTGTAGTACGGTTTGCGCAGGTGACAGGCATGCAATGACAGTTGACAGGGTTACTTTTGCCATCATGCTGCGGCAACAATGCGCGCTGTGTGCTTTCAAGGCCTGCCACCTGCTGCTGCAGCACCAGTCACTGGTCATCGGATGCGGCAGCACTGCGCGTGCATGGGCGAGTCCAGCTGCACCAGACACTGGATCCTCCACTTACCAGGTTGTTTTTGACACCAATCGCATGTGCCTGGCTGTGCATGGTGGCTACACAGCATGTCCTCTAGCAGGCCTGTTTGCTGTCTGTGAGAGAGGGGCAGGAACGTTTGAAAATGCTGCACAGTGTGCTGTTGAATTGGCCCAATTCAACGGTTGCTGCATGCGCTCACATGGGACTAACAGCCATTGGCGGGCCCGCTGGTGTCCTCGCTCTGACTGGGGGTTGACTGAGTGGTGCATGCCAAACATCACACTGCTGTGGGCTGCTGTGGTCTTGCTATCAGAGGCTTGGGCGCACGTCCAACATGGGGGTCCCACTTGGTGGGCAGCCTAGTCGGCCGTTGCGGCATCGCACTAATCGCGATCAGCCTTACAATGAAGAGATGCCGACGGGAGAAATCCTACGGTGTTGGGTACAGCAGGGTGTATCCGTATCTTTTTTCTTTTACATGCCCCAGCCTTGCATTCATGGGGCTAGCAGCGCTTCTGTGGATGCGTGTCACTGGAAGTCAGACCGGGTCAGCCACAAATGGATGAAAATTGGCGGACGATACTCAAATATCGTAGGGAAGGTGCGACCTGTGGAATGGTGGTACCCGGTACTCTGAGTGCCAAGGGTCGCAACGTCGGAGGTGGTCGGCGGTTTCCAGCCTTGGTGCTCGCAGTGGTGTGTAGGAAAGTGCACCAGCCTTCCAGTCGGCATCAATACATGGTGGTAGGGGTGTTGACACAGAGTGTGCATCCCGGATTGGCTGGCAGCCAATCCCTCCACCATCCAAAGTTGTGACAGTCCGAAGTTAGGTACAAGGGCGTGGGTACGCCCTTGTACGCGCGTGGCGTGGGTGTGGGCGTGGGTGTGTTGAATGGGGGCCGCCAGTGGTCAGTGCAACCGGCGATTGCGCGCCAGCCAGGCATATGTATGCCGCATACATGGAGGCTCACACAGCGTTGCACCCCAATGGTGCTGAGGCTGCCGCATGGTTGTTACTTAACTGTTACATAACTGACATTGGACAGAAACGCGATGGCGGGGTTGAAGGAAGACAAGGGAGGGCGGCGAGGGAGGGAGGGAGGGAGAGGGGTATGTGCACTGATGTTAAGACGTTCATTGCGTCACTTGATAGGCCTGGATGGGTCTGAGTGGGCTGACACGGTGTCACTGGCCATGTCTCTGCCTTGACCTTCAATGCAGTGGTGACATGTGAAATTGCACAGTATTGCAAAGTACAGCCTGTACATCCTTTGCAGGCCTGTACCGTGCACGTACGGTACAGGTATGGGGATCAAGTCCCAAGCTTGGCACTAGCCTTGTGTTGCGAGTCTGTCCGCTTGTAACAGTGTAACACTGCAGGCCAAGCAGGCAACGCGTGCGGCAAATGTAGATACCAGTGTACATGTAGGTGTCACCTACGCCACGTCAACAGGTAGCATGAAATGCACCGGTCTGGCTGTACAGCCAAAACGACAGTCATTTGGCTGCATTGATTGCCTCACATGTAATGATTGACTTCAGTGTCACCACGTGTGTTAGCACTGGTGTTAGCTGATGCAGACTTGCTTGGTAGTTGGTCTGGTTGATGCATGTGACTGCCTTCTTTGCATCCTGCAGCTAAGCGCCAACTTGATTCAAGTGCAAAAGACACTGAATGCATGCTACCTGCTTGAAGCTGACTCGAATTACAGTTGTCAAACTTCATATATGCTGGTTGCCTAGTCATGTGTCACATCCAATTACCCGTGATGCACAGGCAAAACTTCATTTACATGAAGTGACTGAAAAACTGGCGGCTCTGGCCAACCAACTCTTGGGCTCTTGAGGCAGCCCATGGCAAACTGCTTTGGAAAAATGCAGGATTGGGGTGGCACAAAACTGACTGGGACTGGCATGGTGAAATTGACCGTATGTTACCCCACGTTCTGTATTGAATGTTTGTCAACACACGACCACCGCTGCTGCTGCTTTGGCTGCTGTTCGACAGAGGCCATGGTTGCCAAACAAACACTGTTTTCACCGAGGGAACACAACCGCGCCCGGCATTGCTGCCAGGACCTGACAACGCACAAAAAGAGGGAGATATCCACACACTAACCTACAGGAGAGGGACCCAGGCTCGCACAAAAGCACATACAGCACATCCTGTCACTCGACACTGGCTGATTGCCACACACACTCTGTACTGCTGCTGCGACAAGAAAGCACTGCAGTGGAGTACCGCACGCACTCGCGCGGTTGCAACACGCACTTGCCAAAAAGTCGCGCAAAGATGATTTCGACTCAAAAACCCTGTCGCCGACCGTGCAAGGGCAGACCCTACGCGATCAGCACGTGTTGTCCGACACCGCCCGCTCGTTCAATTTGGCAGCAGCAAACAAACAGCGAGGCAAGCAAACAAACACCAGGGTGCAAAGGATGCAGCACGAAGGGTGTGTCTACACAACACAACACCATTTATGCCACTGTGAAGCTGTTGAATGTGCCGTAGGCCTCCTTCTTGACACCCTTGAACCACCTCTTGTCGCCGACCTGGATCTTGCAGATCCACAGCTTGCCGCCAGAAACGGTGGCAGCAACCAGCTGGTGGCGACCACCCTCATCACCGTCAGCTGTGCGCAGAGAAGGACATCCACAAAACACAGGCAGGATTGTTTCAGTCATGACACAGGCATGATTGCATTGGTATCAACGCATGCATGATGGAATCAGAAAAAACACAGGCAAGCCTGTATTGGTCAAAACACAGCCATGGTTGGATCAGTAAACACATCATTACATGGTTGTGACAGTGGTACTTGAGGCGACGCTCTGGCAAGGCCACTGACAACTGCTCTCGCCGCGTTCTAGCACCACTTGAACCTCTGGGATTAAGGGTTTGGGTTTTGAACCTGCAACTGTGCTCTCACATTCCCCTGCATCACTCCATATGTCTCACCTGAGCGCACGAGCAGCTCGTACTTGTAGTACTTCTTGCCCTTCTTGTCTGTGTCCTCACTCACATCCAGCAGGCTGGCAGCTGACACACGGTTGGCAGCAAAACCACCCTCAGACTTGGTCTGACCTGCAGGGTTCAGGGTAGGCAAATGCAGCAGCACAACGTCAGCAAGAAGCCTTTATTTCAAGTCAAAAGATGTGAGAAAAATAGGGTTGATGACAAGTAGCCGCATGTATATACACACGCACACGCGGATGCCTGCCTGCTGAGCATGCACCCCCATTACCCATGCCTGTGCCTGTCACCCCTGTACCAGATAGCAGCAGCAGCAGCAGCGCGCACCTGTGTATGTCTGCTTGCCAACAGGTAGCTGACTGACTCCAACCACGAGTGGATGCTTGCCTGCTAAGCACCCCCCCACACACACACACGAGCTTGCATGTATCCAAATACTCCCTCTGTCGACACACCCAACACCCCGTCACCCCAGTACCCCCCCCCCCTTGGCAGCAGCAGCAGCAGCGCGCACCTGTGAATGTCTGCTTGCCGAACAGGTAGCTGACGCTCTCCAGGAACTTGTCTGGTGAGCCGAAGCCGTCGATGGAGGACTTGTCGGTGGGGACGGACATGATGTTCACGTTGTTCACGGCATCAAAGTTGTCCTCGTACCTACAAGGGGACGGCAGACAGAGGGAAACCGTGGGGACAAGCACATAGTGAGAACAGACTGCAGGCGTCGATGCAGGTCCGCGACAGGTCTGATGCTGGCATCGGACGGCGGGAAACAGTGCGGACACATGCAGAACTGTCAGACCGCAGGAGTGGATGCAAGTCCACCACAGGTGTGACGCCATTCCAGCCCAACTGCTGGCGGGCGATCTGCAGCACAAGCCGACGGACCAAGGAGACTGTACCCCAGCCAGCCAACACTCCACTAGTTGTTGCTGAACACAACATTGGGTGGCTGTGAGGCTGTGAACGCACTAGCAAGCAAGCAGGCGCGTTCACGGCCACTTCCAACATCCAACGTCCCTACATACTCTTCTAAGGCTCTGCGCATCCCTCCCCAGCCCCCTCCTGCTCAGGGACTGTTGCTCCTGCCAACTCTGGGGCAATGTTGACTTCTGCTCCTGCTGCTGCCGCCTGTTTGTTGCTGTTTTTTTACCTGGGGATGGGCACTTACAAACCATAAAAATCCTCAATTAATAAAAATCCCAAACCCTGCCCCCTCAACCCTCACCTGAGGATGGTGCCGGGGAAGTCCTGCTCCTTGGAGGGGTTCCACTTGGCGGGCAGCAGCACGGCAAAGCCCTCACCAGCATAGGGCACAAAGCCTGCAGGGTTCAGGAGATGGGAGCAGGACATACACACAAACATGAGCTGTGGCCGAGGGAAAGAGGGAAAGCCCTGGCATAGGGCAGAAAGCCAGCAGAGCAACCAGGGGGACCAAGCGCCCAGGCCGGCCTCTGGCACGAACAGGGTTGGGGGCAGCAGGGGGAGGGGCGCCAGGGGGGAGGATCTGTGGTGTGCCTACTGCTGTGCTGCCCCTCCCAGACAGGGCCGCAGGCTGCTGCACATGTATGAGCTGCACACGCTGCGCATAGCATGTGCTTGTTGGGATGCTGGTTGCGGCAGGGGAGAGTGCCGAATGTCCAGCTCTCAAAGCAGCAGCAGCTCAACCAATCAATGCATGCAGTGCTGTCAGCGATGCATGCAACTAGAGAACGCGACTGCCCGTGCGTCAGCTGAACCTGCATGAATCCTTGACGTAATCAGCTGCCAGTGCTGTTCTATGATTGGGCGAGAGGCAGGGTGATCAAGTGCAGTTGCTGACAAAGACTGCCAACATGCCACTATCAGGGGGCAAGTGCTCCTTGCGGCTTGCTTGCGCTGTGGTTGATGCACAATGGAGCAGGCATCCTGCTATGATCTCACTAGCAGCACGCGCACACTGATGTCTCTGCTGGTGGCCGCAATGTTTCAGGATTGCAGCTATCGCAGCGACCAGCAAAGACTGCAGGGTGTGCGCTGCTTTCTTCCACAGCACCCTTCCCCGCCCCCTTGCATGCCCCAGTAACAGTCAATTGAGCTGCCAATGCCATGCTGAGCTGGAACGTTCGTACTGAAAATTTGTACACCCCATCAGCCCTGTCGCAGCTTGCGCGCAGTGCTGTGCTGATGGTTGTTGATCCCCTGAGACACACTGTTGTCACCCACCCATATCTGGCACACTCGCGCCATCTAGCAACAGCCAGCAGGCACGGAACAGGGCAAGACAATCCAAAGTAGCAGCATCCATAGTAGCAGCAGCAGCCGCAGCACCCACCTGACTTGTTTGTGACCTTGCCGAACACGTTGGCAGCATCACCGAATGCAGCCTGGGAGGGCTGGGCGCCAGCAGCCAGGGCAGCAACGCCGGCCAGCACACCCATGGCAGCACGACGGCTCTGCAGCAGCAAAGTAACGCAGGATGCATGTTTTAGCGATGTAACAGCGTGCTGGAGTATATGGGATGAGGATGCTACTGTGGTTGGGGACCCAGATGACAGGTGTCCCTCTGCAGCAAGGTTGATCCCCGGACCTGCTGCACACTGATCCTGCATGCAGCTGCACAATTATACGTTTATGGTGTTCCTGAAAGCTTCACATGCTGGGCAACGCAATCGCATGACTCCCAAGGACAGCCCGCAACGTTTCGTCGTGCGATCGCAGTGATGCTGCATCTCCCTGCACCGGCTGGCCCCAAAGCACATATCAATTGCAAAAGAACATGCGGTGATAGCTTTCCCACGCATGAAAACGCCTGCTGAGCTGCTCCTGCACTGTGTTGCTGTCTTGCAGCAAAGCGTCCCCATCAAGCTTCGGCACGCACCACCTCTGCGCTCTGCTCGCCAGCCTGGGCGCGCACAACGACGGGCATGCGCACTGTGGAGCTCCTGCTGCTCTTCTTGGCCAGCTTGGCGCTGGAGCCGGAGCAGAAGGCCTTGGATGCTGTGAGCGCCATTGCTGCTGGTCTCCTGCTGCAACGTCGAGGGGCAAAGGTGTAGCAAACAAAGCACAGCGTTGAGGGCCTTCAAAATGACCAATGCGCGCCATGATGGAGATCAAAGTGTTACTAGGGGTTTAGCGCGGTTTTCCCCAGGGTCAGAGTTCAACCAATTCGCGTGAAGATGCAAGTGTATGGTCGCTCAAACGCTTGCAGAGGCAGCTGGCATGGGGTGAAGTGGAAGTCCGAACTGGAACCAATTGAACACGGCTGTTCCCTTCTTCATATCAGTCCCTCAACATCAAGATGATCCCATTTACAGCTATGTGTGACGATCGCACAAGGGCCTCGGCGCCATCGGGCTCTTGGCGCATGAACTGCATCAGGCACCATGATGGCAACAGGCACCCCTGTTCACAAAAAGCAGGCCCCGCTGCAGGCACTCGAAGCCCACAGTTGGCAACAGCAACAGATAGCATCAGCAAACCAAAGTGCAAGACGCGTGTTTGCATGATCCCCCAGCTGCAACTGCAACCTTTGCCTGGAGGGGTTGTTCCCAGCAGCAGGACACATGTCCCCTGAGTCCTGCATTTGTCTGTACTGTAACAGCAACGTACACGCTGCTGCCACAGGCAAAGTAGTGTCTCACTTCTGCAAGTGCTGGTGTCGGCTGGTGCCTTCTGGGTGTAGCTGGCTTTTTGAACTGCCACTCTTGCTGCCGCTGCAGCTGCAGATGTGCCTCAAGTCATCGGCCTGTGAAACTAGCCTGACTGACTGTCACAGCTGCAGCTCAATGCCGATCCTGTAATGTTTTGCGCATTAGCCACACTGTTCACAGTGGCACGTTGCCAACATGCTGCAATGCACAGCATAACCAACCTGCACCCATAACCACCAATACAAACCCCAGCAGCAGCAGGACAGTACACTATGACACCAGCTTGTCCACCCCAGCCCTCCAGCAGCGGTACAACAATACACCATGGTGTGAGCACCACCACAGCCTGATACCAGACTCGGTGAGTTGTACAGGCTTACACTTGTTGACTGCAAAAGCTTGGTCAAACAAAATCCCCCGCCAGCAGTACAATACCCCATGACATGATCCCATTGTGGCTGCTTCCTCAGCAGCAGTCCCTGCATCCCACCACAGCACAGATGCACTCAACACACCGACGACATTGATGCACTGACAACCAGACATGCAGGTTGCAGTCCTATACAGCAGCAGTCAAGCATACCTGCACAGCGCAGATGCACTCAACACACTCACGCTATCGATGCATCAAAAATGCGCCAGCAGAAAGGTCCCGCCCTTGCCTTGAAAGCATGGTGTACAGCGGAGCTACAGGGCAAGGGATAGAGGGGTTGGAGGGCAGGGATAGTACCCAGGATGGTGACAACAAGCACACACGACTGCGGTGTATGTGGCCAGCCGGTAGGGGATGCACCCCCCCTTGGTGGGGGGCACTCAAACAAACAACAGCACACAGGCAGCCCATCGCCCCACAGAAAACCAACAAACATCACCACCCCTTACACCCCCTCAGCTCCCCAACCGCTTCCTCAGCAATGCCGCCGCAGCTCGTGCAAGCAGCACCGACATCGGCACCTCACCCTCCCCATCCCTACTGCCACCCCCCTCCCTGCTACCCCCTAGCTGCCTCCCCCTCTGCTGCTGCTGCCGTTGCTGTGCTGCCACCGCCTCTCGCAACGCCCTCACCACAACCAAAACCCCAGCCGCCACCGCCGCCCCCCAAACCCCACCCAGCAGAGGCACCCACGCCCCCGGCAGCCTAAACCCCATGAGGCTGGTCCACTGGGTTAAACCCTGGTGGCCCCACAGCAGCTGCTGCAGGGTGAAGGGCAGCAGTACAGCAAGCTCGAAGAGCCGCTGCCAGTGCCAGTGCTTGTGCCTGTTGAAGAGCGTTGCTGCACAGAAGAGGCCAAAGAGGGCTGCGGTTGCTGCACACCCCTGCAGGGGGGCACGACGAGGGAGCAGCAGCGCACACGAGCAGGCACCGCCTGCGTCGGCAGCAGCAGCAGCAGCAGCAGCAGCAGCAACAGCAGCAGCAGCAACAGCGGCACTAAACAAGATGTGCGCAGGTACCTGAGGATGTTGATGTGTGTCTGTGAATGGGTGAGTTGGAGGTACCTGTTGCCACTGTTACTGTTATTGCACTGGAAATCTTGCAGTGCCTCACTAGCCCAAACAGCAGTCACTGCCAGGCCGCAGCACTACTGAAAATACAGCCAGCCTCGCCATCGTCCCCACATGAAGCTGCTGCTGCTGCTGCTGCTGCTGCCCATACTACTGAATTACACCTTCAGAAAAAAACACTACTCAAATATAGCCAGCCTCGTCATTGTCCCCGCCTGAGGCAGCTGCTTGCTGGTGCCGCCCCCTAACAGCACGTCAGCCCGCCCGCCAGTGCACAGTCAGCCTCATTATGCTGCCGCATTCTCTCCCAGCAACCCATCGCAAGCCCCCCCCCCCCTCCGACCACCATCATCGGGCCTCACCTACTGCTGACGGCGTCTCATCATGCTTCTGCATTGTTGGCCAGCAACACATGCCCCCCCCCCCCCCCCCCACACACCCATCATTTGAGCGAAACCACCCCCCACCCCCACCACACCACCGCCATTGGTCCCCCCTCACCTACTGCTGACGGCGTCTTATCATGCTACAACGCAACGCCTGCAGCCCCCCCCCCCCCCCCCCCCCCCCCCCCCCCGACCCGACCCGACCACACCACCACCATCAGGCCCTCTTCACCGGCACAGGTACAGTATTTGGCACAGCACTTCCCCGTGCACGCAGGGGGGGGGGGACCCCAAGGGAGCCACTGGCAAGGGCTCAGGAGGCAACTGAAAATGGCAGTTTTGAAAACTCACCTACTGCTGACAGCACGTAGGTCAGCCACAGCGCCCCACTGCCTTCAGTATTCTCCACGACCCGGCCAAACATGTAGCCGAAAAATAGGTTGCGCGCGAGCAGAGCGCTGCTGCTGCTGCTGATGGCGTCAGTGAGGGGGCACAACAGCCTCACAAGCCAGCTGCTGCTGCTGCTGCTGCTGATCTGATCCAGCGATAGCAGCTTCAAGAGCCCACTGCTGCTGCTGCTGCTGCCGAGGAGGGGTGTGTTGGTCAGAAGCCATACGGCCAAGAAGCAACAGAGGAGGGCGTGAATGGCTTGAAAGGGAAGTTGGCTGCTGCTGCTGCTGCTGCTGCTGCTGCTGCTGCTGCTGCTGCTGCGCCGGGGTGATGGGCCTACAACGTGTGCAGGGACGGGCAGATGAGGATGGGTGGGGGAGGACAGAGGCAAAAAGGGCTGTCTTGGGACTTTGAATTCATGCTGTCATGGATGGTCCTGTACGGCCCACTGCTGCTGCTGCTGCTGCTGCTGCTGCTGAGGAGGGTTGTGTTGGTGAGGAGCCACACGGCTAGGAAGCAGCAGAGGAGGGCGTGAATGGCTTGAAAGGGCAGTTGGCTGCTGCTGCTACTGCTGGTGCTGTGCCGGCTTGATGGGCCTGTGTGGTGTGCAGGGAGGGGGCAAATGAGGGTGGGTGGGGGGAGCGCAGAGGCATAAATGGCATTATGGTCTTGGGACTGTACATTTTTGGGGGAGTATGTTACATGGACATTTTCGCCAAACAACAATGGCATTGCCCACCAGGATCGAGCCAGGTGAACCTCATAAGTTGTCTCCCCTGCGGTGGTTTGCACCACCTACACCGGGTTGACCAAAGAAGGCAGAACCACCAGAATTGCAGCAAGTGCCAGCCATGCTAGGAACCTATTGTGTGCAGAGATGAGGGCAGGCAACTATACCAGTGTGGACACAAGAAACAGAACAAAGTCAGTCAAATACCCATAGTAAGGCCAAGCAAGCGTGCTCTGCGCACTTTCATTTTGTACAAAGTGTGTGCCAGGGCCGACTGTTCGGCATGTTGAAACACAGTAGCAACACAATCTTGGTCACCCAACTGGACTGAAGCCGGGTCAGCAAAGGCTGGCTTTTTGCTGTCATGGATGGTCCTGTATGGCCCACTGCTGCTGCTGCTGCTGAGGAGGAAGGGTGTGTTGGTGGGGAGCCATACGGCTAGGAAGCAGCAGAGGAGGGCGTGAATGGCTTGGAAGGGAAGTTGACTGCTGCTGCTGCTGCTGCTGCTGCTGTGCCGGTGTGATGGGCCTACATCAAGTGCAGCAGCGGGCAGATGAGAGTGGGTGGGGGAGGGCGGGGGCATAAGTGGCATCAAGGTCTTGTGACTGTAGATTCATGCAGTAACGGATGGTGCTGTATGGCCGACTGCTGCTGCTGCCGAGGAGGGGTGTGTTGGTCAGAAGCCATAGGAAGCAGCAGAGGAGAACGTGAATGGCTTGGAAGGGAAGTTGACTGCTGCTGCTGCTGCTGCTGCTGCTGCTGCTGCTGCTGTGCCAGTGTGATGGACCTACATCGTATGCAGCAGAGGGCAGATGAGGGTGGGTGAGGGAGGGCGGGGGCATAAAGGGCATTAATGTCTTGTGGGATAGTCATGGGGCCTGTGGCATAGTTATGGGCGCTGTGAGATAGTTGTGCGCCCTGTGGGATAGTTATGGAGCCTGTGAGATAGTTGTGCGCCCTGTGAGATGGTCATGGGCCCTGTGAGATAGTCATGGGGCCTTTGGGAAAGTCATGGGCCCTGTGGGATAGCTATAGAGCCTGTGAGATAGTTGTGCGCCCTGTGAGATGGTCATGGGCCCTGTGAGATAGTCATGGGGCCTTTGGGAAAGTCATGGGCCCTGTGGGATAGCTATGGAGCCTGTGAGATAGTTGTGCGCCCTGTGAGATGGTCATGGGCCCTGTGGGTATACCCTCAATGAGCCCTGGGCTCGCTGGCTATGGTGGTGTCGAGGTTGGGACTATGTCCCCAACACCTGCACTGTTCTGTACTGATAGGAGTGACCTGCTGCTGGGGTGAGATACAGCACTTGGCGCGTTGCAAAAGTCTGGCTGCACCCACAGTAAAAGATCACTAGCGGCACTCAGCACCATCTGTGCTCATCACTGCTTGGGGAGTGTTCACCACATGCATGATAGCCAGAGTGAGCTTGGCGGGGCATCAATGAATCACTGTTACACCTTTGTTACACCTTTGTAACGACTACTGCTGCCTTACCATCAGGACCTCGCCTGATCCCCCTTTCAGTCTAATTTCAGGGACCAAAAAGGCTCATAGGGCATGTAACAGCAACTGACATATACTGGAGAACCTAAGAGGCTCACCAGCTAAGAACCTCACCTGCAAAAAGGTACTTGTCGGCCATCTGTGAGAGCTGCTGCCATATTTCATCCTCCCTGCTGCTTGAACCCCCACCACCAGCACCACCCTTGCTGCCTCCAGGCCCTCCACCCCCAGCTGCTCCTGCTGCTGTGATCAGACAGCGTTGTTGGTGTCTCGCAGCTGCTGCTGCGGCGGGTGGTGAGAAGGGCGCATGTGTGCTGCTGCCCCGCCACTCACATGGCGTGCTGAGCTGGCGCATAAGGATGGTCCTGCCCTTGCTGCTGCTTAAAGATGCTGCTTGAACGGCGAGAGATGGTGAATGGAGACGTGGGACTGCATGCCGCTGCAGCGCTTGTGATGGGTGCGGCATGTGAGAGGTGTGTGGGGCCCCTATGGGGCAGGAGGGGGGCAGGGGGCAAGAGTTGTCGCGACTCGAGAGCCTGGACGACAGGTTTGCGCTGTGTAACACGTCACCACGAAGAATCCATGGAGTGATCGGCTGCGTCTCCTTTCTCTTCAGCTGCGTCAAGTTCAGATCACTATGAAAAGTCAAGTCTGCCTGAAACCTGCAGGTTGGCAGCTTTCAAGTGCAAGTTATGTGACTCTTTTAATTTTATCCTGATTGGTTCTTGTGTCTCAGCAGCTTACAGCTGCTCGCTCCTGCATGCTGTTGCCAGATTTGCTGATGGCACTGTGCTGCCAGCATGATGTCTGGTTGAGTGATCCCCGCAAAAAGACTACATAACGACTGTACTGAAATCATTGGTTGTATTCAGAAGGGGCTAGTGTGTAACGAACACGGCTGGGGTCGTGCTCAGCACACCATAGTAGCAGTAGCAGACACCCATAGTAGCAGTAGCAGTGGGTGTGGGCCACCTCCCAGGATGACAGAACACATCGCTGCTGACGATGTTGCGGGCGCAACAGTAGCTCCAGACGCTATTGGGATGGATGGAGTGACTACCCAGGCAGCCAACGGCACAGCACATCCAGAGGATGCCGCCGCCCCAGCAGCAGCAACAGGTAGGGGCGCCACAGTTCCACAGCACTACTGCAAGAGTTCTCTGTCCGTTGGTAATACGTTTCACAACACCCAGCATCACAAACAGTCCAGCTGCTCTGTGAGGCCGTGCTGTGGCCATTGCTGCATGCAACAGCAGCGGATAGAGGGCAGGAAGGGGGGGGGGGGGCATGCAGCAGGACCGAGTCTCGACTTACCCTCTGTGGCTGTCCTGTACCTCAAAAGGACGGTGCGTGTTCTAAGAACACATGATCAGGACTCTTCTAGACATCCCTCCTGCCAGCTTCAAACTCTTCTTGGGTCTGAAGCTGACAGGAGAGATGTCACAACGAGTCTTGATCATGTTTTCCTGGCACCATCACCAGCACCTGAGAGCAGATGTGACCCTTCATCCGCAGCCAACCCTACCCAAAGGGTGTTGGCCATATAAGATACATATGTAGCAAGCATAATATGAACATGCAAGTCACATGCAATCAATCCTTGCAGGCACACTAAACGTTGCAGGACAAGGATAGACAAATCGGGTGCTGTGTGCTGACATGTCTCTTGTTGTGCTGACGTTGTCTGTCCTGCAGAGGTCTCACAGCCCGAAAACCCTCTGCTCACAAAGCTGCAGGAGTCATGGGCTGAGGTGCAGGACAACTCCTGTGCTGACAACTTCAGCACATGGGCCAACCTGGTCAGCACAGCAGAGAAACTGGTGGGTCCTGCAGCTGATGGTGTCCTGGAGTGTACTGCTGTTCTTGTGCTGTGCTGTGCTGAGGCGTGCTTTGCTGAGATGCGCTGTGCCTTTTGGGTTGGTGGGGGGGGGGGGGGCTGCAGACCTCACATATTGCTGCAAGCATATGCTTGCTGCAGCTCAGAATCAAACTGCATCACTTTCTGTCATGCTTCACAGGACGATCTGCAGCAGCTGCGCAAAGCCTACGATGCATTCCTCGAACGCTACCCCCTCTGCTACGGCTACTGGAAGAAATATGCAGAAGCGGAGAAGCGCCATGCAGCCGATAGCGCAGCAGCAGATCCAGCAGCAGCTGCTGCTGCTGGCGGCGGCGGTCCAAGCAGCAGTAGCAGCAGCAGTACGGAGGCAGCAGCGGCGGTGTACCAGCGGGGTGTGGCAGCTGTGCCGCACAGTGCAGAGCTCTGGGTTGCGTATGCTGCGCTGTTGCAGGGCAGCGATGCACCTTCAGACGCTGTGCGCAGGTGGGTTCTTGGCTTGCATGCTCCTCGGCTTTGCTGTGTGTGGACTTTTCAACTTCCACTTGGGGCAGTATTGGCAAGGGGGACAACGCGGTTGCAATGCGAACATGCATGTGTGGTTGAACTTTACAGACGACCAGTGCCACCTTCTCCACGGCTCATCAGGCGAGGTAAGGCACACATGCAGTGCACAACACACCGTCAACATCCCCTGTGCATCGTGCCGCCGCTGCTGTCTTCCCGCCTTTTGTGTCTGCCGCCGCAGTGTGTACGAGGCTGCTGCTGCTGCTGTTGGCAGCGACTACACCTCAGGTCTGCTGTGGGACAAGTACCTGGCCTATGAGGCCACACAGGGGGTGCCCTCGGCTGTAGCAGCACTGTATGCACGAGTGCTCAAGTGCCCTGTGAAGGACTTGGACAAGTACCACACAGGGTGAGAGCGGGCGAGCGGGCACACTCAAAACTTCCTGATGTGTTTGGTTTTGACAGTAGTATAGCAGAGGGTCATGCTGTCATGGGTGGTGCATGTCTACTGCAGAGGGGCGGGGTGGGTGGGTGGGTGGGCGGGTGGGTTGAGCGGCGCGGCGCGGGGGGGGGGGGGGGGAGGGGGGGGGGCTGCTCGGTTGCGGCACTGTATGCACGAGTGCTCAAGTGTCCAGTGAAGGACCTCGACAAATACCACACAGGGTAAGAGCGGGCACAGTCAGTCTTCATCATGGCGCAAGCGTTTGGGACGGGTGGGTGTATGCCAGACATGGTGGCGGTGGTGGTCACCCATGGCTGGTTGGGTTTTGCCCCTGGGGGACAGCACACCACGAGGATTCTGCGGGTGTGCAGCCCAACCATGCCTCCAGGCGCGTTGCTGCCCCCCCCCCTCTCCTTGGCGCAGCTGTCAGTGCTGATGTCGGTGCACTGTTGACTTGGCCTGAAGTGAATGTGTGTCTATGTATGTGTGTGCAGGTTTACCAACTTGCCTCTAGCCACACTGCTGCCCCCCCTTCTTTGGTGCAGATGTCAGTGCTGACAACAGTGCCTTATCGGATCGGAATGAAACGTATGTGTGTGTATGTGTGTATGTGTGTGCAGGTTGACCAACTATGCCTCTAGCCGCACTGCTGCTGAGCTGCTGCCTGAAGACACCACAGCAGCAATTAAGGCACAGCTGGAGCAGCAGGCAGCAGCAGCGGCAGAGGCCAAAGCAGCAGCAGATGCAGAAGCCAAAGCAGCAGCAGAAGCAGCAGCAGCCGCCGCGGCAGCACAGCAGCAAGGTGAGGATGCTGTCATGCAAGCAGACTCAGCTGCAGCAGCAGATGGCGCTGCAGCAGAAGCAGCAGCAGCAGGCACAGAGGCAGCAGCAGCAGCAGAGGGTGCGGAGAGTGGCGGCCCAACAGAGGGAGCTGCAGACGTGGAAATGGCAGAGGCACCACCAGCAGATGCAGCAGCAGCAGCAGCAGCAGCGACAGCAGCAGCGGACCCACCAGCAGCGACAGCGGCAGTAGTGGAGTCGACAGCTACTGCTGCTACTGCTGATGACGAGCAGCCGGCAGCAGCGGCAGCAGCAGCGGCAGCAGCAGCAGAGCCAGCAGCAGTGCAACCTGCAGCCATCGACGATGCTGCGATCAAGGCAGCATGGCTGGCACAGCAGGTAATGTAGGGGGGGGGGTAAATGGGAGACGGGGCGGGGGGGGGGGGGGGTATGGGGGATCGCCCCCTCGATGTCTGCGACTAACAGCACCAGTCAAGGGTCTCCCGGGAGGAGGAAATGGTCACCCCTACCCGCGCTTTCTTGTGCAACAGCAGCAAAGCCACAATGCTACACAAGGACGCAGTCGCCACACATCAATAGCATTATTTATTGGGATGGAGCCATCTGAAACCCTAAGGACGGTCTATATACTTGGACCTCCATCGCGTGTTGTACACCAGATAACAGCCTCAAGAATCAGTCAGACTTTGGCAATCCCGTCAGTGTAGCGCTGCTATGGCTGGCTGCACCACAGCTGCTCACATGGCTCCAGGAACAGGGATGCTCTCCGGTAACGTATGTGGTTGAGGACTTGCACCCAAGCTGCATATGTACTGAGCAGAGATGTTATGTTTGTCAACCTTGCGGTTGGGCTACTTGCCGATTGGCCCTTTCTCTGCCCTGCAGGAGGCAGCGTACCAAGCCACAAAGCAGCAGCTGACATGTCTAGCTGCATCCGCTCCACCATAATGACATGTTTGTCAACCTTGCGATTTTTTCTGCCTCTGCTCAACAGGAAGCCGCGTACCAAGCCACAAAGCAGCAACTGGCAGCGATCTCAGGGTTTGGGGGTGCCAACCACATGATGTTTTGTCATCTAACGGTCAGGGTTGGGGTATTTTGACCCGTCCTTTCTGTATGCTGCAGGAGGCATCATACCAAGCCACAAAGCAGCAACTGGCAGCTATCTCAGGGTTTGAGGGACCCATCCGCCGGCCCTACTGGCACCATAAGCCGCTGGACGCCGCACAGCTGCAGAACTGGGTGGCTTACCTGGACTGGCAGCAGCAGCAGCAGCAGCAGCAGCAGCAGCTGGGGGATGTGGAGGCAACGCGGCGGCTGTTTGAGAGGTGCCTAGTGCCTTGCGCTAACTACCCAGGTGGGTGGGCCCCTTCCCGTGCTGGCTGCGTCGTGTCTGTAGGCGGAGACAGTTGCCGCGTACCTGCTTGCGTACTCCATCGTAACATTCTTCAACTGCTGCGCGCTGACTGACCTGCCGGCTCTTTCCACCAACTTGCTCAGGCCAGCCACCCACCTGCTCTCCCACTCACACGTTTTTTTTTGCCAAGGGGGGCGCACCCCCCACCGCCTGGCCACACACGACTCGGTCAGTTGCCTGACTGCCGGGGGCCGGAGGCTAAGCCTTACCGATGAGGGACGCCACACGCCTTATATCCAGGAGGTGCCCAGTGCCCGGACCAAACTCGCATGGGAGTCAAACCCATACACCCCTACGTGTACTGCAGCATTTAGGCCATGCACACGCGACTGAGAACAGCCGTCCCATTAAAGGGCTTTCGGTGGGTGGACTCACACGTTTGCCGCCCCACTCACACTGCTTTACTTGTCATGTGTAGAGTTCTGGATCCGGTACGTGCTCTGGTGTGAGGCACAGGCAGAAACCACCAGCAGCAGCAGCAGCACACTTGCAGCAGAGGCGGTGCTGTCCCGCGCTGTGGGCACCTTCTGCCGCAAGTGCCCTAGCCCCCCCCCCTCTCTTCACTCATTCACCACTCACTCACTCACCTGCACACTTACTCACTCACTCTCACTCACTCGCACCCTCACCCTTTCAATGCTGCCTGTAATGATCGTCCAGAGTTCTGGATCCGCTATGTGCTCTGGTGTGAGGCACAGGGAGACGCCAACAGCAGCAGCAGCAGCAGCACACTTGCAGCTGAGGTCGTGCTGTCCCGCGCTGTGGGCACCTTCTGCCGCAACCACCCTGGACTTGCGATATTTGCTGCGCGGTTTTATGAGGGGTGTGGCGATGCAGCAGCGGCAAGGGCGCAGTACCAACAGCTGGTGACAAAATTGGCACCTGGGTTGATCGAGGTGGGCGGCAGGTTGTGTGTGCCTGGTTGTGGGTGGCAGAGATGGTGCGTTGGTTGCCGGTGTGCTTGCTTCCACTTTGCTTCTGCATCTCCGCGGCTGCGCACAGGCTGTGGTTGCGCACACAAACTCGGTGAATGCCACGCACGGTGTGCCACCTCACCCACTTTGCTTTTCTGTCCCTGCCGCTGCTGCTGCTGCTGCTGCTGCTTGTTGTCTGTCGCTGCTGCTTGCTGCTGCTGCTGCTGTTGCTGCTGCGCACAGGCTGTGGTTGCGTACGCCAACTTTGAGCACCGCACCGGTGGGCCCTCGGCAGCACAGGCCGTCTACGAACAGGCGCTGGCCAGCAGCAAGGAGCAGCAGCAGCAGCAGCAGCATGAGGAGGAGGGCAAGGCAGGCGGGGCTGCAAAGAGCGGCAGCAGCAGCAGCAGCAGAGGGTTCTTGCATGTGATGTATGCCAACTTCTTGCGACAGGTATGTTGGGGCTATGGGTGGGGGGGGGGGTGGGGGACTCAAAGTCAGAGTGACTGAGGTGGCCTGAGGTGCAGGGATGCAAATGCCGCCCTGGCTTCCTCATGTGTAGTGACTCCGATCAAGCACTGCACTAACTGTGCTTTGCTGTGATGTACGCTACCGTACTGTACTGTAATGCACTGTAATGCACTGTACTGCACGGCACCATACCATACCGTACCGTACCGTACCGACTGCACTGTGTCTGGTTGGCTCTACATTAGCCCGGCTGCGGAAGGTGTCGCGTTTCCCTGGACGGAGTGCAAAAGAGCGGGGGGTGCCCTTGTCCCGTGTGCGTTGCTCAGCGTTTTTGCTGAGCCAATGACTGTAACCGTAACTGTAACTGTAACTTACAGTGGTTGTGACAGCACAATCCTTGTCATTCATAAGTGTCATTCATAAGTGTCATTCATAAGTGTCATTCATAAGTGTCATTCATAAGTGTCAAGGGATCGGGGGCTGATGAGCATCTACATTGGTCCCCGTATTTGTTGAACCCCTGCTTACTGCTGCTGTTCCTCCCTGCTGCTGCTGCTGCTGCTGCTGCTGCTGCTGCTGCTGCTGTTGCTGCTGCTGCTGCTACTGCAGGTCGTTGGTGACATTGGTGCTGCGCGTGGCGTGCTGCAGTCGGGTCTGGCCCTGCACCCCGACTGCAAGGAGCTGTGGGAAGGGGCACTGTGGTTTGAGGAGACACTGCCAGGTGCGTGTGTTGTGTGTGTGTGTGGGGGGGGGGGGGGGTCACATGTCTGCTGGACTAGGGAGGGGTCAAAGCAGAAGCAGGGATTGCACAGGATACGCAAGCAGCTACGCTGCTACTGAACCCAGCGACGTAATGGAAAGCCAGATCCTTTGCAGTAAGCACAGTGGCGGGAGCAGACAGCACCGAAACGACGGTACCCGCCGTCACAGCACATAGGAGACTGTTTGGAAGGAGGGGAGGAGGGGGTCCAGGCGGCACCAACTGGCGGTCAGTCAGTCAGTGTTTGTTACAAAGAGGCCTCAAGGACCCAGCCAATCCGATGCAAGCCCCGGGACCCAATCCATGTCCCGCCCTTGTAACTCAAGGCGCCACCAATTCTACTCAAGACAGCTCAGTCAGTCAGTCAGTGTTCGTTACAAAGAGGCCTCAAGGACCCAGCCAACCCGATGCAAGCCCCGGGACCCAATCCATGTCCCGCCCTTGTAACCCAATGCTCACTCACTCACTCACTCATTGTGCGTTACATTGAGATCCCCGAAAGACCCAGCCCACACCATGTAAGCTCAGGGACCCAAACCATGTCCCTCCAAGGCTGCCACACTCCTGCTGCGCCGCCAGCAGTGCTGGCTTGATGTTTGCCGCCTACATGTTGTACATATCAGCCCTTATAGCTCAGTGGGAGAGCACAGCACTTGTAATGCTGGGGTCCGTGGTTCAATCCCGCGCGAGGGCAGCCACTATGCAGTCTGCTGCAGCAGATGCCAGTATGTGGGTGTTGTTGTTTGCAGCTGCATCCACACAGTGGCCGGGTCGGTCAAGAGATGTCTAATCATGTGCTTTACTGGTTGGGAGACAGTCATCTCAGGCACAGCTGCGGCTGTTTCATCAGCCAGCGTGCGAGACAGGTTTTGGTGGTTTCACGCTGGGAGTGGTTGTGATCCTTGGGCTGTGTTTTGAATCGGTATGATGTCATAAAGAGCCCAAACTGTGGAAATACGGTGATATCTTTTGGAGTCATGGGTGTGCTGCGGTGTGCCGTGCTGTTGTGATGGTCGCTAGCGACATTTGCGTCAATGTCCACGCAACGCCCATGCCCTTCTTGCACATCGCCCAAGCATGCAACAGGGGATGTTGGAACAACCATGTGACAGTGTGCTGTGCCGTGCTGTGCCGTGCTGTGTCGTGCTGTGTGCGCAGGTGCAGACCGGGTTGAGAGAGTGCTCGCCTTGTATGACCAGCTGCTGAAACCTAAGGCAGCAGCAGTGGCCAAGCAGCAGCAGCAACAGCAGGACGGCAGCACCAGCAGCGGTCAACCTGCAGCACCAGCAGCAGTGGCAGCTGCACAGGAGGACGGCAGCAATGCGGCTCCTGAGGCAGCAGTCAACGACTCAAAAGATCCAGCAGCAGCAGCAGCAGCAGAAGCAGGCGTGTTGCCAGATGATGTTTTAGAAAGTCTGAGTGAGCGGTGTGTTGAGTTTGCAGACATGTATGCTGACCTCAAAACCCTACAGGGGGTTCAAAGGCGGCATTTGCAGCTGTTCCCCTCCCAGCAGCCGCCATTGCTGCCAGGCAGCGGGACTCAGCCGCCGGCGGCTCGGCCACTGCTGCCACTGCTGCCGCTGCTGCTGCTGCTGCTGCTAATGGCTATGCAAAGCCTGATGCGGCAGCAGTGGCAGCAGGGGCAGCTGCTGCTGCAGCAGCAGACCATGCTGCGTATGGGGCAGCAGCAGCAGCAGGAGGGTACTACCCACCCCCGCCTGGCGGGTATTACCCCCTTCTCACTACCCTCCCCATGGGGGGTACGGCCCTCCCCACCATTACGGCCCGCCTCCACATCACTATGGGCACCATTACGGTTATGGAGGCTATGGGGGGTACTGAAAGTACTGAACTCACCTCGTCCAGTGGTGTGTGTGTGGGGGTGGGGTGGGGGGGGGGTGGGGGGGGGGGGGGGATCATGTGTGGTGTTTGTTGAATCTGCAGCAGCGCCAGTGTTGGAGAGCTGCAGTGTTGGATGGAGGCTGCAGCAGCACTGCTGCTGCAGGGAGCTGCAGGGTAGAATTGCAACGGGAGGTGTATCAGCATGAGAGGCTCTGGGCATCTAGGTGAAACAGCCTCTGCGCTGTCTTCAGCCTGCTATGTTGCAGCTGGACGGGGCACGTGCCGGCAAGGGGCATGCAGTAGCAGCTGCAGGTGATGCTGCCTGGTGCTGTGGTGGTGTTATACAATGCTCGAGGCGCAAGTTTTGATGCACTCTGCAGGGCGTACTGGCGTGCATTTTCAGCATAGCTGGCAGGTGCCGTATTACAAGGCAAGTTATCCTGCAGGGTGAGACTCTGTTTGAACTTTGAGAGGCGTAAATTAGGACTGTGTAGCTACATGCCGTTGATCCAGACCCCAAGCTCTCACACTTCTGAGAGGACAAGGTCATGAGGAGGATCAGCAACCAGGTTTTAGACCAGGTCCCACACGATCATCAGCCTTGTACAAGATGTAGCGTGTGTCTGCAGAAATCAATCATTACGTAAGGCAGCATACGTACAGCGATCTCGCTCACAGCGATCTCGCTCGCAAGTCAGAACACACGTGGTCTGTACACCCATCGGATAGCATACAACACTCCGCGGTTGGTCATTCGTAGATCGCGTCATTGATAGTGGAAACATAAAGATTCATGCTTGTTCAGCACCAGCAGTGCCAGCAGGCAGTAAGGGAGCAGCAGTTTGCCAGAGCAGTGTCACCAGCTGGGACCAAAGGGTCACTTGGGGTGCCACACCGCAACCTACGCAACACCCAGGCAAGCAGGAGCTCTGGTGCATGGCCAAACATGCATTGTGTGATTCACTGCATCACACAACTGACAAACTGCCTCTGGAGGTTCTGGGGGCTAGATTCTACTGTTGTTGCTAGTCTCAGCCTCAGGCCCCTAAGCCCTGGACAGCTCACATCCTGTCCCATCAGCAGGTTCTGATATAGAACTTCACCACCCAGCACACTGAGCAGCTGTCAGCACTTGTGCCACGTAAATGTGTCTGAAACTCTGCACAGAAGCCCTCCAACATGCATGATAACACCGCCACCTACGCAAAAGCCAGGCAAGCAGAAACTGTGGTGCAAAGTCAAACGTCCCTTGTATGATGCAATGCATCACACAGCTGCCTCATGTGGCTCTTGAGGCTAGATCCTGTTGTGGCAGATCTCAGCCTTTGGTCCCAACAAGGCTCTGAGCCAGCTGCCCTGATACAGCTCCCCTCCTGTCCCATCAGCAGGTTCTGGTAAGAACCATCACCAGGCAGCGTACTGAGCAGTTTGATTTGTGCCAGGTATATGTGCATGAAAGTCTGCGCAGCCTGCTAGTGGGGGCCTCCTGGCATGATGTCCACTTGATGCAAATGGCTGCCGCAGATGGCGCGTGCTGCCCCGGCGAGCCTGTCCCATCCCCTCCCCCCACCCCACACACACCACCACTACCACCACCACCTTCACACCCCTTATCATTCTCCCCCCCCCCCCCCCCCCCTCCCTCACCATCCTTGCCCTCCTACCACCTTACTCGAACTGCCGCAGATGGCGCGTGCTGCCCCGACGAGCCTGTCTCATCCCCTCCCCCCACCCCCACCCCCACCCCACCCCACACACACACACCACCACCACACACCACCACACACCACCACCACCGCCACCACCACCTTCACACCCCTCACCCCCCCCCCACACACACACACCATCTCCCCCCCCCCCCCCCCAAAACCACCTTGCTCAACTGCCGCAGATGGCTCGTGCTGCTCCAGCGAGCCTGTCGCTGCTTGAGACTGAGGATGCGGTGAAGTATGCTCAGCTAGCCAGGATGGCGTATGAGAAGAATGAGACAGAGGTGCGAGGATGGGGGGGGGGGGGACAGAAGTATGTCAATGGGGGGCCGGGTGTAGGGGGAGGTACAGGGGGGCGCAGAGATGTGATGATGGGGGGGGGGGGTGCAGGAGGTGTATAAGAAGGTCAAGACAGGGGTGTGAGGATGGGGGCCGGACATGGGGGGAGAGGGGGGACTTCCCCTGAAGGGAGAGGGAGAGGGAGTGAGAGAGAGGGTGGCAGAGGGGGGAGATCACTGGCAACAGCGACGCTGTGTATTGGCACTAAGCAAGTCAGCAGCAATCTGGGTTATGTGTGCCCCTGCAATGCGCTGCTGCGACGGGCGCATGCACACATGCACACACCTCTCAACCTGCCGTCTCAGCAACGTCTGAACTCAAGAATGTTGTTGTCAACAAAAAAATGCTGCTGTCACAATTGTGCATGCAGGTGCTGAAGAACCTGAAAGATTTCCAGTCCCTGCCCGGCGTAACACCCTTTGCTGGATTGCAGCCGCAGGACCTTACTGTGATTGATTACAAGACCACACTGTTTGACAGCATCCTGCCTGGCAAGCTGCAGACAGACACAGAGGTGGGGGGGGGGGGGGGAGGTCTGGTTGCGTGCGCGTGAGTGCGCATGCAGCATGTGTTTGCGTGTGTGCGCATACGTGCATGCGTGCGTGTATGTGCACGTCTATTAGAATAACGAAAATGCAGTAGAATCACCGGCTGAAGTGGGTGGGGGTGTGTATGTCAGTCCGCGCAGCTGCTGGCGTATTCCATATTACCACAAACTCCCTGTCTGCCCATATGTCTGCGTGCAGGTGTTGTTCATCCGTGTTCCTGGCAAGGGCTTTGACAGGGAGCCCCTGGCAGCCGAGGGAGACCAACTCATTGTGGCATTCAGGTACGTGTGGGGACAACACACGCACAGGGTTTAGGGTTTGGGTTTGAATTTACAGTTAAGGGTTTGACAGGGAGCCATTGGCAGCTGAGGGGGACCAACTCATTGTGGCATTCAGGTAGGTGTGGGGCTGTCATCACTGCACATGACTGTCCTGTCACAGAGCTACTGCAGATGATCTCAAAGAGTGACATGCCAGCAATGAATGAATCCACTCTCAACAGCTAATCCTCCCCCCCGGGGGGTTTAGGGTTTATGCCTAAAACCCTTAGCCCCCGGCCCCAAGAACGGACGACCCTCCGAGGACGATCCCAGATCCCTGCAGGTGTCCGGCATCACTGCGCATATCTGCTCTGTGGAGAGTACCAGTGATGAAACGTTGACTTGCATCCACTGTCCCCCCCCCCCCCCCCCCCACAGTTGAGGCCCTTCTGTCCCACATCACCGCATGCTGCCTCATTCCTGTAGGGGCACTGAGTTGGGTATGATGGACGGCGTTGGCTCTGATGTGTTAACAGACATACGGGCTTTCAGGAGCAGCATTCGGGACATGAAGGGCCTGCCCCCCGGCACACTGGACGAGCCAGAGTATACAGATATGCAGGTGGGCGGGGCGGGGGGGGGGGGGGGGGAAGCAGGCAGGGGGGGGGGGGCGCTGCTTTTGGGGGGCGAGGGGTATGAAGGGGCAGGGTAGCGAGCACTTGAGACATGAAGGGCCTGGAGCCTGGCACACTGGACGGGCCAGAGTATAAAGATATGCAGGTGATCTGTGGGTGGGGGGGGGGGGGGGCGTGGAAGCACAGAAAGGTTGGAAGGAAGCACCCTCCCCCACAAACGGATCAAAAATGAGCGTGGGCATTGGTGGTTGCTTCTTGGTTGGGGGCTTTTTTTGTGGGGGAGGGGTATGAAGGGGGGGGGGGGGCGAACACTTGGGACATGAAGGGCCTGATGCCCGGCACACTGGACGGGCCAGAGAAGATGGGCTGGGGGCTGGGAGGATGAAATGGGTGGAGGGGAGCATGGAACCACGAGGCCAGGTGCACTGTGGCCTGTCACCAGCGTCAACGGCTGCTGTCACACCAATCCAAAACGCCACCTTGAACACTTATCAAGCTCGATTGTCTGCAGGTGCACAGTGGCCTCCAAACACGCTTCATTTTATCTTATCGTTGATGTGACGCCCATCGGAACTGATGACATCCTGTCATGTAATACGCATTATCTTGCTAGCAAGCGCTGCCTGCAGGTGCATCGTGGCTTCCTGACAAGCTTCAATGACTTGACGATGCTGTCACACCAACTGTGATGCTACCAGCATGTGATGGTCAAACAACTGGTCACATAACGTCACAGTTATGTGTGTTATCTTGCTGCCTGCAGGTGCACCGTGGCTTCTTGACAAGCTTCAATGACTTGATGACTGGTGGGGATGCTAAGGAGCTGACTATGGCGCAGGCTGCATGCAAACTCATGGGGGACAAGCAGCCGGCTAGGTGGGCATCAGAGTCACTACGGGAAGCCAGCATCAAGGCGGCAGTGTGTGTAGACACAGGGAGTGCATCCAGCCAATGCAACCATCCAAGGATGTGACATTCCGAAGTTGGGTACTACCTTGAAGCGCGTGGGGGCGCCCAGTAAAATTGGTATTCAATCACAAATAATAAAAGGAAACCTGATGTGTTGTTTGCTGCCCCTCTGCCCAGTCCATGCACCTACCTTCCCCCCCTTCAAGGCAACCTACTGCTGGTTGAACTTCGACTACAGTACGGTACTGTACAGTACATGTTCCAGCCCCCCCCCCCCCCCACGCCCCCGTTTCCGGGTGTGGGCCGCACCTGCCAGCATGCAGCTCTCCCCTTGCCCCTTGCAGTGTGCCGCTTCTTAGCAAATTAGAGTGTTGTGGTGTCCGGATGGGGTTGGCCCAATCTTCGGGACCCAAAGAAGCAGTCAGAGGTGCTGTTGTGTGTTACCAGGGGCTGCTCCACTTTGCAAGGCCTGACAGGTGATTGACTGTCACAGGCACATTTGGATTGTGACTGTCAAACATTTTCAGGTATTCCCCAAACAGCCCGCAGGGAGCCAACCAGGCTCATGTGGTTCAGATGTCAGGCTGACGTTTTTTTTGATGCGTTGTGCTGTACTTATGTGCCGCAGGGTGGTGTGTTGCGGCCACAGCCTGGGCGGTGCTCTCGCCACCCTAGGAGCATTCTGGTGGTCAAAGATACACCCTGAGGTGGGCAAGGGAAAGTGAGAGGTGCCGCTGCCTTGTCGAGCGTCTACTGTACAGCTTCCGCTGCAGTGCTGTCGGTTTTGCTGCTGCTGTCGGTTTTGCAGCTGCTGTCGATGCTGCAGCAACATCGAAGCAGGTGTGAATTGCTTCACTTGTGCGATGGCTGCAGATCGAGGTCTTCTGCTACGCCTTCGCATCGCCTCGCGTCGGCAATGCTGCCTTCAGCAACGACTTCTTGGCGGGAACCGGGGGCAGCAAGGCGCTCGATTCCGTCGCAGGCAACCAGGTCGACAAGTGCTACCGCTTCACGCACAAGGGCGACCTCATCCCTGCCTTGCCTCCACCCTTTTTTGGGTACGCTGGGTCGGGTGCAAGTGCAGTGCGGTTGACGTGTGTCTGGTCGCAGTGCGCAGATGGGGGGAGGGGGTGCAGATGAATGAACAGTCAAAAGAAGAATGTGCAAGGCTCATCGATGGCATTGCCTGTTAGGAGCCTGTCACAGCATACCGCCTTACTCGTCAATTGACCACCTGCATCCTATCCAAACCTCTTATGTGTGACAGACGTTGCGGCAACTCTTCCCACGCAATGTGAGCAAGCAGCTAACACCCATGCCTTGTTGACCCCTTACCCGATGTTTTTGGCATGATGCCGTGTAGCAGTGAACAGCAATGTTCTGGAATCCGGGATAAAGAAAAGAATGTTGTTTCGTTCTGTGTAGGTACAACCATGTTGACCGTTCTGTCTTTCTCTGCGAGCCAGAGGAGAATGGGTGGGGCTTGGTCAAGCCAGGCGAAGTGCCGCTGGCCCCTGGCCAGACCTACGCAGCACTCCTGGCAGACCGCCCCCTCAACTACCTGGTCAACCGGATTACTAGGCCCGTCTCATCAACAGTAAGTCCTGAAAAGAGTCTTATTTTGTGTGTGTGGGGGGGGGGACCAAAGTGGGAATGGGGCGGGGGATGGGGGCGGTAGACTTGCCCCTCAACTACCTGGCCAACCGAATTACCAGGCCCGTCTCATCAACAGTGAGTATTGCTTTGCGTGTGTGGGTGTGTGTGTGTGTGGGGGGGGGGGGGGGGTGGGGGCGGGGGGGGGGGACGGGGGGGGAAAGTGAGACTGGGGCCGGGAAACGCTTGGCCATCGCCACGGGATTCCAGGCACACCGCGCTAGCTGAGGGGGGGGGGGGCGTGTGTGACTGCACCATCGTGCCTTCAGAGTGCTTGACCCCTGCATGTTGTCTGTACTGAGAGGAACGGGATGACGGGCCCTGCTTCTAGAACACAGGGGTAGATCTTGTCATGCTAGGGGTCAGGGAGGTTGTATCAGCTTTCTTCTCTACTGCCAGCAACAGTTACCTGTACCTTTCACTGTGACACAAGGCCAGTAACCTTGCTCTGACAAGCTGGCCTGCGGTGTGCAGTAGTACGTGGGGTCTTGCAACACGTTGTTGGCCTTGCTTAGGAAAGTTTCCAGCATCACTTGCGTTTGGTAAACTTGCAGTTGGTCCTTTGCGGTCCCAGTGCTGGTGCCCCGGGTCCTGCTGCCCCTGCTGCCACGTTTACCAAGAACCAGCCATTGCTGCCGCATATAGTAGCAGCCCGTCATTGCTGCCACATATACCAGCAGATCGTCATTGCTGCCGCTGCTGCCATGTCAAATAAAATCCCAGTCATTGCTGCCGCTGCTACCACTGGTGGCACTGTCATCATTGCTCCCATTCAATTCCCATTCAAGCATTGCTGCCTGGTGTTATGTCTGTTGTGCAGAGGATGGACTATCACTCCATGGACCAGATGCTGGCCGGCTTACAGAACATACTGGTGGCGGCTACAGCAGCAGAAGGGAAGCCAGCAGCAGCAACAGCAGCAACAGCTACAGCAGCAGTCACCACGTCCTGAACAACAGTCCTGCCTGCTGGATTATGCCAGATGGTGCCGAATTATTGCCACGCCGTGCATCAGTGATGCAGCATATGATGTTGCTGCAATAATGTGTACTTACCGCTACCGTAGCGGTAAGTGGAAATAAGAAGGCTTCTTGATTTATGCAGGAGTGGGTGTCATAGATTGTGTTGGCTAAACACCACCAGCAGATACCATCATTGGCGCAGCTATGGGTTGAGGCCTGGATTGACTCCCCCCTTCACGTTCTTGGCTGTCTTGTGGTGTGTGTCCTGTGGGTGTGAGCAACCTGCTCCCTGAGCAATCATCACAGTTGATATTCGTGCATGCAGTCCTGATCAGACAATCCGGCTATCATACATGGGTTGATGAACAGGCATGACTTATGCCCGCCGCGTAAACACACGGGGGGGGGGGGGGGGGGGGGTGATCAACAACAGGCTGCAGCACTTTACGCTGTCAGAAGGGCCTGATGGATTGGGTGTTGCTGAGGTTGGGCTGGCACCCGACGCTTGCGATATGTTCTTCAGTGCATTCTCAGGTGAGTTCTATGATGTCTATTCAGATGCATTCTATGATGCCGATACCCCATGCGCCTCGTTGGCTCCCTACAAGGTATTCGGCTCAGCCTGAACCATGTAATAGTAACAGTAGTGAGCAAGGGTAGTGTTGTGGTCGCTGTGGTGGTTGCTGCATGAGGGAAGTGGCACACTGTATGTCACCTAGCCGTTTGATGCTGAATGCACACTGGACTGTCTGGTGCTGGTTTGGCAGTGTGATGTGCGTGACCACATTGAATGCAGCTGTAGCGGTGACTGAGGCTGCCAGGATCCTAGTAGGATCACGCACATGTCACATGCTCACCCGACAGTTGTCAACCAACCAGCGCAATCAATGGCCAAATCGCGACAAGACACTTCTATCAACAGTATGTGCACTTTGGCAAGGCTTAACCGCCTGGATCTGATCTGGCGTGCAGCTCGCAGATCCGGCCAGAGACTGCCAGACACTGTGACCCACTGGTGTTGCCTGAGGTGTGTTTGATTATCCAGCACAGGCTGTGCAGCCCCGTTAGCAGCAGCTGCAGCAGGTGCCCATCGCACGCAGGGTTGCTGCCGCCCGTCAGCAGCATCTCCTCACCCCGCTGCTCTAGCTGCAGCCCCTGCACCTGCTGCTACGCCTGCAGGCCCTGTTGAAAGTGTGTTTGCCCATCCAGACAGAAAGGTCTTCTAGGGGCCAGGTAGTGTGTTTGTTTGATTGACTGCTGCGACTTCTTGTCATGCAATGCAAGCACCAGATGCCCTCAGGGCCTGCTGTGTGAGAAGCCCTATCTAGCAATTGACGTACACCCACACCCCTGACACTGCCAGTGTCAGCCATACATAGCAGTGTATACTGCTCACACTGCTTTACCCCATGGCAGCCGTGATATAGTTTATCCAGGAATGCATGCATGTGGGCATGTCCTGCCTGTGCCCTGCCAGGCATGCATCATATGATGCCCTGAGCACAGCAGCAAAGGTGTGCTGCCGTTTAATGGCATCAAGCTTTGTCAGAGCGTTGATGATGCATCAGGTTCGGACCGTTGCCGCCTCAGTGTTGCTTGCAGGCTTGATACCTACAGTAAAGAGTACATGTCTGTCATGTGCCATGAACGATTGCTACAAAACAACTTTCACGGCCAACAAGCACGAGTCATGGATAAATAATGTTGAAAACTACAATAGTTTGCAAGGAACTAGAAGACAGTCGTGTACGAGCATGTGCGGGACGTGCGGAAGTCCACGGCACAGCATCTCTTTCCAGCCGCAAATCTGCATGAAAAAGCAGACCTTTGCATTCAATATAATCCTTAAACACTTTATTCCTAATTATGAAAACAGCCACGATGATGTCGTCAGCCGTTGTCTGCTGTGGCGGGAGATATCGTTCGCATACGTGTTGACATAAAGATCAAACGATCAAGACATCAATACCATTCAAACGGTTAGAAACATCAAATTAGTCACCATCTAGGCTGATTGGAGTCGTACGGATGGCTCTGGGACAGCCTACTGTTGCCACACTTCCCTGGCCCTGTCTCTTGCTGCTGTGCTTTACTGGTGAGGTGGCATCTGTAGCTTGATTGATGTCACTACCAGAAACAATTACGTTTATAATCTGTTGCACCCAGTGTAGTCCTTGTGACCTCACATGTGGCTTCCCAGCAGCATCGACCAGCAGCATGCCATGTGTGTTTGTGGAAACATCCCGCATGGGCAAAGATCTGTCTTGCACATGCATGTTTGATCACTGCCATAGTAACTTGAATGCATAAGGACTGTTGTAACCAGATGACTGCAGCACCCAGCAAGTGTTATGCTGCTACATCCCAGGGGTGTAGGCAGCAAGTCTTGACAAGGAGGACAGTCATATGCGACATTGGCATGCAGCCCCAGTGCCTGGTGTAAGCAGTTCTTGCAGCAAAGCAGTGCCACTCTTTACTAGTGCAACTTCCCAGTCTCAATGCAAGTGCGCTGCCGTGACACCCCCCCCCCCACACACACACACGCAACACTACACAAGCAACCACAGCGCTGCTAGCAGAAGGTTCCTGACATGTGTGCGGACTACTAACACTAAACACTCACTCCATGTAGATTGGGATTTGGCTTGCTTGGGAGACTTAGGGCCTAGACCAACCCCCACACCCCCTAACCCAGTCTTGTACCCAGCTATCCAGTGGTCCTTGCCCTGCAGTGTCTGTGGCAGCACAGCTCCCTGAGCCCAACTCCCCCCCCCCCCCCCAAGCCATGTATTCAGCTACCTGGTGGATCTGCTTGTGGTGTTTGCCCTGCGTCTAATCTTTGCACATTTGTTGCCCTGCAGTGGTGGCAGCAGCGCAGCTCCCCGAGCGCAACTGCAACAGCAACAAGGCCCTGTGGGCACCCTCATGAGCCCTTGGCTGGCTGCCTAGTGCCGAGGTCGGGACTCTGTCCCCCAGGTACTGTTTTTTTTACTGTACTTTACTGTTTCTTGCCCTGCAGTGTCAGTGGCCGCTCAGCTCCCTGAGCCCAACTGCAACAGCAACAGATACGAGGGCAATGAGGTGTGGTCCAGCGTTGGCAACTTCATCGGGTCTGGTACTGGAGAGTTTTGGTGAGCAAGCAGCAGCAGCAGCAGCAGCAGCAGTCAGCAGCAACAGCAACAGCAGAAGCCGTACAGCAGCAATTTGGGCAGCAGCAACCTGGGCAGCAGCATTGTGCCAGCTAGCTTCGTGTCAGATGGGCAGCAACAGCAGAAGCAGGAGCAGCAGCTGCAGCAGCAGCAGCAGCAGCAGCAGTGGCAGCAGCAGCAGCAGCAGCAGCAGTGGCAGCAGCAGCAGCAGCAGCAGCAGCAGCAGTGGCAGCAGCAGCAGCAGCAGTGGCAGCAGCAGCAGCAGCAGCAGCAGCAGCAGCAGCAGCAGTGGCAGCAGCAGCGGCAGCAGCAGCAGCAGCAGCGGCGGCGGCAGCAGCAGCAGCAGCTACATGGGCATTGCCAAGCTGGTAGGGGCTGGAGCCAAATGCATCGTGAACATGGCCTCCCCTCAACGTATGCACACCTAGCCACAGCTGCAGACATACGTCAGCAAAAATGTATGCAAGTGTTCATGGCTCATTGTGAATCATTCATGGCATGCAAACGTAGATGATGGCTGTGGTGTATAATGCACTTGTAGTTGGGGTGTTAAGGCTCCTGCATTTGCTGCACCTGTTTCATGGCCTCTCAGTGTGGACCATGCAAACATAGATGAATCAAAGTGGATTATGCCTGTACTGTATGTTGCGCTTGTAGGTGGGGTTTGAAGGCTCCTGCTTTTGCTTCACCGGTTTCATGGATCGACATGTGCGCAAAAAGGTGCGTCCAAAGCAGCAGACGGCAGCAGCAAAAGGTTTGCAGCAAGCAGCAGACAGGAAATAACCTGCAACAGAAGTCAGCAAAAGCCTGGTGAAATGTGATGTATATTCCGGCAACCTCGCTGAAACAACCCTGGCAGCAGGAGACAGGGGGCCTCCCTTCTGAGAAGCAGAACGTCTTTGTGGAATGCTCAGCAGCTGGGGACTACTGTTACTGTAATTGTCACATAATTCAGGTCGAGCTTGAACACCCCGTAGGGAGACATTGAGGCTCATGGGGCACCATTATCATAGAAAGCGTCTGAATAGACTACAGTGGTGCTGGTTGCGCTGTTTGGCGTAATGCGACTGACACTGCTACAGCGACTTGGCGTACATGTTGTAAGTCTTGATCTGCTGCTGCTGCTGCCGCTGCTGCTGCTGCTGCTGCTGCTGCTGCTGCTGCTGCTGCTGCTGCTGCTGCTGCTGCTGCTGCTGCTGCTGCTGCTGCTGCTGCTGCTGCTGCTGCTGCTGCTGCTGCTGCTGCTGCTGCTGTGCAGGCTGGAGGTCTGTCAGGCGGATGCACTGGTGCCAGGCAGCCAGTCCGGCTTCAAACCAACTTGCGTGTGTGACATGTGCGTGAGTTTTTTGGGCCAGGCAAGGGGGGGGGGGGGGGGGGGGAGGGAGGGGGGGGGGTGATATGAGCGTGAGTTTTTTTTGGCAGTGCCGCCAGCGGGTTGGTGGTAGGGGTGTCATAGGAAGGTTTCAAGGGGCGCCACCTGGCGCCACATACTTGCAGCTCTTCCAAGCTTTCCTGAAACCTTGCAAACTGTTGCAACAGTGAAGCATCGCTGCCGTCTGTCTTGAAAATTTCAGAGGTGCAAAAGTATGTGTTGACTTTATCACTTACTGCCTCTGCAGGCGGTCTTGCTTGCGCCGGCAGCCCGCACTAGAGATCGATGCGTGCCCAGCCTGTCACTTCATCCACTGCAAAAAAAATGCTTGTTTGTTTGTCCCTGCTTGCTTCTGTCTGTTGCCCTGTGTCACCCTTTGTCACCCCTTTGTCCCCTTCAGGTGGTCTTGTTTGCACCGGCAGCCAGCATTAGAGATCGATGCATGCCCGGCCTGTCACTTCATCCACTGCAAAAAATTGCTTCTGTTTGTTCCAGCTTGCTTACATTAGTTGCCCTGTGTCGCCCTGTGCCACCCATTTGTCCCTTACAGGTGTTCTTGCCTGCACCGGCAGCCAGCACTGCTCTAGTAGAGATCGATCATCGATCCGCGCGGCACGGCCGGCCTGTCACTTGCTGGTGTTTGTCAACAACTGTCACTGACTGTTACCAACTGTCACTGTTTGTCCATTTTCAGGTGGTCTTGCCTGCACCGGCAGCCAGCATTAGAGATCGATGCGCGGCTGGCCTGTCATTTCATCAAGCCACAGCTGCTCAGCTTCTACTGCGACGCGGCCCGCTTCGTGAATGCGACGTGCTTGGACCCGGCTTACGTGCCCCTGCCTGCAGACGGGTCGTGCCCAACACTACCTGCTGAAGGTGTGCTGCCCTGGTTGGTACCGCAAGCTTTATGGGGGAGTATGTTAGATGGACATTTTCGCCAAACAACAATGGCATTGCCCACCAGGATCGAGCCAGGTGAACCTCATAAGTTGTCTCCCCTGCGGTGGTTTGCACCACCTACACCGGGTTGACCAAAGAAGGCAGAACCACCAGAATTGCAGCAAGTGCCAGCCATGCTAGGAACCTATTGTGTGCAGAGATGAGGGCAGGCAACTATACCAGTGTGGACACAAGAAACAGAACAAAGTCAGTCAAATACCCATATATCAATGTTTGACCGTTGCAACAACAGTGGGGCGCTCAGAGCCTGGCTTTGCATGGATATTGTACAAGTAACAGTTTGGCAAATGCGCTGCCTGAGGCAGAAGCTTGAGATGGTTAGCAGCCGCATTTACTAAATGATGGCATCAACATGCCTTAAGACAGACATGCATGAAAAGGAAAGTTGCGAATGCACCCCATTTTAGCCTAACGCCACATGATCTCTCCAATTGGTTTCACCTCAATTCAGTTGACTCCTGTCAATGCAACTGACTGTCTTGAAGACGTTACGCCACATGCATGCTTGACTCAAGACGGTCTAAGGCAATGGCACTTGCGGCATACACCGTGTACATGCGGCTTGTTCTGCCCTACAGGGTTCACGTTTGATGACATACCAGGGGACGGCATCCGCATTCCCATCGGCTACCAGGGGTTGCTGTGGGACAACTGGTTCATGGTGGACGGCGACAACCACCAAGTGCAGAACGGCTACTATGCAGGTAGGAGGCTGGGGCTCCGGCTGAAGGATGATGTCAGGGTTGGGTCTGTCACGGCGTGCTTTTGTGCCCCTTGCCGACAGGGTGCCAGGAACACAGACAACACACCATGATTCTGCAACTGTGCACGCAGTTATTTTGGCATCCAATTGTCACCAGATGATCATCACTTATGGTCACCAGATGATCATCACTTATGCCAATATTTGGGGACTGCAGTTTCCTTCTCAGGCACTAGCCAGCGAGCATGGCTTGGACACTCCAGAAAGGGACTGCGCCTCTTTTTGACTGTGTGCCCAGGAACACACACGGCACACAGTGATCTGCAACTGTGCACGCATGTACAAGTGGTAAGGCTGAGCGTCATGTTGCACCACTGTGTTGACCTTTGCAGGAGTCATCAGCTCGCCAAAGGTAGCGTTCAATGGGTACGGCTACCCAGCGACGATCACGGCCCCAGAGGGAGGGCTTCTGACGCTGCACAGCATGTTCCTCACGTCGGCATGGGACGAAGACAACATCGTCACGATCACCGCGAAAGACGATCGCGACAACATCGTCGGCACTTACGTGACGTCGCTCAGCACCGATAACCCGCGGCAAATCGACTTCACGACGCTTCCCGCGGCTGTCATGTCGGGGACGTTTGTCGACGTCAAGGCGATCGTCGTTACGACGAAACGGACGCAGGTCGCGCTCGACAACTTGCACGTGACTGTCGAGGCAGAGCCTGGAAGGGAGATCGTGCCTCTGCCAATGGAAGCTTTAGAGTTTTGGGAAGCACCGCCAGGTGCATCGGCGCCGATCCGGAAGCCGCATCCCGCCACTCCGCTCAGAGATGGCAACGCGACAATCGCCACTCCAGTAGTGAAGCAGTGACTTTGTGTGCTCAGAATTGTACTTGTGTCAACCCACTTTCTTGGTGGATGGAGTACGTACGGAGAAATGATGATCTGTGCTTCGGCATTCCATTGTTTTGTAGAGGCCTCTACCTAGGTGCACTTCGTGTGGTTTTATTGGCGCCGCCAATAAATTGGTATCATACGGTATCATTATGATAATGGTTGCTGAAGCTGCACAATCAGAGGTTGACTAATCAACTTCTGGTTGTGATGATCACAGCGTCACACTGACAGTCAGTCTGCATACTTGTGGAGAATGGGAGGGAGAGGATGGTTGTGGACCAGGCAGACGCGCCTTCTGTGCACGGTTCTCACAATCTGCCGTCAACTGCTGAGTGCTCGACACAAGTTATTCACTGCTCACCAGTTGAGCTTGTTCCCTCGTGGCCAACTTGCACAAATGTTTGCAGCCCTGATGCATGCATGTGGTGCAACCCACAGTGTACCTTTGGGAGGTTCCTGCCCTTCACTCAGCTTCCGGAAGCGCGCTTCCTCAGGAGGTCATATGACGTAAGTTGTGTCCAACACGTCTGGGGGACAACGTTGCCTGCAGCCGGCAATATCATGCAAGCAGGTGATTGCCGTCGACCCATTCCTGCCGGCGCCAGTTGTGGTGATTGATGCTCTTTGTCTGCCAGCACGTGGGGCATGCATTACGTTCCTTGGAGCATGGATTACCCTCTAGGCCTAGTATGAGGAGAATGCACTATTGCTTAGTAAGCACTGCACTGCAGCTGATGGTGTCAAAGGCCCTTACGGTACCGTAGAAGCTATCAGGTGAAGTGTGCCCAGTTGGCCAATACTACTACTACTACTACTACTACTACTAAACTGGGTCAGGGCCACTACAACAGTTTCAGCAAGCCTCAGGTTTTGCTTTCTTGGTTGAGCTGGCTGTGGCTGCGCCACAACAACTACTGCAGTTGCGCAGCCGGGCTGCCGCAATGGCTGCACATGAGTGTGTGTTGAGTAAGGAAATGTGTGAAGGGCTGTGGTTGCACTGCTGGTGCATCAACGCTCTTGATGATCAAGGACAGTTGGTGGGTCCATGAATCAAATTGTGATACAGCCCAAACCCTGCCCTGCCCCTCCGCTCATACCGCTCACAGCTATCTCACGTGTTTCCATCGCAAAAGGCTCAAGGTCACACGATGCCTTTGAAAATGCACTTGAACAAAGCCTGGTGCGAAGTGAGGAGCAGCAGCTGCTGCAGCAGTCAGTGCTGTGACCCCCTGTCTCACAAAACACGACTGCTGGGCAGCAGTGCTGTCACAACCGCTGCTGCCACCACTACCATGTTGCTGCTGCAGTGCCGTATAGTACAACCAAGACAGAACGTGACACGGGACAAGGTCCCAACCTCGCCACTGAACAGCCAGTGCCCATAAGGCTGTTACCCAGCGTACCCCAGTCTCTCAAGTCAGGTACAGGTGCTACACACAGGGGTGCAACGTTTGCACCTGCTGCCTCCTGACACAGCTTCAAACACCGCCACGGTTGCCGACGCTATCCTGCTGCTGCTGCTGCATACAGCAATTGTCACTGAAACTCGCAGTCAACAGCACATCAGTGCTGCTGCTGTCCGACGGTGCTGATCCACCACCATTGCTGCTGTCGCTGCAACAGGCACCGCAATCGCTGCCTGTCAGCCGCTGTAAGGGACGTGCTACTGCCGCTGTCGCCCCGCTGCTGCTGCTGCGGCCTGGTTTTGCTGCTGACCTCACGCTGCAGATGCTTAACCCAGCAGCCAACCCCAGCCGGCTACCTCAGCAGCAGCAGCAGCTACAGGGTCTCGCGAGGCTCTACAGCTGCACCACGCATGCATGGCCATGCAGCTCCGACCCAAAGCTGTGCTGCTGCCATTGCCGTTACTGTTGCGCCATTGCTGCTGCCGCTGCCATTGCTGTCAACGATGTGCTGCTGCAGCAGCAGCTGCTGTCAGCTTTTTGCCGCCGCTGAACCCCGTCAGCAGCTTCACGCATGCGTTTGCGTGCAGCTCTGCTCCAAAACTGTGCTGCTGCCGCTACTGTTGCGGTGTTGCTGCTGCCGCTGTCACTGCTGCCGCTGCCCGTGGCTGCCGCAGCCTGGTGTTGCTGCGGACCCCCTCTAACCGCTGCACCACGCATGTGCATGCAGCTGCAACCCAAGCTGTGCTGCTGCTGCTACTGCCGTCACTGTTGCGGCGTTGCTGCTGCCGCCATCACTGCTGCCGCAGCCACCGCTGCTGCTGTCAGCTGTTGCCGCTGAACCCTGTCAGCAGCTGCACGACGCATGCATTTGCGTGTAGCTCCGCTCCAAAGCTGTGCTGCTGTGATTGTGGCACCAGCCACACCTTGTCCTTGCGGCACCTGCTGCCAGACCCTGGCTCACCTGCAGCAGCAGCAGCAGTAGTGAATGCAGAAGCAGCAGCAGCAGCAGCAGCAGTGTTGTGGGGCTGGCACCAGCCACACCTTGTCCTTGGCTGCACCTGCTGCCAGGCCCTGGCTCACCTGCAGCAGCAGCATGACAGCAGCAGCAGCAGCAGCAGCATGAAGCAGTAGTGGTGCAAGCAGTTGTGCAAGCAGTTGTGAAAACAGTTTGTGTAAAGTAGTTGTGTAAGCAGCAGTGAAAGCAGCAGCAGCAGCAGCAGTGGTGGTGTTGACCAAAGTTGCGTGCTTGCACTCAACAGCTGCTGCATTGCCAGGAGGGATCAGGAGCATGCACACTGCGGTGGCTGCAGTGGCATCTGTGCTGCATCTGACCAAGGAACGGCGCTTGTCAAGTCTTTGGGGTTGGTTTGGCTGGTTCATGGGGTGTGTGAGAGGGTGGGCCAACCTTTCCTCCGACCCCTCCAAGAAAATGCACACTGCGGTGGCTGCAGTGGCATCAGTGCTGCTCCACTGAGAGGCCACAGGAAGCATGGTGGGGATGTGGCGACGGCGGCGTAGGGAGAAGGGAGGCTCCGCCGCTGAACCAACGCAGTGTGCTTGGCATTCTGCATCAATTGATCCCTGACACCCCCCCCCCCACCCCCGCCCCTCATCCACACAACCTGGAACTCCAGGGTCATGTCAGTGTCAATGCACCCCCCCTAATACACATACACCCACCTGGAACTCCAGTGCCATGTCAGTGTCGATGCGCTCAACATGCTCAGCCAGCTTGCGCTCAAGAACCACCTGATTCACCTGAAAA
>VIIQ02000812.1:0-25249 GCA_007449985.2 Desmodesmus armatus
AACAACTGGGAGGGGAGCCAGCTCAACCCTCAGTCAAGTAGAGAACAGGGAATGATACATCCCTGTGAACAAGGCAGACAGACAGACATCAGAGGAGCCGCGCTCAACCCTGGAACAAGCAGACAGAGGAGAGGAATGCAGCGCATGGTGCACTCCCGTTCCAGAGACATCAGGGGAACCACGCTCAACCCTGGAACAAGCAGACAAGAGGAGGGGAATGTAGCGCATGGTGCACCCCCGATCCAGACACAAGCCAGTAAACGCTGCAGGACAAGAAGATCACGCCAAACTGAAACAAGGCGCAGCCAGGGCACCAAGGTCCACACAGCACAAAGCGAACGGCACCGCCGACAAGGGACCTTGGCCTGAACGGACGCACAGCACACAAGCAAAGGGTAGACATCAGTACACGAAAGGAGGTTCCACTGGACCTGCCGCTAACACAAGCAGGGCACCTGCGTCCAGCTAGTACCTCCCAAGGCACAAGCCATTACCATCACCTTGTACAACAAGGGCGGAAAGACGGCACGCAATGGGCCAAGAAGGCACACCACGTGTCCACCAGAACAACAAACCACGAGCAATGCATGCAGAATGGAAGCATCAAGCAACAGAGAAAGCACGTCAACCTGCCAAGGAGAATGTAGGTGTGGGCGATTGTGACGGCACCCAAGACCAACCAGAAAAGCGCACACACGCACCACAACAGAATCCTGAAAGCACATCATCAAGCTAGACCTACACCACCAATGAATGTGGCGGGTGCACGGCCTAAATGGCTGGCTGGCAACTGGCAGAGTAACTGCATCACACATGTCACACCTGTAATGCAAGTTGCTCTGACAGGTGTACACAAAAGCACGCATGCACCAATAAGAACGCTACATAATGTAGTGATCTTTTGTGATGTAAGCGGTTACAATCGCCCACAACCCACAGTCACCAGGGCAGGGCAGTGCTGGCACTCAAGCACTTACCAACCAAACCAGACAAGTGTGCCGCTAGAGCACACACCAGCTGCGCGCTGCTGCCAGAAAAAAAACGCACTACGGGGGACCGGGGCCTCCAACTGACCTAGACCAGGGCACCTGGTCTAAGCCACCAGCAGTGCGCCCAGGGAGCTGCACTGGCTGAGCTGCTGTTGCTGCTGCTGAGAAGGGAAGACCACTCGGCTGCGGACCTGCGGAGCTGCAGATACGTAGCCACCAAACACAAATGCGCCAGAAAAACCGCCAGATGCAAGGGCCAAACAAGAAACAGACGGGGAGGGGGCAACCGCAAAGTCCGCAGAACCACCCACAGGAGCAACCACCAAGGCATCACACTGCTGCTGTGCGCAAGCGTGTGGCGCTTGTCGTCAAAGGCATCATCCTGCCAGCCACTGCTGCCGCTGGAGGCAAGGCTGACCGGGCTGTTGCTGCCAGAAGGGGAAGCTGTGACAGGGCTGCTGTTGCCACTGCTGCTGGAGAAGGCAGCAGCAGAGACGGGGCTGCTGCAGCCGCTGCTGGCACTAGGGGCAGCAAGAGACGGGCACCCAGTGGGTGTGCCAGCCTCCGCACTGTCGAACTGCTGCGGTACATCCTGCAGCTGTTGCTGGGCAGCCCACTGCCGCCACAGCTGCAGCTCAGCAGCCATGCTGTCATGCTGCTGCTGCACCTGCCTCAGCTCGCTTGGCTGCTGCTAGCTGTGCCGTGCCAGTGCTGCACCTCTGCAGTCAACTGGTCGTGCATGGAAGCTGCCTCATGCAACTGGTGTTGAGGCAACTGCAGGTCCTGCTGTAGCTGACGGACCTGTTGCTGCAAGGGCTGGACAGACTGCTGGGTAGCCTCTAGCTGGTCCTGTAAGCGACACTGCTGCTGTCGAGACTGCTGTTGGGTCTGCTCCAGCTGCGACTGTACCTGGATGACCTGGGTTTGCAGCTGGATGACCTGGAACTGGAGCTGGATGCACTGGTCCTGCTGCTCTTGAAGCTGCAAGCGCTCCCGCTGGTTGTACTGTAACTGCTGCTGTTGGGCCTGCTGCTCCGCGCATTGAAGCTGCTGCTGGGAACACTGTAGCTGCTGCTCCAGCTGTTCAGACCGACTGTTGGAACACTCAAGCTGCTGCTGCAGCTTGGTAACTTCCCGCTGAAGTTGCTGTTCCTGTTGAGGTGACTGCTGCTGCTGAAGCCGGTCCCTGCAACAGAGTGGACAGCGCATACCACTGCTGGACCTCTCCGGACAGCTGATCCTGCTTGGACTCTGTCTGCTGCAGTAGCTGCTCCAGCTGCCGGGCCCGCTGCTCAGAATGCTCCAGCTGCCGCTGCAGCTGACTGGCCCGTTCCTGTGCTGCAGCACGCTCTGCCTCAGCATGCTGCAACTGCTGTGACTGGCTGCCTTGCGTAAGAAACTGCTCATCTACCTCCACGAAACGAGCCGATCCGTAAGGCAGAATTCGGACCATGCTGCAGGAGGGTCTGGGAGTGACTGCTGAAGGGGCTAGGAGTGAGAGACCGCTAGGTGCCGCCTCTAGGACAGCATGCCCTCCGACTCCACCATAATGACTTGAATGCTGCGACTAGAAAGGGAGAGGGATGCTGCCCACAATCGCAACGCGAGAGGTGAGCACCACTAGCGATCTTCAGATGTGAAAACTCAAGAGACACAGAAGACAACTGGAACCCAGGAGAGACACTTAATCGACTAACCTTGAAACCGAAAACGGCAACTGAGAGCTCGGGAGACCACGTCATCGACCGAGACTGAACACAGACAACTGGCTGACAACTGGCTGCTCTAACGGCCCAAAAGCTGGCGAGCCCGGGGTTACGACGGCTACATGTCTGTAAGCTAGATCCATGCCCGCCAATGAATGTGGCGGGTGCACGGCCTAAATGGCTGGCTGGCAACTGGCAGAGTAACTGCATCACACATGTCACACATGTAATGCAAGTTGCTCTGACAGGTGTACACAAAAGCACGCAAGCACCAATAAGAACGCTACATGCACCCTCACCCCACATCCCAACTTCATAAAGAAGGACGCAGCGCCGCTCCCCGCACACTGTGTAATGCGAGACATATGTCCAAGCAGCAAAAGAGGCAGCCACTCCAGTCTCACCTGCAGCATTGCATTGCCCTCTGGTGCCAGGGCCGCCTCTTCCTCAGGGTCCCGCTCCAGCGCCAAATCCCAGCAGCATACCTGCAGCACACAGCACAAGCCCATAGTCAGCTTCGACAAAACTGAAGATGGTGCTACAGCGGCTGTAACATCAACCATGGGTAGTACCTGACCCGTGCACAGAGCCCATCGCCTCTAGCTTGGGTGCAACCCTGCGCATTCCAGTTCAGACTCATATCCTGCCCCTTGCCCCGCTTGCTTGCTCACCTGGTTGTCAGCACCGCTCGTGGCCAGCATAGATGACTCATACGGCGACCACTCAACCGACGTAACCGACTCCTTGTGGAAGTTGAACTGGCTCACAAAGCCCCCCTCCCTTGACAAACAATCACAACCTGCCCTCTTCCATGAGCGCCAACTCGCAACCAACTCGCAAAGGCTTACCGCAGTTACGCCTGCACCCCTCCCCAGTTGCCCGCCCCCCCCCCCCCCCCCCATCCAATATCCCCACCTGGTTGTCTGCCCCGCTTGTGGCCAGCATAGATGACATCATACGGCGACCACTCAACCGACGTAACCGACCCCTTGTGGAAGTTGAACTGGCTCACAAAGCCTCCCTCCTTGAAGGCCCTCAGGTCCCCCACACGCAGCCGTTGTCGTCCCCAGAGGCCAGCATGTAGCCCACCAGCCTGTTCCAGCTGATGACATTCACGTCTGTGTCAGACGCAGGGACCTGCAAGTGCAGGATCGCAAAGCGTGTTGGGGGCATAGGGTTGTCAGGGTGAGTTCCTCACCACCAGCTGTGGCACGGTGCAGTAAGGTGTTCAGAGCTGGGGGAATGATGACCAGCAGCATCACTGCGTATGCTGCATGCATACGTGCCCACTTTACCTTGCTGCATATCACCTACTCACCACAATCCCTCAAGCTTCCCTGTAGAGCTGAGAGAGCATGGCATAACGGCGGAAAGTGAGGCCTTCAGCTGCTCATGCTACCACACTCAACTCCTTCATACACTCAACCCCCTTCAGCCAAGGCCCCCACCTGCAGCTGCGCCTTGGCCCTGTCCCGCGGTCAAACACCGCGATAGTTTTGTCAGTGCTGCAGCTGGCAAACACTGTGGCCTCAGTGGGGCTCCACTGCAGGTCCTCAACACTGCCACTGTGGCCGTTGTATGACGGAGATACCTGCAAAGCGGGCGCATCGAAGGGCAGTGAGTGCTGAGGCCAATATGACGTTCAGGAGAGAGGTTCCTTACATTGGTACAGGTTGCAGGCTGGATAACAGCAGTCTCTCGTTGCTGCTGCTGCTGCACACAGATGCTGTAGAGAAGCTGCAAGCCTGCAGGTGGTGTGCTGAGGTGTGGCGCAGCTGAGCTGTGTCACTTGCCCTTCTTGGCTGCAACACCTGTGCTGCACATTACTGTGCCAAGCCATATCAATGCTGCCATCGACCACATAGCTAAATGAGCATGCTAAGCTTGATGTCCAGAGGAGCTGCCGACCATGCTGTGATATGCTGTGCCAAACTGTGCCGCTCACCTGCCAGCGGCCTCCCTCCTGTGGTTCCCAGACGTGTATGTGCTTCTTGCAGTCACCTGACGCACACAGACATAAAGGTGCAAGGCGTGATACTGAGATTCAAGCATAAAGGGGCGGACACCTGTGCTGTTCGCAGAGCTTTATAACTTGCAGGTGGGGGGTGTACGAGCAAAGTCCATGCGCTTGCTGAAAATGCAAGGCAATTCTCACACCTGCCTCACGTGCTTATGGGCCTCACTGGGCGCCAGCTTGACAGCTTTCCAAACAGCCACATGCACCCACCTGTCACCAGCCGCCCCGCCACCACCCGCGACCATCCATCGCAAAGCCCTCTGTGCAGTGGTTGAAGCTGTGCAGTGGGTTGAGCTGTGTCTTGCTGGCGGCCTTGCTGAGCACCTCACTCTCTCTGCTAGCTGCTTCAGCTGCTCGCTGACATCCAGCAGCCGCACGCTGCCGTTGTCGCACCAGAGGGCAACCACGCCTGGCTGCTGCCAGCAGCAGCGGACGCGGTTTATGCCGCAGGATTGGCTGATGAGCCTGCAGCAATAAGTAGATAGGAAGGAGAGGTTTATCAGTCCAGGAAGGGGTGGTGGTGGAGTGAAATGCCAAGAAGAAAGGGGGGGGGGGGGGGCGGGGAATGAAGGGCTGCCACGCAGGGCTGCTGCCAGCAGCAGCGGACCGGTTGATGCCGTTTGATCGGCTGATCGGCCTGCAGAACGAGACAGACTAGAGGAGAAGAAACGGGGGGGGGGGGGGGGGGGGGAGGGGGGTGTCAAGGAGGTTGACAGCAAGCAGGGGGGGAAGAGGCAGCCCACCCGCCGAGCTGCTGCCAGCGTTTATACCACATGGTTGCTGATAAGCCTGCAGCAAGGATTGACATAAGCAGGGACAAAATGGGAGATGGCGGGTGCGGGCACAGGATGTAAGCTGCCAAAGCACTACTTGATCAAGGCAGGCTCAGCATGTGGGTGGCAGCAAAAACACCCAACACCGGCCTTCTCTACGTGCCCTCCCCACGTGCCCCTCTACAGGTCGACGGCTCCCCCCCCCCCCCCCCCCCGCCCCCCAGAGACACACCTCCACCACCTGAACCCCTCCCCCACACTGAGAATTTTGGAAAACCCCACCCATCTGTGGTGCATGCGTGCTGGTGGCTCCTTGCCTCCCTCCGGCCCCTTCTTGATGGCTCCCCCCCCCCACACACACACACACACTCTCTCTCTCTCTCCCCCCCCCCCCCCCCCCCTCCCCCTCTCATCAACAACCCCACCTGTGGTGCATGCGTGCCGGCGGCTCCTTGCCCTCCCTGCGTGCCGTCAGCCGCCCCTCCCGCTGCTTGCCCTCCCCTGACTCATCCGCCTCATCCATTGACTCATCAGATGACTCATCCTCCTCTTCCGATGACTCATCCTCTGATGACTCATCGCCCTCCTTGTCCTGCCCCAGCTTCTTGCCGTGTCGGCCTTGGCCCAGGTCGGCCAGCCGCAGCACTGCCAGGTAGTTCTGGCGGGGGTTGGCGGCCTGCGAATGGACGTCGACATGGCACAACAGGATGATACAGTGCACCGTGCACTGTTTCAGGCTGAAACCCTCAAGCCTGCCCTGCCGCACTGCGCCCATACTGCTGCTGGTGCTTCCCCCACCCCACCCCACGCCCCCCACCAGTGCTGCTGCTCCAGCCAGCCCCCCCCCCCCCCCCCCCCCCCCCCCCCCCCCCCCCACCCCACCCACCCCCACCCCACCCACCCACCCACCCACCACCCGGCCGCGCCCCGCACAGGCTGCTGCTGTTGCCCTTGCTTCTGCATCCCCCCCCTGCCCCAGCCTGCCGCTCCCGTGCAGACTGCTGCTGTAGATCCCCCCCTCCCGTCCTCCCCACCCCCCCACCCCCCCACCCCACCCCGCCCACCCAGCCCCTGCACAGAATGCTGCCCCTCCCCCCCCCCCCCCCCGGGCACCCCACGTTCCGCAAATAATGTTTCTTGCTGCTGCTGCTTCCACCCCCCCTCCAGTGCACCTCCTGCAAACTGCTCCTGCTGCCCTCGCCCCCCCCCCTTTCTTCGCCGCGCCCAGTGCCTCGCGCAGACTGCTGCTTCAGCCCTCCATCCCCCACCATGCTGCTGCTGCTTCATCGCCACACATAGCCCCCACCCTTCACCCCCCCCCCCTTGCAGCGCCTGCATGCGCGACTGCTGCTACTCCAAGAACGCAACATACAGAGCATGCCACACACACCCAGACTTGCAGCACCCTCACCTGTGTTCCCGCCACCATGAAGACTGTGTGTGGGAATGTGCTGCGTGGGCCGCCCAGGTCATCCTTCACAAAATCAAATGAGAGGCAGGGCCACTCCAGTGAGAACTTGTGCAGGCAGTCGTAGGCTGTTGGGTCATATGACAACTCCTCATCCTCAGCTATGGCATCAACACCAGGCCGCCACACCTGTAGGGGAAGGGGGGGGGGGGGCAAAACACAACCAAGGGGTTATACAAAACGTGACCAAGTGGTGGGCGGTGGGGTCATACGACAACTCCTCATCCTCAGCTATGGCATCAACACCAGGCCGCCACACCTGTAGGGGAAGGGGGGGGGGGCAAAACACAACCAAGGGGTTATACAAAACGTGACCAAGTGGTGGGCGGTGGGGTCATACGACAACTCCTCATCCTCAGCTATGGCATCAACACCAGGCCGCCACACCTGTAGGGGAAGGGGGGGGGGGCAAAACACAACCAAGGGGTTATACAAAACGTGACCAAGTGGTGGGCGGTGGGGTCATACGACAACTCCTCATCCTCAGCTATGGCATCAACACCAGGCCGCCACACCTGTAGGGGAAGGGGGGGGGGGGGGGGCAAAACACAACCAAGGGGTTATACAAAACGTGACCAAGTGGTGGGCGGTGGGGTCATACGACAACTCCTCATCCTCAGCTATGGCATCAACACCAGGCCGCCACACCTGTAGGGGAAGGGGGGGGGGGGCAAAACACAACCAAGGGGTTATACAAAACGTGACCAAGTGGTGGGCGGTGGGGTCATACGACAACTCCTCATCCTCAGCTATGGCATCAACACCAGGCCGCCACACCTGTAGGGGAAGGGGGGGGGGGGGCAAAACACAACCAAGGGGTTATACAAAACGTGACCAAGTGGTGGGCGGTGGGGTCATACGACAACTCCTCATCCTCAGCTATGGCATCAACACCAGGCCGCCACACCTGTAGGGGAAGGGGGGGGGGGGGCAAAACACAACCAAGGGGTTATACAAAACGTGACCAAGTGGTGGGCGGTGGGGTCATACGACAACTCCTCATCCTCGGCTTTGTCATCAACACCAGGCCGCCACACCTGCACATGCACACAGAAGGGGTGGGGAATGGTCCAGAACTGGTTTGTTAGTGAGATCAGCAGCCTGCTGTCACGGTAACAGTAACATCGCCCTCTGCTACGGCATCAACACCAGGCCGCCACACCTGCAATGCAGAAGCATGGGGTGGGGGTGGGGGGTCGGGAAGGGGTCATAGCCAAATTATTAGTATCAGCGATGGCATCAGAGCGGACGAACTGAGCCTTGTCATTTGCTTTTGCGTCAACAACAGGCCTCCAGACCTGCACATGCTCACAGAGGGGTGGGGGAGAAAACAACTGGGCCGGTGGGACGTGGTGGGGGCAGTGGCAGAGGTCAGCACTGCTGCTCACACATGACAGCGGGGGGGGGGGGGGGGCAGTGCTTAGAGCTGGCTAGATTGGCAAAGCCAGCTGAGAAAGTCGCTGCTGCTGACGCCTCCTGGTGTAAGCAGCAGCTGTGGCTGCCAGTCCACTAGCGCAGCAATCTGTCAACCAAACGATCACCATACTGTCCAGCTGCGATGTTCAAAGGCTGGCGCCATGATTGCTGCACGCTCTGACTTGCTTCCTGTCTCTGCTGTTGCTGCCTTGTGAAGTGGCGATCCCTGCAGCAGCAGCAGCTGCTGCTGTTGCTGCAGTGTGAACAGTGCAGAGCAGCTTGTGCAGAGAACCTACAGGTTACTGTTGCTGCCCTGTAATTGCTGCTGCTGCTGCTGCCTGCTGTGCTGGACTAAGAGATCCCCCCCCCCCGAAACCACCCCAAGCCCTAGTCACCATCAGGTGCGCGGCAGCTCGCTGTGTACATGCCTGCCATGACACAGCAGGAGCCAACACGATTGTTCCAAAGACGTTTTTGGAGGTGAGACGTGCTAAATGCACTCATGAGATGTTGCTGCTGCTGCTGCTGCTGCTGCTGCTGCTGCTGCTGCTGCTGCTGGTGGTGGTGGTGGTGGTGTGATAGCAGACGCGGTCAATTATGCACAGAGGTGCTTGCTGTGTCCAGCAAGTGCCAGGCAGCGGCTACTACTAGATATGGCTACAGTTGCCTGGTGATTCTTCTACTTCTAGATGCGACCAAACTGATTGATCCCGCTGAAAAAATGTTCTCTACACATGCAGGGGACTGTTGAGACTGTTGCAGTGTCACGGTGTACCGCTGGCTGGCCTGTGAGCTAGTAGCTACTGCACAGACAAGCATCAAAGGAACACACAACGAACGGATACATCCAGCAAAACTGCACAAGAATTGAGAGGCGCACAGGAGCAGACTCACCGCAGGTGCTTCACCGCCTGCTGCTGCTGCTGCTGCTCCTGCTGGGCCATCTGCGTCCATGGACATGAGGGAAGCTCCTGCCTCCTTGCCCTTTGACTTCTTTCCGCTCTTCTTTTTGGGTTGCGCATGGCTGCTGTGCTTCGGAAGCGTTTTCTGCTGTTGGGCTGGTGTCTGCTGTTGCTGCTGCTGGTGTGCTGCCGGTGTTCGCAGTCTGTACTGTTGCTGTTGCTACTGATCGAATGTCTTGACGACTGTACGCGATCTTTGGTGGCAAAAACGAGCAGAAACCGGAAGACGAGTTACTGTCCGCCAGGCTGTTGACTAACCATGTTCTTGACTAACCCCGAAGTGCGATGCACACAGCATGCGGGGAGGACGTGTCATTAAAGGATAAAAACCGGACTACAGACGGTACGAAAGGGGATCCAAAGTGCAACTGGTGAGGGCGGGGTTTGACTGCAGCTGCTGCCCCCAGGTTGTTGTCAATGTGTCCAGTGAATGCTGTCGTAATGCGTGGTGTTGAATCTACTATATGTCTGCAAGCTACCATGCAGTTGAAGACCCCACTGCCTGCTGCTGCTGACACCACACCAGTCATTGGCAGCAGCAGCCAGTTCAGCAGCCCCTGCCGTGCTGACAGTCTATACCCTCACTGTGGGCCCTGGCGTTAGCGGCTGTACTGCTCCTGCGCCATGCGCTCCATCGGAACATTTCACCTGATAGTTACGTCTCACTGCAAACTGCTCAGACCAAGTCTGGCAAGATACCTGCATCATGTGCATTGTGTCACTGCCCGCACTGCTAGCTGCCCCTGGCAAAAGCACCACAGCAGCACAACAGATGTGTTGCAGCAGCAGGAGCAGCAGGGGCCCGCAGCCCCTGTGACAGGGGCAGGTCATACAAGTGGTGGTCAGACAGAGGCGCAAGCAAGCGTAAGCAATGCGGCTGCCTGCGGCAGGGCATACTTGCAGTCAGCATGGCTTCAGCTGGCGTGATGGCTGCAGGTGCATGCATGGCAGTGGCAGATGCAGCAGCTATTCTCTCAAGTGGCTCAGCACACAGAACGTGAAGAGGGCAGCGGCACTGCACTTGTGGTGAGTGGCCAGCACAGCTCCTGTAGAACCCTCGCACAGCTCCACAGAACAGCAGCTGTCTGCATGCCATGCCAGTGTCTGCTGGGGGAAGCTTATTTTGGTGCAAGCGGTGAGGCGAGCACCCTTTGCACTGTTGCGGAGGCCTGTGGGTACATGCACTGTCCAGGCTGGACAAGGTGGTTGCATGCAGGCCGTGCATGCCATGATGGCATCCGAGACACCCACTTTGACACTCATGCCCACCTAGAGCTGAGCTGCTGATATACATCAAGCTAGGCCAGTCTGGGCCGGGCGACTTGGTCGTGTGCTTCCTTCCTGCAGTAACCTTTTCAGCACTGTGGCATTGTGCCATCATTGCATGTTGCGCATCACCTCAAGCTGCTTCAGCGCACACTGCATGTTGAAGGGTGAGCTGCACAATGCCTGTTGCAATAGGTGTGGATCACATAGTCGTGGTGGAGTGATGTGCCACTCACAGATATTGTGCAGGGTAAGGCTGACACGACTGAACTACATGGCTTTGACTTGGAACGACCTATGATGGAGCTGTCACGGAAAATGCATGTCTGCAAGCAGTTAATCAAATCATACCCAGCTCTTCTGATCCCCTGAGAAGCAACTCGACGTTCAAGCTGTGCACAACCGGCGATACGAAGAAAGACGCCGACGTGGCATGCACGTGACGCGCCCTTTGGGCGTGCGCTGACCTTCACCCGACATCAAGGAATACACGCGCAGGTTGCTTTAATCTATATAAAGCCACTCTCCCGCGTTTCCTGTTTGTGACGCAACCAAACACATGCCTCGACTCTATGGCGAAACGCAGCACACACAAGGCGTGCCCTTTGGGCATGGGTAACTCAAAGTTTCGGATGTTGGCAGCTATGGCAGTGTTGCTTGGTTTCTGCATAGGTGAGGCAGTAAGCTCAGGGCTACATCCAGTGAGGCAGCCTTTGGGATGCTGGGGTTGCTTTCATCTCGTCTGGGTCTGTCCTGCTGTTGAGCTGCTGTTGCGCTGCTGTCACGTGGGCAATCATTGCCCACATGTGTTGAACACATGTCCCTACAATGCAACAGCACAAACGTGCACGCAAAAAAAATCACAGCGTCGCCAGGTCAGGTGGCTATGACTGCCAAACTGGGTGTGCCGCAAAGCACCGACCCAAACATGGCTTCACAGTCCGGTGATCCTTCAAGTTGACCTGACCGTGTGCCACAGGTCAAGGTGCAAGAGTCTTGCTTGTGCTGTCTTGTACTGCCGCGACAGGTGCAGCCAGCGCAGACCTGGCAGCCCCTGAGCAAAGCAGGAAGCTCCTCCAAGGCAACCTGACAGATGTTGCACAACGGCTATGCACCACACAGGGCTTTGCAGCCCAGCAATGTGCACTTGCTGATGAACCAGAGGAGACTTCCACAACTACCTGCCTGCACTGTGGAACAATGTATCGACTCTTGCCCAGGGAGCTACCTGCCGAGCTTACAGGCCATCATAGCTACTACCAGATCGGTGTCAAGATACTGTCGCTCACCTGCAAGGGCCCAGTGGTTGTGCGCAGCGTATTCAAGATGCATGCGGGGGACAACTTCACGGATGCCGACCTCAACTGCACGAATGCTGGCCTTGATGCGATGGGTTCACAAGTGGGAGTGGTTATCCGGTGTGAGCTGCAGCTGCCAGCTACAGGCGGCAGTGAGGTGCAGCGTGCCTTGCGGTCTAAGGAGGTGAAATGCTGGCAGTGTGGACGCTGCAGCAAGGGGAAGGGCTGCCCAAACAGATATGGAGTCTGGTACAGTGACACGTTCACCACAGTGGCCAAGGGCTGCGACTTGACGCCAGGAGGCGAGTATGAGGCACATAAGGTTGGATTTGTCATCAACCCGAGGACAAAGGTCTTGCTGGCTAAGTTTGAGGCGTGCAACAACCCTGGCTGCTTTGATCCTGCATATGAGCAAGCAAAGCAGAAGACCGCCGGGCCTTGTGTGAATGGCACTTGCACAGAGTAGCCTGGTTCTACCAGGGCACTGGCAGCGTCAGCGCTTTGAGAGCGTGGCCGTGGTTGGGATTGGTATTGGGTTGAACAAGGCCATAGCAGATGGCCCACCCAGTGCGGCAATGTCGCTGCATCATGTTGTATCATACACAGCATGTGCTGTCATTTGTCATGGTTGGGCACCTTACTTGTGCACGGCGTGGATCCCCAGACAGTCCAGTTGCATAGTGCCTGACGGTATGCAATGGCAAACCATAACCACCATCACTGCCACCGGGTGTCTGATAATTGTGCATCAATCATTGCATGCAGGCTGCATGCGTACACCACCAGTGTCGGAATTGACAGTGTGCATGCATGCTTACCGTAAGCGGCTGGCGGCACTGGCGGCCAGTGCAGGCTTGATGACGTGTATGCTGACATCAGCGTCGTATCACCCTGCTTCTGCCCTCGCTGATGCATATGCTTATGCTGTGCTGTGCACTGAAGTGTGACTTGCATGCATTGAATGAGAGTACAACTGTGCACGTACATACAACTGAGGAAAAAAGAAGAGAACTCATACTGCTTGGGTGTTGCTGAGTGTTTACTGCTGATATACGGTGAGTCGCTGTCCCTGTGTCAACAGACAAGCGCACACTGCTACTGCAAGAATTGCCCTCACGGTGATGCTGACCGAACCCACCTAGCTCTACGCCCTGTTACGCCAGTCGCTCTCCTGCTACTGAAGCTATCCTAACCCTCTGCTCGCCAAGGGCTGCACCTATGCCCACTCGGGCAGTTCCAGCCTGTCTGCAGGTCGATGTGTATCAATTGAGAGGAAGATGTACTTACATCGACGTGTATACATGCCAGAAGGCGAGCAAAAAGGGCGAGGACTCAACCCACTGCCGAGCCCAAAGCCACGAAGCACGAAACTCCAAACCTCGACACAACCCCTGCACTCTGAGGGGCATCACTGCAACTCGGACTCAAATAGCATAACTTATCATGCATATATGATGTAAAGACAACCAGAAACAAGCAATCACTGCACAACTGGTCAATGCTGATTTGACCAGGCTGTTCCTGCAGCCAAGAATGATCACAACACACCCCATCGGGCGGCTACATGTTCGGGCGCGACAGCTGACGTGTATGCTGACATCAGCGTCGTATCACCCTGCTTCTGCCCTCGCTGATGCATATGCTTATGCTGTGCTGTGCACTGAAGTGTGACTTGCATGCATTGAATGAGAGTACAACTGTGCACGTACATACAACTGAGGAAAAAAGAAGAGAACTCATACTGCTTGGGTGTTGCTGAGTGTTTACTGCTGATACCCCCCCCACGTTGATGCGGGAGACCAAGGGCATGCAGCAACGTGCACAGCAAACTCGGCCAAGCATTAGAGTATGCTGAACAAAATGCCTACCCTCCAAACCAAGACACATATCAGCCAGGACTACATGCGAGTGCGAATGCACCTGCATGTGGCATGCACACCAAAACCCAGAAAAAGGTGCACAAACCCTAGCACAACTGCACCAAAGTAACAGCCAGACACTTGGCTGGGTTCTGACTAAAGGCACAACTGTGCAGAAGCCCTGCGGATGAGCACAAGCCGGGCACTGCATGCACCCTTGGCTCTGCATCCTGTCAGTGGCGTGCCCCGAAGGCACTGAAAAAGTGAGAAAGACCAGTATGTGCGGCCCCATGCTTCATGAATGGTCAAACGGGATGCCTATTGGCGACAACTGGGCATGTACAAATGGCCCACCAACCAGCAAACTGTGTTCATCTGTTGTGCAGACCAATGCTGCTCACTCTTCAACACACGATACTCTACTCAGCAGGGATCACAACTACTCCTGCTGCCACAACTGCAGGCAGCACACGCCTCCCCATGTATGGGTTGAGGTGCACCAACACAATCGGCTCCTCAATCCCCACCCCCTGCAAACCTGTGACCAGCTGACACCGGCTGATGCGTGTGATAAAGCTGGCTGGCAGCACACCTGCAGCTGCCAGGCTCTCACAGTGAGCGTGCAAAATGGTGCTCACATCACCACCAGAGAGGACATGCGCGCCTTCAGCAAAACCCAACCTACTCAGACTACTGCTGTCCTGCATAGAGGCACGGACTGCAGACCCAAAGCATGGGTTCCTGAGCACTCCCTCTGGGCAGCAGTATGCCAGTACTAACCGCACTGGCTCCTGCTCCCCTGGCGCCAAGCGCCGCAAACCCAAAGCATCCCCCACAGCAGCCCCCAACGGAATGCTGCCTGGGAAAACCACCTGCTGCTCCCTGAAATCCAGGAGGGCAGCTCCCTCTCCTGACAGAGACAACCCAACATCCACGCTGCGCACAACCGCCAGATGGGCTGCCGCAGGCTCCAGTAAGCCAAAGGCTCGTGGTTGCACCACGTACGCCTCTACAACTGCAGTGACGGCTGCCATGCCGCACCTGCATGCACATTGCAATCAGAGGCAAAAAGCATCCCAAAACAAAACAAGTGAAAGTAGCCCTGCCAAATGAGGATACACATACCACAAAACCCCAACCATCCATCCCAGCCCTCCCAGTGCAGCCTTCCCTGGTGTGCAGCAGCGGCCCTAAGGCGGCATGCTACTGTTCCAGGGATGGCGGCGCAGGGATCGCCACTGCTGAGGGCAGCTGCGTGCCAGCCGGCATGAGCCACTTGGTGAGTGCCCGCCGGGTGGCTTCCTGGGTAGCACCATCCTGATACACTACCAGGAAGTAGTAGGGCCTGTACTGCGCCCCACGGTAGTGCACCCTGCCCCAGTAGCTGGCTGGCAGCCCCGTTGCCGGGTCGTGCTTGCTCTTGAGCAGCAACCTGCCATCCAACCCTGCTGCTGTGTCATCCCTGCGACGCATGGCTGCAGAAGGGAACAGCACTGGGCGCTGCGCCTCACCCTGAATGAGCTGACGCTGTTGCTCCCGTGCTGCTGCATCTGCTGAGGTGTAGCCCTCCTCCACACACTGCGGGCAAAGCCAATCCCGCTGGGTACTGCATTGAGCGGCGGCTGCAAGCAGAAGGTGTGATACCCTGCGTTGCATATGTCGCACAGCAGCAGATGGGATTCTGGCTCCTCCCGCCCGCACACCTCACACACGATGTGGTCCACATCATCCACCAGCAGAGGGTCAACCTCCCCATCCAAGTGCGGCAGGTGGCAGGGCGCGCAGTGGTCGCTGTGGACCTCTGCTGTGCGGCCGCACTTGCCCTGCAACTGCAGCACCCCTGACGGCAGGACTTGCTTGACCCTGAGAATGCTGGGCTTCGCCTGCGGCTGCAGCGTACTGTGTCGCTGCAACTGCTGTGTGTACACATAGTCCCCTGGCTGGAACCGGTACATGCGTGGCTGGTAACCCTTGGCCCTGACCACTGCATAGCGGCGCTGGTCCCGGTGCTGCGCGATGCTGAGATTCTCGAGCGCCTCAGGGCAGAGGCGCTGTACGAGTTCCCGGCGCTGCAAAAGGTCTGTTGCTGCTACTGCAGGGTCATCAAACTGCAGCGGCTGCTGCAAGCCGCTGCGTACTGCTGGGGGCACTACCGGCCGCCTGGCGAACAACAGCTCGTAGGGTGTGAACCCTGTGCTGCTGTGAGGGCTGCACCTATACCCCAGGGTAAGCCAGGCGACGTCAGTGTCCCAGTCGTCAAGCTTGTGCCGCTGCAGACACATCTTGCGCAGGGCGCGCTTGACGATGTCCACAGCCTTCTCTGCCTGCCCATTGGCCTGAGGGTGGGCAGGTGAGGTGGTGCAGTGATCTATGAAGCTGTCCCCCAAGAGCTGTGCAAACTCCCCCTCGGTAAACTCCACCCCATTGTCGCTGACAACCTGCCCCGGTGCTGCAAACCTGGCCAGCACATGGTGCAGGAAGGCGTATGCGACTGTGCTGGGCTCCTTATTGGGGATTGGGACAACCTCCAACCACTTGCTGAACGCCTCAATCGCTACGAGCACGTACCGAGAGCCGCGCTGGCTCTCTGGGAACGGCCCAGCGAGGTCTACGTGCCAGCGGAACCCCATGCTGCTTATAGGGATGGACTGCAGCTCAGCCCTGTTCCCCTTGCTGCTGAAGCTGGCCTGCACCCTACTGCAGTGCTGGCAGCGGCCGACAACCGCGGCAGTGTCTGCAAGCAAGCCATGCCACCAGTACTTGGTGGCAAGCAATGCTGCAGTCCTGCGTACGCCAAAGTGCCCACACCGCTCGTGCTGCTGCTGAATAAGCGGCAGGCGTTGGTCTGGCTTAGGCACAATGCGTGTGCTGCCGTCCTGCTGCACTCGCAGCAGATGCTGCTGAGCAGCATCCCAGCGGTAAAGCTTGAGACGCTGCTGTACCCTGGTCTTCTCCTTGCTGTTGCTGTCGGAGGGCATTTGACCAGACTGCAGGTAGCTGAGGGCCGGGTGATCAAGCCAGATCTCAGCCGAGCTGCTGCCTGTTGTGAGCGCCTCCTGTGCTGCGCAGGCTGTGAGCTGTGTGAGGAGCGCCTGCCAGTTGCAAGACACCCCACTGCCCGTCCCTGAGCCGCTGCTGGTCGCAGCAGCTGCTGGGCTAGGGCTGGTGAGCGCCGCTGCTGTTGGCGCTGCAGCGGCAGCTCCCCCCAAACACCAATCCCTTGTGCGGCAGGCCCTGGGCCTGAGCCGCTGCCTGGTGCAGCAAAGTGCTGCCACCATGCCATACTGATGGCCATGATACCCTGCAGTGCATTTGCGTCTATGCACTGCCCTAGCAAGGAGCACCTGTCCCCCTCTGACAACCCCGCTGCAGCGGTGCTGCCAGGCAGAAGGCCTAGTGCTACCTCGCGCTCAACAGCTGCAGGCTCTGCCCACCTGGGCGAGGCGGGGACAGAGGTGTCCCAGACGCTACCAGGCTGCTGTGGGCGAAATGCGTACGAACCGCGCCTGCTCATCAGTGTAGGCCAAGCTGCGCGTTGCTGCCCGGGAGTGTTACACTGATACTGGGGTGGCTGGTCACCCCGCGTGACTGGCTGTGCCTGCCTTGAAGGCAACAGTGCCAGTTGCACTGTGCGATCTGCTGGCCTGCAGGCCTGACTGATAGCCCCTGCTAGCTGTTTGGGGACACAGATGTTGACCCAGAAGTTGCGCAGCCGGTGCGCTAGGCTCCCAAACTGCGCTGCGTCTACCAGGACTGGCAGTCCTATTATGCTGCAAACCTGCTGAAAATCTGCCCTGGCTATGCGAGCATCTGGATGCAGCTGCATCGGAACGTTCTCAAGCACGTACCCTGGGGGTTGTAGGGGCATGAGCTGCTGCAGAGTGCCGATGATGCGCACGACATCGTACAGCAGTTGCGCCCTGCTCCCTTGCAGCCCTGCTGAGCTGCCAGCGGCTGAGAAGTCCTGGCAGGGCCAACCTGCCACCACCAACCACTGTGCTGTGGGGTGGCGGCTGGCTGCTGCCCGGATGCTGCTGGTGGAGACCTGCTGCACGTCCGCTGGGAAGGTGCTGAGTGTGTGCTGCAGCGCAGCTGGTGATAGCTGCCCCGGGTAGAGGTGCTGCAACTGCTGCACCCGGTGCTGCATCACACGCTGCGCCTTAGGGTCTATGTCCGAGTAGTAGTAGGCCACTACTCGCAGCCCTGAGCGCAGCACCATTTCTAGGCCTGCACACAAGCCCCCGAATGGCTCATAGAGCACCACCCCTTGCTGCAGTGCTGCAGGGAAGAATGTGGGTGCTACTGAGCCTGTGTTCAGCTGTGCTGTTTGCCTGACACCTGCTGGGTCAGGCCCGCCGTGATATAGCCCTGGCAGCGGCGGTGCATCCACTGCTGCTGCGGCAGCAGGAACTGGCCTGCTGCAGGCTGCAGCTACCCAGTTGGCGGCTGCTTGGACGAGCCTTTGCTGTGGCCACGCCCTGGCAGGGTGCTCGGGCTGCGTGTGCTCTGCTGCTTGCTGCGCCGCTGCCGGTGATTGCTGCTGTGGTGCAGCTGCTGACTGCTGCTGCTGCACCTCTGCTGCTTGCTGCCTGGCAGCAGGCTGAGAAAAAGAGGCACCTGTACCCCCCCCCCAGCAGTGGTGCTGCTACAGCAGCCACAGGATCATAGTGATCGATCCCTGCGCTGGCAGCAGCACTGATGGCTGAAAGGGCACAGAGTTGGTGGTATTGCTGGGCTGCTGCGTTGGGCTTGGTGTCACCCGCAGCAGCAGCCAGCAGTTCGCTTGGCCGGGGCGCCGGCGCGACACGGGGGTCAGCCAGCGCCATGCAAGCCAGCAGCGAGCGCCACCACTGCTCTGCTGCTGACGAGTGCTGTGTTGTTTGCTGCTGCTTGATGTACTCCTCCAGCAGCTGCTCGCTGTAGGAGGTGCGGTCGGGCGTACCATTAGGGAGGTAGACTGCTGGTGTGGCGCACTGGGGCGGCCCTGAGTCCTGCCTGCTACCTGTCCAGTCCGCTGCACAGGCACTGGCTCCCTGCTGGGTAGGTCTGCTGGGTTGCTGCTGCCGGCCCTGTGCACCAGATCAAACTGGTACTCAGAGATGCTGAGGATCCACCGCGCCAGCTGCCCTGTGGGTGCTTTCTGTGTGAGCATCCACAGCAGCGCGCGGTGGTCCGTCAGCAGCTGAAACTGCCGCGAGATGAGGTAGGGCTGAAGGCCCGTATGCCGAATACTGCTGCTAAAAGCTCACCCTTCCAGGCGGGGTATTGCTTCTCTGCGTCATTGAGCGACCTGGAGACGCATGCCACCAGGTGCTCTTGCCCTGAGTCATCCTGCTGGTGCAGCACTGCCGCTATGCCGTTGCAGCTCCAGTCTGTGTACAGACGGAAGGGCCTGTTGGGGTCAGGCTGGCGCAGCGCAAGCCCTGGCTGCGTGAGCGCAGCTTTGAGCTGCTGGTATGCTTGCTGCTGCTCGTCACCCCACACAAACTGCGCCCCCTTGCGCAGCAGTGCGTAAAGCGGCTGCGCTGCGTGACTGAAGAAGGGGATGTAACACCTGTAGTAATTAAAGAGCCCGAGGTGGGCCTGCAGGCGCTTCACGCTGTGGGTGCTGGTAGTGCGACCATGGCTGCTACCTTCGCTGGGTCGGGCTTAAGCTCTGTAGCTGTGACCAGGTGCCCCAGGTAGGGCAGGCAGTCTGTGAGCAGGATGCTCTTGGCTGGGTGCACACGAAGCCCCACCTTGTGCAAGTGCTGCAACAGTTGCTGCAGCACCTGCAAGTGCTCCTCCACTGTGTCGTGTGTAGATACAGATGTCATCTACAAAGCCACAGCACCTGTCTGCCAACCCCGCTGCTGCAGCCCCGCTCCATCCTACGCTGAAATATTGCTGTAGCTGACACATGCCCAAACGGCAGGCGGCGGAAGGCATAGCACTTGCCGCGCCAGTGAAACACCGTATGCAGCTGGCTAGGTAAGTCTAACTCTATCTGAAAGAAGCCGCTACGGCAATCAAGCTTCGAGAGGACCTTGGCGCCCCGCATGCGCCGGAACAGGTCCTCTGGCAGCGGCATGCCATAGCGGTCTGGCACTGTGTTGCTGTTGACATGCCGCATGTCAATGGCAAACCGCTTGTCCGTCCAGCTGCCGTCAGGCGCGCGCTTCATGGGCAGCGTCGGCGCTGAGGCATGCCGGACGGTGGTTGGCACCTCATAGATGATGTTCCCCTCTAGCATTTCCTGCACTTTGCTGTCGCCCACCCCCAGTTCCTCGTCTGTGTACTGCCTGGGCGCCTGCCACATCGGCTTGTCTTCCTTCAGGTCGAAGTGGGCAGGCCCAACACCCTGAATAACCCGGCAGATCCTTGAGGGAGTAGGCAAAGGCCTGCCGCAGATCTGTGAGAATCTGCAGCAGCCTGCCCTTCTCTGCATCTGTTGCTGCTGGGTGGTTACCCAAAATCTGCTTCCCCTCAGGGTTGACTGACCAGCGAGAGTCATACGGCTCGTCGGTCTCCCCCTCTGTCCCCAGCTGGTCCAAGGCAGAGGGATCTGCCTTGTACCAGTGCACCTGCTGCTCCTCATCCTGTTGCCCCGCAGCTGCGAAAACAACCGCGGTGAAGGGAGCCAAGCTCGTGTCCCAGCAGCTGCATGGCCTGCTCAGCCAGCCCATGGTCGGCTGTGCTGAGCTGCATGCGCTGCAGGCTGCTGCTGAGGGAGCCACCCATGCCCAGCGCCGAGGGCAGCTGCATGGCTGAAGCTGTCACTGTGCAGGACGTGAACAGCAGCAGCAGGAAGAGCGCCAGCCGTGCGAACACAGCGCTGCCACTGAAGGTGTGGCGGCTGCCACACCACTGCCGCATGCGCGCCGAGTGTGCCCACTTGCTGCCGTCCCGCTGCTGGCTGTGCCGGCGCTTGCGGCTGGGCGTGCCTGCATGGTTGGGCTTGCAGACACGCCTACCGCGTGTGCTGGGTGTCACTGGCAGCGCCTTGGGGTCTGGCTGCCAAACTGGCAGGTTGGCTGCTGCCAGCAGGCGCTGCAGGATGGCGGAGGGCCACCCAAAGAGGGGCTTGTCCACCAGGAAGTAGAACAGGCCTGCGAGGATGCACACCAACAGTGCGAAAGCCACACTGCAGTAGTGCAGCAGCGGTGTGCTGGCAGCCTTGCTGGCACCGTGTGGGTCAAACCCGTCGATGCCGGTGCCAGCTGCCGGTGCTGCTGCGTCACTGCTTGCGGCAGTGCCTGCCTGCGCGCTCCCCTCTCCGGCAGCAGAGGCACTGCTTGCCTCTGGCTCTGCCGCTGCCTGCTGTGGCTCAGCCTGTGTTGTGCACCCTGTGGCTCACTGCTGCTCCCTACTCCTGCTGCCGCTGCGGCAGCGGGGGCGCTGCAGCTGCTAGAGCAGCTGCTAGCAGGCCTTCCGCTAAGAGCAGGCAGCAAGAGGCTTGTCGGAGCCGACTCCAGCAGGACTGTGTGCACATGTGGACTGGTCAGCTGCGCTGCAGCCGACAGCGGCTGCTGCTGCTCCCAGCCCAACAGAGGTACCTGTGCGGTGATTCCCTGCTGCGGCAGGCCAGGCAGGAAGGTGCTGTCTGGGTAGCTGAGCGTGACTGGCACGCCGTGCAGCAGGGAGAAGTCCCTGGGTGCGTCTGGGTACCAACAGAGATGCGAGAAGAGTGGGTGCACATATGCATACACCTCCTTCATCGTCTCCGTGCCCAGGCAGATGTTGAAAAGCCCGCCGGCATCCCCTGCAGCACTGCCAGTCGCTTGCGCAGGCGCAGCGGGCGGCGGCGAGTACTGCGCGAAGATGAAGTCCAGGGGCTCCGTGATCCCTATGATGACCTGCCTGCTGTTCCCGTCGCTCTGCAGCAGGCTGATCTCCCTGCGCTCAAACCTGATGCCTGCGCCATGACGTAGACATAGTGCGTCAGCCCCCAGTTGCAGCCGTCGTCATACACAATGTTGAAGACTGCGAGGATGCGGCCCGGCGCCCCCTCTGCTCCCGGAATGGTGACGCAGACGTGGGAGGGGGTGCCTGGCGGAGTGTCGACTATGCGGTGGAGGCACCGCCGTCCCCGCATGTACTGCTCGTGTTGCAGCTGCGGCAGTGGAAAAAGCGGGCGTATGTTGAGTGCCTGCTCGATGCTGCCTTGTGTGCTGCTGCTGCTGCTGCTACTGCTGCCATTCCCCTGCTGCGGAGCACGTGCTGCTGTGCTGCCGCTGCTGCTAGCAGCAGCAGCAACTGCAGCAGCCCCCTGGTCGCGGCTGTGCGAAGTCTGTGCGAACACAGTAAACAGCAGCTGCACCACCTCGCCTGTCGGCATGGTGACCAGCTGCCGCAGCACACTCACGATTGTGGCTGTGTCCAAAGTCCCTTGCAGCATCCCACTGCTGCTGCTACTGCTGGGCTGCTGCTGTGTAGCTTGCACCCCCTGATGCCTGCCTCCTGCTGCAGTGTTTGGGTCAGGAGCAGTAGCCCCCTTTGGCACGAAGCCCACCAGCTCTGCTAGGCGGCTGCGTGCCTGTCCCCGTGTCTCTGCAGCGAAGGCCAGCGACTGCTGCAGGTCTGTTGTGTGGAAGCTGCCGCTGAGTGCAGTGAGGGAGTAAAACAGGTTACTATCGTACTGCTGATATGCTGGGTATGTGCTGCTGCTGCTGCTGCTGCTGGGCTGTGCAGCAGGCTGTTGTGCTGCGGCCGCGTACGGCGGTGCCGGCAGCATGAGCGGCTGCTGCTGCTGCTGAGGCCCCGGCGCTGGCAGCAGCTGCTGTGCAGGAGGTGGCTGCATAGGCGGAGCGCCCAAAGCGGCCAGCAGCGCCTGCGCTGGTTGTTGCAGGCTCTGCCTGATGGCCTCACGCTCCTGAGGGTTGAACCTCCCCTCGTTGAGCAGCTGCTGTACCTGTGGCCCCACGTTGTGCAGTCGCAACTGCAGCCCGCCGGCTACGCAAGCCTGCACGTACCGCATCACCCCTTGGGGTAGTGTGGCGCTGGATGGTCGCCAGTCCGCCCTGTTGCGGTACGCTGTTGCTGGGTCGGCGCAGTAGCAGGTTGCGTGCGGGGGATGCCCCAGCCTGAACCCGCAGAGGCCACACGGGCTGAGCTGCGCTGCTGCTGCTGCTGCTGCATACGGCCACCACACACCTGCGGCACTACCGACCTAGGTGTCTGCACCGGCATGCCTGCAGCTGCCTGGTGTGCCAGCAGGGCAGTTATGCTGTTAGTTAGCTGCTGCACACTGGCATCGGACAGCTGCAGTACCGGCGGCTGCTGGTACGGTGTCGGCCCGAGTGCCTGCCCAGCCATGCCCTGCGGAGCGTGCTGCAGCGTCGCCAGCAGCTGCTGCATCTGCGCCTGGTTTGCTGCGCTTGCTGTGACTGCTGCTGCTCCTGCTGCTGCCTAGCTGCACCCTGCACTCCTGGTTGGTGTGTGGCCGGACGTTGGAGGTGAAGATGCTGTGCTGCGGCAGGCAGCAGCTGGCAGCGCACTGGGGTGCGCAAGCTTGCCTCATTGCCTTCAGGTGCGCCTCTATCGCTGGCTGCTGCATGCCCTTCTGTGCGAGGCAGCTCTTGACCTGCCGTTGTTGTACAGTGTTGTAGGTGTGTGCTGTATCGGACTGCTGCGTATGCTGCTTGCCCCTGCACCCCAGCTGCTGGCTGTGCTGCTCCCGACGCGTGCTGCTGTTGCCAGCTGCAGCGCCTGGGGTGGTTGGCTGCATACCATAGGCGGTGGCAACTGTGTCTGTCACGCGCACACCCACCCGGTGCTGCTCAAACTCCTGCAGCTCTTGTAACACCTGCTGCAGAGTGGCATTGCGGTGTTGCTGTAGTACCGCTGTCCCTGCTGCCTGAGCTCCTCGTCGTTCAGTCCCTGGATGAACGCCAGGAACGGGAGCTCCTGCGTGCAGAGTGGCAGGTGCTGCACATAGCTGAAGAGCCGCTGCACTGCTTCCATCCAAGCGGGCAGGCTGAGCGGACCCTGCGAGCCTGGTGCCGCATCTCCATGAGGCGCTTGAGCTCAGCCTCGCCTGCGAAGCGGAAATGCAGCGCCATGGCAGCCCACACAGCTCCAAGAGGGCCAGGTGAGGGTCATAGGTGAGGCCCCCCACTGTGACCTTGGCTCGGCAGCTGCGGGCTGCTGCTGCTGCGCGCCAAGTGGGTCTGCTGCAATGCCTCCCTGGCGGGCTGACCAACTTCTGTGGCCAGCCTGTTGCCGCCTGCGTGCACGCGTGCTGCATCCCGATGGGCTTGCTAACCTCGCCCAGCACGCTGGTTATGATGGCCTCCAGCTGCGCTGCCGGCACCACCCCGTGCACCAGCTTGATGCGCTCCAGGGTAGCAGGAGGCAGCTTTGCAGGTGGGAAGAAGCCGCGTGTCGCCTGCGTCTGGTAATGCTGCAGGTCTGCCAGGGTGGCAACTGCTGCTGTGGGGCGCTGTGTTGTGGCTAGGTGCGAGATCACAGTCTGCACCAGCAGCTCAAACGGGATAGACTGCTCGAGTCTCTTGCTGCGCAGCTTGAGGATCTCGTTACGCTGCTGCTGCTGAAAGTCCCAAAAGGCTGGCCCGGTTGCCTGCATATGCTACTGCACGGCCACCGCTGCCGCTGCAGTGCTGCTACCAAGCCAGAGAGATCCATGTGTGCTGGCTGCCGGCAAGTGCAGGGAGAGCTGCGCAGCTAGGACAGACTCTGCTGCGGCCTGCTGAGGCGCAGCACTTCGAAGTGTAGCTGCCTGGGAGTGGGTGCCGCACTGCTGCTTGGGGACAGCAGCGGCACCTGTACCCAGTGTGAGAGACCTAAGAGCTCTGCAAGACGGTTGAGCTCTCTGTCTAGCACAGCACTGCTAGTGCTGCTGCTGTGCGCTGGAAGAACGCTGGCTGCGAGGCTGGGGTTGTGAACTCCTCCTCCTCGCTGCTTGCGTCTGACGCTGTTGCTGACTCTGCCCCAGAGGCTAGGGAACCTCCCGCTGCTGGGCTGGGGGGCAGAGGTTGTGTAGCTGCGAGCTCTGTGAGCGCGAAGAGCTGCTGCTTGCTGGATGGCCAAAAGCTGGTCGTGGAGTGACCCAGCTTGCTGCGGTAATTGCGCGGAGCTCCTGGGCTGGCCTGCGTCCAGGCACAGCTGGATCCAGGGCAGCGTGCGCGCGGGAGCAGCAGCGGAGTGCTGCTGCTAGCTACTGCTACAGCCCCGCCTTGTGGGGCTGATAAGTGTGCAGACCCGCCTTTTGGGCCTGCAGTGAGTGCTGCCCGCCTTGTGGGGCAGGCTTAGTGCTGTGGTGCTGGACCTATCCTGAAGCAAGGACACAGTCATCCCCTGCCTCCCCCTAACCCATGACACAGCCGCCTAGGCTGCGCTGTTAGCCTAGACAGGCCCTTTTTGCTACGGTGAGTCGCTGTCCCTGTGTCAACAGACAAGCGCACACTGCTACGGCAAGAATTGCCCTCACGTTGATGCTGACCGAACCCACCTAGCTCTACGCCCTGTTACGCCAGTCGCTCTCCTGCTACTGAAGC